>CM053793.1:17558817-17978817 GCA_028749045.1 Cupressus sempervirens | reverse complement strand
AGTTCTTTTAAATTTAAAAAGAAAAAATATTTATATAAAAATCATGACTTATATATATATATATATATATATATATATATATATATATATATATATATATATATATATATATATATATATATATATATATATATATATATATATATATATATATATATATATATATATATATATATATATATATATATATATATATATATATAACTTGCATGATATTTTAAATAATTTGCAAATATATTTTGAATTATATTAATTTCTTAATTTTGATTGATAGTCAAAATTTATTATAATTTTTTATTGAAACATGTGTAGATCATACTTGTTTATTTAATTTTGTTTCAACCCCTCAAATCTTTTTATTTAGAACACCAATTAAATACATACTTTAAAAAAATTAATTTTTTGAAATCAACTCGTTGACCTTAATTGGTTGTCAAATTTTTAAAAATCCCACACCAGATTTCTTTATCAATTTGTTATCCAATTTAGAATGGAATTGAAATGAATTCAAAATGAACATAAACTAAAATTAAATCATATCCTTCAAAATGTTCAATATTCTTTACAACGGAGGAACAAAGTGAAAAGTAAATTAATCCATCCTCTCAATTCTATCTACATTTACTCACTCTAACCAATTTAATAATTGATTTTGGCAGTTACATATAATGTTGCTTCAACTTCCAATGGGCTATTCATGTATTTTCTGATTGTGAGTTCAATATTATAACATATTTATTAATTGGGATCACATTCAATACAAATAATATTTTCAAACTTGGTATGCCACCAACACAATCTATCCCCATCTAAGTTGAACCGCCACCAACACAATCAGATGACTGAGGCTTCATTTCCATTGTCAAAAAGCCACCTTGGGTTAGGCTGTGTAAAAGATTGTTGGTACTTGTATTGCGCAACATTAAGAATCAAAATAAATTTGAATAAAAAAACCATGGTACATATTTAAAATTACAATAGCATATAATAGTTTTTCTTATTCATACTCTCTAGTCAGAGAAATTCTTCTTTCCTTGCTTCTTTGTTTGCCAATGCCCCTCCATTTTTTCCAAAATTCTATAGGAAAATTCGCACAACTAAAAGTGAATTTTTTCATTCACAAACATATTTTAAATTTAACTATTGTCCTCTTGCATTCTCATCCATAATAGCTGGTGTCTTTCTCCCCAGACCTCCAATATTTGATTGTTTTCAGAAACCTCTTTACCAATTTCTTGAATCATGAGGATTGTAGTTAGAATTTTGGATTCTAAATAGCTAGATTTCTTTGGTAGTTATTTATTGAACGATAAAGATTTTATTTTGAATCCAAAAATTAAGGAATAATAATTCAAGACAATAAAAGCCTTCCATTTACATTCAAATCATAATATATGTTCCTTGGAAAACGTTCAAAAGTCTATCCCTAATATATGTTTCTTGTGAACATTTAAAAAAAGAAAAAGAGTTTTTGTTGGCAAATAAAGAAAGCATCCAACACCAACGCAACTATACATACAATTTGACAAAATAATTCATACAACTACTTCAAAATTTTGAGCACCTTCATCTGGGAGTTCTTCCACACGAGCGAGCTACTTTAAGCAAATTGAGTTGTGACTCACACATAATCTTCATAGATTCAATGACTGTAAGAAATGCAAAGGATAACACAAAATTGTGAATGATGAGAATGAATTAGAATAGCGGACAAGATCTTCACCAAAATGGTTGAATGCGATGGTGACCTGCATTATCTGATCCCCTGTAACGCTGTCACTGTGACTGAGCAGCATCACCTGCATTCGTAAAAAAAACACTTTTTCCAGCCAACGATAATCAAGAAAACACCACAACTGTTGGAATATTAATTGTGGTTGGTCATTTCTCTTTGAAGCCAAATGTCCACCTACCTCCCTGACAACTTGCAGAATGATCAAATGAATTTATTGCATAGTAGGTGAAATTTTTTTCAAATTCAAAAATGGGGGGAAAACATTTTGCAAGTACAACAAAAGGAATGATTAGTTTCATTCGACCTAGTAGGAGGAGAAGAAGTTGAAGAGCTCCAAAGTTGCAAAGTAGAGAAGGTAGAGAGAAAAAGTGATCAGTAGATCAGCGTTGCAGAGACAGAAGGAATCATTGTCATGCCTGCAGTTGCACATGGTTCCACCTATCATTTTGTAAGTTCATAGTTCATAGTGTATTGTTTAATTCATCCTATTGAAGCAGTGATTTCTCCAAGTGTTATTGTATGCAGCCATTAGAGCTATAAATTTGAAGTTTTATCAGTTTAAAGTTTAGGGTTATTTTAGGGTTTTTCTAATTGAAACCGAATGCTCCCAGATTTGTAATAATTTGAATCAGAGTTGAATAGAAAGAAAGTAGGCATACTTGAATCTATTGCTCTTTCATTGTTCATTGTATTTGATAAGTTCATTGTTGCATATTTCAAGCTTTGAGTTTCTGGTTTTAATGGTGAAATCATTCACATTGGAAGTTTGTCACTCGGTTTGCTCTTTAGTTTGAATTTTAATTTTACAGTCATTATCGAGTTCACTCGGTGCCTTCATCTACCGTGCTCCTCTCTATAGTGTCTATCGAGTTCACTCGATATCCTCTTTTACTGAGCTCTTCCTTGCAGTGGTTATCGAGCTCACTTGGTATCCTTTAGATACCAAGTTGTTTATTCTTTCATTTACCAAGCTAACTCGGTAAACTCTCCTGCCACCTATTTTTCTTTAGTTATCGAGAAAAATTTATCACTCAGTAATAGTTGTTCCTGAGCAGATTTTTAGGGTTAGGTTGTGAGTTTGAATTTAATCTTGATTTTATAATTTGTCACATGGTATCAGAGCTTTGAGGCCCCACATCCATAGTGAGTTAGGGCATTTATTTTTCTAGGATATTTATCATGGCAGGAGATGCAAGAAAGATATGGCAGCAGCCACCACCAATGAACAAAATTATGATACATGGGCAAAGAAAATAAAAATTATTATGGTAGGAAATGATTTGTGGGAGTTTATAGTTAATGGATTCAATGATGTGACTGATCTAACTTAGTATGTTGCCCTCATAAATGAACAAAAGGCTTATTTAAAAGAGTCAAGGAGAAAAGATGCAAAGGCATTAAGTCTTATTGAAGCAGCAAGGACAAAGACTATTTTTTCCAAGATTACGGCAGAAAATTATGCAAAGGAAGCATGGGATATCCTTGAGATAAACTTTAAGGGGACCGATAAAGTCCATACAGTAAAGTTGCAGAATATAAGGAGGGAGTTTGAGAACTTTCAAACGAAGGAAAATGAATCAGTTGCAGACTTTAGTTCAAGGACCTCCAATGTGATTAACCAACTTAAGTCAAATGGAGAAGAGTATCAAGAGTAGAGGCTAGTGGAAAAGATATTGAGGAGTTTATCTCATAAATATGACAATCTGGTCATGATCATAGAAGAGGCAAAAGACCTCACTATTTTGACAATGGATGAGTTGATGGGTACTCTTCAAACCCATGAGCATAGGATCAACAGATCCACATCTTCTTCTACCCAAGAGCAAGAATTCAAGTCTCAATCAAATCCAAGAGGAAGGGGAGAGGAAAAAATGACTCAGGTAGGAACTCCAGAGGCAGAGGCCAAGGTAAAGGAGGACAAAGAAATGTTGTAGCAGAAAGCTCAGGAAGAGCAGATGGAGCAAGTAGCTCACAAAATACTTCAAGAGGAGGTAAGAAAAACTACAACTCAAATAAGAGTAATGTAGAATGCTACTACTATCATAAATATGGGCATTATGCAAGTGAATGCTGGAAGAAGCAGAATGATCAGTCAGGACAAGAAAATGTGGCTGATGTGAATATGAAAAGTGGACCCAATGTTGTTGCCTTCATCATGTGTAATGTTGTTGAAGAAGGAAGCCCTGAGGTTTGGTACCTTGACAGTGGATGTAGCAACCACATGAATGGTAATGAAGCCTTGTTTTCATTCATTTGCAAGAGTTTCAAATCAGAAATTAAGATGGATAACAATGAAACCCTACTAGTTGTGGGTAAAGGATCTATTATGGTCCGCACCAAGAAAGGTAAGAAAAGGGAAATACAAAATGTGTATGTCGCTCCTAGTATGAAGCACAATTTGATGAGCATTGGTCAACTCATTCAAAATGGATACAAAGTGCTGATGGAGAATGACAGATGTATCATTCAAGAAAAGGATGGGAGCAAGAACCTACTTGCAGCAGTCCAAATGAAAAAGAACATAATTTTTCTCTTGAGGATAGAGACATGTTTCTCATCTCAAGTTGGTGCTGCATCTCCCACACAATTAGCTCTAAGGAGTGTGACTGAAGACCCCTCACAACTATGGCACCTTAGGTATGGTCATATTGGCTATGCTGGTTTAAATTTATTATCAAATAAAATAATGGTAGAAAGTTTGCCATGAATAGTAAATTCATGTGACAAGTGTGAGGCTTGTATTTTGGGTAAGCAACATAGGCTTCCCTTTACTTCTAAAAATTTTAGGAGAGCTAGATATCCATTAGAGTTAGTTCATACTGACCTAGTCAGTTCTATGCAAGTTAATTCCATTGGAGAGAGTACTTATTTCATGACATTCATTGATGATTTCAGTCATAGAACATGGGTGTATTTCTTAAAGAACAAATCTGAAGCATTTAATAAATTTGTAGAATTTAAAGCTCAGGCTAAAAGAGAATGTGGACACTATATCAAGGTCCTAAGATGAGATAGAGGAGGGGAGTATACTTTCAATTCTTTTGTAAATTTTTATAGGAAACATGGCATAAAGAAAGAGCTCACAGCAAGCTATACACCACAGTAGAATGGAGTGGTTGAAAGAAACAACAGTACCATTGTTGAAATGGAAAGGAGCATGATGAAAGAGAAAGGTCTCCCAACTAAATTTTGGGGAGAAGCTATGGCAACAGCAGTTTACCTAATTAATAGGTGTCCTACAAAGGTTGTTCATGACAAAATTTCAATGGAAGCATGGTCACAAAGAAGATGAATAGTTGAACACCTACGGGTGTTTGGATGTATTGCATATGCACATGTGCCTAAAGAGAAAAGGCAAAAATTGGATGATAAAGGTGTGAAGTGCATCTTCATAGGGTATAGCTCAAAATCAAAGGCATACAGATTGTATGACCTATTAAACAACAAGATGACTCTCTCAAGAGATGTGAAATTTCTTGAAAATCAGTCTTGGTATGGTCTAACTGATGAGTCACCGAGCACTTCAAGTAAAGTGCCAATTATAAGTGAAGAGGATGTTGATGAATAGCAAGAAGAAGGAGCAGATAAAAGAAAAGGCAAGCAGCTTTAGTCATTACCAAGCTCCTCTAGGCATGACCAAGTGTCAGTGCCAAGCACCAACAGCGAAGATTCTAGTCCCACACTCTCCTCCCTATTACCAAGAAAGACCAAGAGTCTTAGGGAGATATACCAAGATGAAAGGTATGAAGATTATGATGAGAGTGTTCATTTTGCATTATTTTCTCATAACAATCCAATTTATTTTGAAGAAGCTATTAAGGAAAAGAAATGGTGTAAGGCCATGGATGATGAAATAGATGCTATAGAAATGAATGAGACATGGGAGCTAACTGAATTGCCTCCCAAAAAGCAAGTGATTGGAGTGAAATGGGTCTATAAGACCAAATGTAATGCTGAAGGTAAGATTGATAGGCATAAGGCAAGGCTGGTAATCAAGGGCTACAAACAACAGTATGGTAGAGATTATGATGAAACCTATGCCCCGATTGCAAGAATGGAAACTGTGCATGTTGGCATAGCAATTGCAGCTCAACACAAATGGAAGGTATTTCAAATGGATGTGAAGTCTGCCTTCCTTAATGGTGTATTGAAGGAAGAAGTATATGTGGAGCAGCCACCTAGTTATGAAGTTGTAGGTGAAGAACAAAAAGTATATAGATTGAAGAGAGCTCTTTATGGGCTCAAGCAAGCTCCATGGGCATGGCATAGTAGGATGGACTCATATTTGATGAGCAATGGCTTTACCAAAAGAAATGGTGAGCCTACTCTCTACATCAAGGCAGAAAATGAAAATGTGTTGATTGTTGTCTTGTATGTAGATGATTTAATTTTTACTGGTAATGACAAGGCTCTAATTGGTGAGTTCAAAGAGGTCATGAAAAGTGAATTTGAGATGACAGACCTAGGTCTCTTGAAATACTTTCTAGGCATAGAAGTAAAAAAAATGCATGATGGCATCTTCATCTCTCAAGAAAAGTATGCAAGGCAGATCTTGGAGAGATTCAAAATTCAGAATAGTAAGGCATCCCCACACCAACAGTAGTAGGTCTGAAGTTGAGCAAAGAAGACTCTAGCAAGATAGTGGATCCAAAACTATACAAGAGTATGGTTGAAAGTCTAATGTACTTGACTACAACTTAGCCAGACCTAATCTATGCAGTAAGTCTGATTTCTAGATTTATGGAAACACCAAAGGATTCCCATTGGCAAGAAGGAAAGAGGATCCTAAAGTATGTGAAAGGTACCAAGGGATTTGAAATTTTGTATACTGCAAATGATGATTTCATATTGGCGGAATACACAAATAGTGATTGGGCTAGAAGTATAGATGATAGGAAGAGCACTTCCAGATACATGTTTCATATGGGATCGGGTGCAATTTCATGGGCATCTAAGAACCAACCCATTTTTGCTCAATCTACAGTAGAGGTTGAATACATAGCGAAAAATGCAACAGCATGTTAGGCTATTTGGTTAAGGAGGATCTTGACAAATTTGAATGAAAGGCAATAGGATGGAACCACAATTTATTGTGACAACATTTTCTCAATTTTATTGTCTAAGAATCCAGTCTTTCATGGGAGAAGCAAGCATATAGAGATCAAATATCACTTCATCAGAGAGTTGGTAAAGAATGGGGATATCAAGATGAAATTTTGCAAGTCTGAGTAGCAGCTAGCAGTCATTTTTACCAAGCCATTAGGCATTAGGACGTTTGTACACCTAAGAGAGTGTCTTGGTGTAGTTGATTTAGATCAGTAGTGATCCTTGTTTGTTTGGCTCGGGATAAAGGGGGAGTGTTGAAATATTAATTGTGGTTGGTCATTTCTCCTTAGAGTCAAATGCCCACCTACCTCCCTAATGGCTTGTAGAATGATCAAATGAATTTATTGCATGGTAGGTGAATTTTTTTTCAAATTCAAAAATGGGGGAAAAACATTTTGCAAGTATAACAAAACAAATGATTAGTTTCATTCGACCTAGTAGAAGGAGAAGAAGTTAAAGAGCTCAAAAGTTGCAGAGTAGAGAAGGCAGAGAGAAAAAGTGATCAGTAGATCAGTCGTTGCAGAGACAGAAGGAATCATTGTCGTGCCTGCAGTTGCACATAGTTCTACCTGTCATTCTGTAAGTTCATAGTTCATAGTGTATTGTTTCATTTGTCCTATTGAAGCAGTGATTTCTCTAGGTGTTATTCTATGCAGCCATTAGAAGTTTTATCAGTTTAAAGTTTAGGGTTATTTTAGGGTTTTTTTGGTTGAAGCCGAATGCTTCTTGATTTGTAATAGTTTGAATTAGTGTTGAATAGAAAGAAAGTAGGCATACTTGAATCTATTGCTCTTTCATTGTTCATTGCATTTGATAAGTTCATTGTTGAATATTTCAAGCTTTGAGTTTTTGGTTTAATGGTGAAATCATTCACGTTGGAAGTCTGTCACTCGGTTTGCTCTTTAGTTTGAGTTTTAATTTTATAGTCATTACCGAGTTCACTCTATGCCTTCATCTATCGTGCTCCTCTCTGCAGTGTCTACCGAGTTCACTCGATATCCTCTTTTACCGAGATCTTCCCTACAGTGGTTATCGAGCTCACTCATTATCCTATGGATACCAAGTTGTATATTCTTTCATTTACCGAGCTAACTCGGTAAAATCTCTTGCCACCTTTTTTTTTTTGGTTACCGAGTAAAATTTATCGCTTGGTAATAGTTGTTTTCAAGCAAATTTTTAGGGTTAGGTTTTGAGTTTGAATTTAATCTTGATTTTATAATTTCTCATAGCAACATCAAAAAAATTTAATGGATGATTTCATATTAATGTAATTTCTTATGACCTGTGCGTCGATTTATCTATAACAATGACACTCAACAGAATAATTGTTCCAAACCATTCCAAGTTAACTTCATGCATAAAATCCCAGAAAAATATTTGGAATGGTTTGTTATTTATTTGAAGTTAATTTTAAATTATAGAATTTTGGAATGGATTGTTGTCGAAAAAATTTCTCTGCTAGGGTTTTCTTGCTTCATGCGAACTTTCAATTTTTTTTGTGTATGGCCCTTCACTTGCACTCCCCTTCTTCGACACTTGTCATACTACATTTACTATGGGAGCTTTAGGTTAGGATAGAATGGCTCCGTCCAGCGGTGAACCAGATGTTTCTAGTGTTCACTCTACTACTTCGGACTGCCATGGCGCCACCACTGAACAAACGCCCGTGCAAGTTTGTCCCAAAGGTTTTCCACGAGGTAATCCTGATATTATCCTTCCTTTCCAAGAATTTGATGCTGCATGTGACTGGTTAGAGCAACATACCTTGATAGGGTATTTTGTTGGTAGGAGTCCTCCTGAAGCTATGCTCAAAGAATGGGTCAACAAATGTTGGACTCCTCATAGAGTCTACCTTGATGCTGTGCAAAAATTTACCAAAGGTTTCTTTTTATTTCGCTTTGCTAACCCGTCGCAAGCAGATGCGGTCTTTACCAATGGCCCTTGGTCTATGCGTTCCTCTGCTTGTTTTTCAGAAATGGTCCCGAGACTTCACTATCTCAGATGATAAAAAGCTTAGGGTTCTTGTATGGGTCGAATTCCCAGGTCCACCCTTGCCCTATTGTCCTTTCATTGAGTCTATTGCCCAAGCCCTTGGCAAAGTTGTTACCAAGGAGCCTAAGAAAATTTTTAATGCTTGCCCTCAGCGGTGTGTTTGCATTGAAGTTGATCTTTCCAAAGATCTCAAGGATTCTATAAAAATCTAGATTGGAACTCAAACCTTCTCATAGAAGGTGCTTTACTTGAACCTACCTAACACCTATTATAAGCACCAGTGTGTGGAACACAAGATCAGGGATTGCCCTTTGGCTACGCCTAGGGTAAAACCCCAGCCTAAAGCAACACCTGTCAAACAGGTCAAAGGAAAAAAAGAAGAATGGGTTATTGTTGGGCGCAAGGGCAAGCCTTCCTTGAATCCCTTGGCCCCTAATCCATCCTATGTGGCAGTTACCACGATTCCTCCTACTTTCACAAAAGTATCAACGCCTGCTAGCGTGGAGCCGCCAACGGCTTCCATTGCACTTGTTTTGGGAGTTTTGCAGGTTTCAAACCCTGCTTGTTAGCAGGGGATCAAGGTGGCTGCCAGGGCCTCGCCCTTAGCTGGGGCTCATACTCCTCTTCCAGTTTCTTCCATAGTACCACCAGCAACAAGGCATTCTCATAGTCCTCTTGGACATGCAGAGATATTAGGGGTAAAATGGCAAGTTGTAAAACTAGAGGATTTTCCGTCTAACTTCCACCTGGTTTCTACCTTTTTGTAGAATAGCTACTCCTCTCTGGAGGATGAGGATGATATGGAAGAGTTCTCATGAACTTACTCTCATGGAATGTTTGAGGTCTTACAGACCTCCCCAGAAAGTTCTATGTCTGAGATACCCATCATAGACTTGAGAATTTAGATTTTCTTTGCCTGCAAGAAGTTAAGATTTCTAGTTTCATGCTTTCTGCTGCATGCCACATCATTTGGCAGGATAGCGTTATGTTTTCTTCTTAGCATGAAGCTGGCCGAGGTGGTGTAGTTACTCTCTTGTCACCTCGCCTTCATTTTGCTATTATCTTGCATGGTTCTGACCCCACACACTGTATTATTTGGCTTTTTCTCTCCATTAACAATTATTCTTTTGGAGTCATTAATGTTTATGCCTCCAATGATGCTGTGGAAAGGGTACAAATGTGGGTTTGGCTTGCTGACAACTTGCCGCCAGGTACTTGGGTCTTGTGTGGGGACTTCAATATGGTTGAAGTGGCCTTTGACAAAGATGGCATTCTGCCTTTCTGTTGGACAACTGGGGAAAGAGAAGCTCGGTTTTACATGTGACATAAATTGGGCCTTTTTGATCCCAATACAAACCACTACTATGGTAGTGGGGCCTGGTACACTGGGTCCAATTTTTGAGCCATTCCTGATCGCATTTTGAAACATCTTGATCGTGCTATGATCTCAGCACAATCTTTTTTCTCCTTTTTTGAAGATCGTGATTTGCCTGTCATTCCCCTGACAGATGTGACACTGTCAGACCACTATCCCATTTATTTTGGCATTTCTTGGCAAACAGCTATCCCCAAGGTGGCCAAGTCTCAATTCTTCCTTAACACGTCTGTGCTATTGCATGCTTCCACCATCTCCCACATCCAAGGTGTCTAGAACTTGGAGCCACATTCGCATTCCCATCAAGGTTGGATTCAATGGTGGAATGATGCCATTACCAGAACTACTTGATTTTTGTGCATCTACGAGTGTCAGCTAGCTATCTTTAGAAAACGGTCTTATGAAGCCAACACCCTTGCCCTCAAAAAAGCCTCTGAAGCTCTCACCTTCAACCCCTTTGATGTGGAGTTACAAATTAAGCTTGCCAAGCTTCACCATGATAAGCAAATTGCTGATAACTATGCTGCTCGAGGAGCCCAAATCAAAGCCCACCTCCACTAGTTGGAGGTTGGCGACAAAGACTCGAAGGAATTCTTCCAAGCTCTCCGAGCCCATCATACCAATGTTGGGATTAAAAAGATAAAACAGGGAACTGATGTTCTTTCCAGTCGGCCCAACATCCTACAAGCATTTGTTCTTCACTATGAGAACATCTTTGCTTCACAGGGCAATTCGGTTGCTCAAGAGGAGGCTCTCAGAAAGTGTGTTGTTGTTACTCCAAACCACCTCATGATTGAGCAACGCGCTTTCTGTGAGCAACTTCTTTCCCTCCGAGACCTTAAAGAGGCAGTTTACTCCATGGCGGATGACAAATCCCCTAGGTGTGATGGATTTCCTTGCGAATTTTACAAACATCTTAGGGAGGAAATTGGTCCTAATCTACACAAAGTCTATCTTGAAGCATATCATTCTAAAAGCCTAGGAGCGATTATAAATAAAGGCAATATTAAATTAATACCTAAAGCTGGTGATCCTGAGAACATATGCAATTGGAGGCCCATCACCCTCCTGAATGTGTCTTATAAGATCATTGCTAAGGCTACTTTTAAAATCTGCCATATGCTACTTTTAATTGTGTGGCCTGAACAAACTGGCTTCATCAAATCTAGATATATTATTGACAACATCATTGCTATCTGGGAAGGTATGGAATGGGCTCGTAAGTCCAAGCAGCAGGCTATCTTTTTAAAGATAGATTTATTTAAAGCCTATGATCACATTGAATGGCCTTTCATTGGGCTATGCTTCAGGCTCTGAGTTTTGTTCCCAATTTCCTTCAGTCCGTGGAGATGCTCTTTGGTGATGCTAATGCTTGCATCACCATCAATAATTTGCAATCTAAAGCTTTTGGACATTTTTGCTCCGTCAGGAAAGGTTGTCCACTAGCTCCAGCGCTTTATGTCCTTGCTGCTGAAGGTTTTGGTTATTTACTAGCTCACTCTGTGTCTTTAGGACTGGTCCATGGCATTTCCTTGCCTGATTCTTCCTCCCATTTAGTCAATGGTCATTTTGTTGATGATTCTTTTCTTACTCTTCTTCAAGATGAAGAAAACATTAAAAATGCTTTACATTGTCTGGACACTTTTTGTCAAGCCTTTGGCTCTGCCATTCAATGGCATAAAACGCTCTGTTACCACCAGTCTTTCTTGCCAGCTCCACCTTGGCTTAGCCAGTTTCAATAGAAATGGGTTACTCATGGAGAAATCTTCTGCTTTCTTAGCATTCCTTTTGCTTTGCAGCTTCCCCCATGGAACTTTGGAATGTTGTGCTTGCTAAGATTAGCAAAAAGCTTGATTATTGGATCACTAAGCCACTTTCTCTTGCTGGTAAATTCTAAAAATTTTCTAAGATTCTGGCTGCCACCCATGTGTACTATTCTTCCTGTTGGGCTCCCTCCAAAGCTTCCTATCTCAAGCTAGAACATTTACTCAGAGATTTTCTTTGGGCCTCTAGTTCTAACAATCATTGTTTTCACAGAGTTGCTTGGGATTTCTGTTGTCTCCCAAGGGAATCTAGGGGTCTCGGCCTGCTTTCCACTCGAAATCAGGGCCTTGCCCTCTATGCAAAATGGATTATCAGAGCTATTTCTGGAGATGAAACCTAGAAGATACTAGTAAGGCATTGCATTTCTTCCAACTTTCCTGTTAATAGACCGGCGTGGAAGGGGATTGGTTTTCAGACCCTTCTCACTATGCGTGAACCAGTGGTCATACAGGGCTCTTTTGTTATAAAGAGCATCTAGAAAGCCTGGGAAGTTATTAAACCTTGGCTTCGTTGGGTTGGTGATGAGTTTCGCAATGGGCTATCCTTAAATTAACAGAACATTTGGTGGTCTCCCTTGTTTGCCATCCAGGGCACTCCTCTTGCCAAGACTCAAGGTGCCAGTGCTCTACGTTTCTTTAAACGTGGCATCCGCACTACCAAGGATATTTTTTCAAGAGTCACCATGAATTTTAGGTCATGGGAGGATATGCAAGTTCAATACCGCCTTGTTAGTTCTGATCGCCAGACTTTTGAGCTTTTGTTATCTTCCATCCCTGTGCACTTAGTTCATAAAGTGGGGATTCAGTCTGTTTGTCCTAGGTGGCATGATTGGAAGTGGTATCCTGTCACTCCATTTACCAATTATAAGCCCAACATGGGGTATAGATGGCTTTCGCCCCACCTTCCAATGGTAGACATGCTTAATCAACGATAGCATTTGCAATCTTCACTTTGTCAATGGAGAAAACGTTTCAACACCATTTGGAGTGCCATTACTAAACCTAAGATTGCCCACTTTTCTTGGTGCCTTGTCTTCCAAGGTCTTCCCCTGGGGCCTTAGATCAAGCAAATTGGGGTTCCTGATCCCAGATGCTCCTTCTATGGTCAACCTGAGTCTCTTTTGCATATTTTTTCGTTTTGCAAGCATGCTCAAAATTATTGGCACTGGATTCATGATTTTTTCACCTTTTAGGCCCGAACCTTTTTCATGGCACATGATCTTGCTGGGTGATTCCTCCAAAATTCCTCAGAAGTTCTCCCAGATTTGGCATACCTTCAGGATGGAAATTTTGTTTTCTCTATGGAAAGATAAGAATGCAGTTTTATTCACTCACAGTTTTTTGGATGTTAACATTGCAATGTACACTAAGGCATGCATTTGTAACAATGTCATTATGCAGTTATAGGTGCAAGCTAATAAAGTTGTCCTAGAAGTTGCGCACTTACAGGAATTGTTAAATCATTGGAACAATGCTCCATGCACCATTGTCAGAGTGCATCCAGATGCCTCGACTGATGCCTCTTCGTTTCACATTCGTTGTTCCTGATGTCAGTCCTCTAGCCGCCATTCACACACGTCGCGCCCCCACGGTCCCATCCACCGCTCTCCTAGTGGTGGACATGGCAGCTGGAGGCGCCGCTCTGCTTCCCCACTACATGGTAGTTCTAGCTGGTCCCCAGCTCCTCCCCCTAGGTGGGCTTCTGGCCGGTCCCCGGGTCCTCCCCCTGGACAGATGCACTCTAGCAAGTTTTCTCTGCTGGCCTTGGCAATTTCTTCTCCGCTGCCAGACACGAAGAATGCGAAGACTGCGACTACCCCAGATCCTGCTGATGCTGCTGATGGCTGGACTATTCTCAGTCCGCCCCACAATCCCACTGATGCGCGGGGATTTCATGATAAAGATGATCCTCCCTTTGCTGGCACTACCTTGGCAGCATAAAATTTTTTTTGATGAATAGTTAATAGTTTCTGGCTGAGGCCATGTTGTTTTTTCCGACTTCGGTCGTCTGAACTCATTCACAGGGTGATCCTATATCCCTGGGCTCTTTTTTTGTGAATTATAATCTTAGTAAATTTTATTAATTGAAAAGAACTATTCATCAAAAAAAAAATTATAGAATTTTTGTTTGAAATTAATTTGAAAAAATGTTAAATTACATAGATACTAGAATGTTGAACGGATTTGGAGGTCTCTTATGAGACTGAAGTAGCCTCTCGACTAAATAGAAAAAAACAAGGGAAAAATAAATAAATAAATAAAATAAAGAAAGAGATGGAATTAAAATTGTTTATTGTCCAACAAAGTGTGCGAAGAAATGGTGGAATTAATGTGTAAAACGGAATCCTGTGAAAAATGAAATGCTGCAATAACAGCTAAAAATAAGAAATAAGAATCCTAAAATTCGTAAACTTCTCCAGCATGATTGGAGAGTTAAAAATAAGATATGCATGGACTAAGAAAATAATTAAACAAATTAAATACTTGCCTCCTGCTCTCCACGGCGCTTGGAGAAAAACTTAAAGGTTGATCCCAAGGCAATGCCACCTTCAGTGCATTCTCCTGCAAAACTGTCCACGACAGTAATCGTACATGATTATTGTTGTGGACAGTTTTTTCTGCAAAACTGTCCACAACAGTAATCATACACGATTATTGTCGCAGGAATGCCACTTGCAGTGCACTCTCCTGAAAAACTGTCTACAACAATAATAGTGTATAGTTTTTCAGGAGAATGCACTGCAGGTGGCATTGCCTTGGGATCGACACGAATCGGCCTGTTTATGCCCATATTAACAACTAGAGACTGGGAGAAATAAACAAGAATGAACAATAGACTGGCTAAAATATTAATAAACAGACTGGGAGAAATCAACTAGAATGAACAGTAGACAGCACCCATGCCTGGCTAAAAGTCATCCACCCGCGCCCAAAATTTACGGTATGAAACATATGCATGAGTTGGGGACGTTTGAAATTGTTAGACATTTATTTCAGGAAAATGCGTAAAGATGGTGTGAAGCTGGACTGTTGTCACAATAATCATTCTTTCATCTAAAATTAGATGAATCTGGAGAGGTTATCTACTGGTGTGAAAAGTGTTCAAAGGTGTAGAAGGTTAAGAGATTACATAGGTTGCACATATAAGATAAGAAAAGAAGTTCCTAAAGCATGCAGAGCTGCCACAAATTGTTCGCAGGCTTAGAAATGTGCGTTGTGAGTTGGGTGAAAAGAAAAGAAAATCGAAAATGGAAGTTTATTTTGCTCCTGCCAAAAGTGTTTTGTTATGCGTTCAATGTTTTATGTATTTCTCTCTTAAATAAGACATAATCTTTGTGCGTCAATAAGGTGTGTGAATGTATCTGGCGTTGTAGATTTGCTTGACAGAGTGTTCAAAATTGTTTTAGTGTTACAAATGTCTGTTTGAAATGTGTGTGCTGATTTAAGCTATGTAATATACTTTTTTAATATTTCATTTTACTTAAATAAAATAAATAAATGATAATTTTTTTTAAAAATAAGTAATGAAGATTAGAAATAGATAATTATATTAGAAATAAATATCAATAACATGTCCATTATTAAATATTAATTCATTAATATTAATAGTTAACTATATTAATAAAGTAATAGTGATAAGACACTAGACCAAAACAAATTAAAAAATTCAAGCTCCAAAATCTAAGATTTCTACTCCTTAAGTGTGCAAGCAACTGCTATGTTCTTTTTCCTCTACCCATCATCTATCTTGTGTGGTCAATTGATGTGAATAAGAAGATTTTGAATTATAGTTTAATGCTACATGTTCTTGGTAACTAGTAGCACACTTCATCAATGCCTTCCCTTTACTATTATCACTTTCCCTTTGGTGAACTTCTCTTCACATATGATGGTATGAGTTGCAATGACTTGAAATAGAATCTGTGAGTTGCAAGGGTTCAGAATAGAATCTATGTTCAGTCCTAATTTTCTTAAAGCCCTCTCTTGTGTCCTACAAAATTGTAGGATTCAATCATAATCATAGCAAAATCTTGAAAAATTATGGTTGCAGAATGGTGGTTGTTTATTGTGAGATTTCTTGTCACTATAGGCATGATCTGCAACCATTGAAAAATAATTGAAAGAGTCTAAGGAAACTGATTCTTCAAATGCATAATGTCTAATAGGAGTAGCAATTATTAATAAGAGATTTGAATAGGAAATTGAAACCAATTTGTTAGATACATCAACAAGTGTGCTAGATCCAGAAGCCCTTATTTTACAATGTATGGTATAAAGAGTGGGAACACTTCTACATGTTATCTATGCATAGATTCTCTTTTGAGCTAATTTCTATTTAGTGAGATTAAAAAATAAATTATTTACAAAAAAAGCTAAGTCTATAGGATGATAGGTTGCACAAAGTCTGCAAGAGCTAAGAAAAACAAAAAACAAAATTAAAAATTGCAAACATTTCTAGAAAGAATATTAAGCTTCAAAGTAAGAAAATTGCAACTAAATCAAACATCTACACTAGAACAATATGAAATTCTAGAAGTGTTGTAAAATTGAAGAAGAATATGAAAACTACAATCCTCTAAACTTGAGTTGAGAAGAAATCTTCTGAAATGTAGAGTGTCCACAAATAAAAGTGGAGAGCATCATTAGTTTTTTTGGAAGTCCAAAGATTTTTATTGCATTATTTTTTCCACATATCGATAAATAGTAAACATGAAGCTATATTCTAGGTCAATATATACACTTCCAAAATAGGGTTTCAATTTTGTGGCTCTAAAAATGGAAGCCCAAAAATTATGTATAGAGACAGTGCAAAGAATAAAGTTACAAAACAAATCTTCATCAATGGTATATATAGGAGCAAATCTATGAATTTGTGATGGAATGACTAGAGAATGCTCATAATGGTTTTTCTTTCATGTATTTTAAGCTATAAGGAAGAATCTATGGTATTGATAAGCCTGCCTATTGAAATATGTATGTTTTGACAAAAAAAAAAAACTCCATGGAACAAGTCTTCAACAGAATAAAAATTTACATAATCAAACATGTTAAGCTACAACACAAAGGGAAAAGGGAAAAAGGAAAAAGTCCTAGTAAAATCAAAGTTTTCTTGCCATAAAGCCATGACCTACATAAGGATATTAAAAACCACAAAAGTTAGCCTTCCAGAGGGAGGAAACCGTCTCTTTCTCTAAGCAAAGCCATCAAATCCATATAGAGTATAGTACAATTGGAGGTTCCGTATTTTAGTAAATTTAAAAAGAATCATTTATGGAAGAATTTCAGTTTTAATTAATATTACTAATGAGAGATAAGATTTGAATATTTGAAAATATAGGACCATATGACAAGGGTAGAGGGTGCACAGAAAAAATAATCAAAACCAAAAAAATGGAGCAAAAATACATATCTACCAAATTGTTGTGGCAGCAGAGAGGGTGAGCATTTAGAAGTGACAAAATAATCATTCCTCTAAAACTTCCATATCTCAATAGCTTCCATTTTTTTATTATGTACGCAACTTGAACTTAATTTGAAAAAAAATAGTTCAACAATAAAGATAGAGAAAATTCCTTACCAAATAACACTCTACATAAATTTGTAATAGATAAAACTTTAGGAGTTGAAAATGTAGAAAAGACTTTGCAAAGGGAAATAGATGCCAAGAGAAATGGATGTCACCTATATAGATAATAATGCCACCTAGTAAGCAATGATAAAGTACTGTAGACATCTGTCCTCTTTTTGGTGTTTCTTGTATATGCTGTCCAAAAATTATGATAATTTCTCCTACTCAAAATATAAAAGACCACTAGCAAAAAGCCTCTTAGCCAATGAAAAACTAGCAATTAAAATAGGAAAATTTTATTTTAATAAATATGTTATCCAAACTATACGATATAATACATTTTGCATAGTTTTCAAAAATGGAACTAATAGAAATAAGCACTTGAAAACTTTAGTCTCCTGCCTTAACGACAGGGACTAAGAAATGAATATTAATAAATGTCAAATAATAAACAAATGCTATTATATAAAAAACAATAGATATGAAATGAGTGAACAAACATTTAAGTGAGCATTCATTCCATGGCCCACCCATATTTAATGTTTGTGAGGGATGAAAAGAAAAAAACTAAAGATTCAAAAGGAAATCATTGTATAATAGGGTGAATATGCAATTTATAAAAGATGGACAAAAAATGTGTTACAAAAGATAATTTCACACACACCTACACATTCACCTTTTTTCTAGCAATGGGATGACACTACAATCCAAAATTCTAGACATTTGTCTAAACTCATGTGAGGCAAGAGGACCAAAAGACAGTATGGTTCATTAATTGAAAGATTCTTTTTTCAATAAAGTAATATTTTTGTTAGAAGACATTATATTAGGAATGATGCCCGCCTCCCCCCTGCCCCCCCATATGTGTGTGTGTGTGTGTGTGTGTGTGTGTGTGTGTGTGTGTGTTTATTTAAAAGTTTATGTATGATGGAAATTTATTTTGGAAATTTCAAAGAAAAAAAATTTCACTCAATCTTTAAAATAGGAAAAGAAGGATTTGGGAAAATATTCTTTTATTTCCAATAGTGAATCACACCATCAACTTTATTGAATTATTCTTTACTAATTTCATGTATAATCTTAGTGGTTGTATTATAGAATTGAGATGAAATATAGAAGAAGAAACTTAATTATATTTTTAATATAAGTATCTCGAATACTTGTTTTCACTATCAATTTGCAATTCACAAGATCAAGGATTGTCCTCTTCTTGACCACAATTGATCTCTGGTGCAGGAACCCAAGACAGCTTCAGCTGTTAAAAAAGATGAGTGGACAACAATTGTTAAGAAAGGCAAGGGAACTCCTAAGCCAAACCCTATTTCTCAAGAACCTAGTCATCACAGTTCTAGTGCAGCTCGTCTTGTGCCCTTGGCACCAGAGGCTCCTTTGGTTGTGTCACCACCTATTTGAAACCTTGCATCGTAGGGTACAGCTAAGCCAAATGTATGAGCTACCTAGATTCAAGCACCTCAAGCAGCTTCTATGATTTCTTCTTCATCTCCACGTCACTCTTGTAGCCTTGAAGGCAATAAGTGAAGAGCCATCACTTTGGGTGACTCTTCATTTGAACCCTCTGCTTTCTTGCATAATAGTTTTTCCTCACTTAAAGTTTTATCAAGTCCTATTATATCTTGGACAATATAATTATTGTGTGGGAAGGGATGGAATGGGCTCATCATTCCAAGAAATAGGCCATATTTCTCAAAACTGATTTTGCCAAAGCTTATGATAGGATTAAGTGGCCTTTCATTCTAGCCATACTTCAGGCTCTTGGGTTTGGCCCTACCTTTTTGTAGTCAGTCCAAATGCTCTTTGGAGATGCCTCTACTTGCATCTCCATTAATGGTTGTTAGTCTTAAGCATTTGGGCTTTATCATTCAATTTTCCAAGGCTGCCTACTAGTGCCCTCATTATATATATTGGCAGCAGAAGGTTTTGGGTATTTTCTTGCAAATGCCATCTCCCAAAGAAGGGTCTGAGGTATTTCCCTTCTGGATTCCCCTGATCAGCTTGTGAATGGTCATTTTACAGATGACTATTTCCTCACTCTCATTAAGGATGACTATTTCCTCACTCTCATTGAGGATGAAGAGAATGTTGCCTCTACTTTATAGTATCTTGACACTTTATGTCTTGCTTCAAGGTCTATCATTCAATGGCACAAAACACTTTGTTACAAATAGTCTTACCTTGCTCATCCTGCTTGGCTTGAGAAATACCAATGGAAATGGGTTTAACATGGGGATTTTTTTCCATTTTTGGGTATCCCCTTTGCCTTCCAAGCCTCAAATGTTGAGCTGTAGAATGGGGTTCTTGCCAAAATAGAGAAGAAGTTGGAGTATTGGATCACCAAACCTCTTTCCCTAGCAGGCAAATTCCATATTTTTTCCAAAGTGTTGGCTACCACCCATGTTTATTATTCTTTCTATTGGGCTCTATCAAAGGCCTCATACCTCAAACTTGAATGCCTTTTATGCAACTTCCTTTGGGCGTCAGACGCTTCTCACTAGGGCTTTCATAGAGTTGCCTGGGATTTCGACTATCTTCCCAAGGAGTTTAGTGGCCTTGGTTTGCTTTCCACCAAAAGAAAGGTACTACTTTATGTGCCAAATGGGTGATTCGAGCTCTTCCCAGTGATGAATCTTGGAAGATTCTATTAAGGGATTATATTTCTTCAAGCTTTCTAGTTCATCGATCAACCTAGAAGGGGATTGGTCTTTAAATCCTTCTGATTACCCCTAAACCTATTCAAATTTAGAGTACTTTTGTTGCCAAGAGTATTTGGAAAGCTTGGGAAGTAGTTAAGCCCTAGCTTTTCCAGGTTGGCAATGGATTTAGAGATGGGCTTTCCTTGAACCAGCATAATCTCTAGTGGTCACCTTTATTTTCTATTCAAGGTGTTCCCCTTGCTAAGGTGCACAAGGCTAGTGCTCTACATTTTTAAAAATGTGGCATAAGGACCCCTCAAGATATTTTCTTCAAAGTTGCTATGAGCTTATGGTCATGGGAAGATATGAGAGTGAAATTCTAGCTCACTCATCCAAATCGACAGACTTTTAATCTTCTAGTTTCTGTGGTGCCTTCACATTTGTTACACAAAGTGGGCATTTAGTGTTCTCACCCTTGGTGCAAAGATTGGAACTGGTAAAAGCATGTATTTATAACAATGTCATGTTGCATATTCAAGTTTAGACAAATAAAGTGGCTTTGGAGGTGGCACACTTATAGGAACTTTTGGCTTATTGGGGAAATGCCCCATGTACAATTACTCATGTTCCACTCGATTTGGCCTCCAGCGACCATACCCCTCCTTGTGGTCATCGTCGAGGATGTAGCAATTTTGCTTGCCACTCTCACACAACTCACTCTTAGTAGCACCACTCTCCCAGTAGTGGTGCTTTTGGTTAGTGCTATGTTTTTGGAGGTTCTGGTGATGGGCACCACTCGACCTTGCCTCCTTGGAGGTCTAGTTCAAGGTGGTCCCCAATAGCTCCTCCTACTACTCTTTTTATTGGTAGGCCCTCTACTCACTTGAACCCCAAGTGTGTGTTTCCTTGGCTAGACTTAGCCATTTCTCCTCATAGGATTAAGGGATAGAAAGATGAAGTTAATGTTGCTGCTGCTGATCACAGTTGGGCTCCCCCTGAGTCATCTACTCACCCCACTTTTGGGTGGGGCTTTGATGATAAGGATCCTCCTTCCTCGGCTAGCACTATGTTGGCACCATGAGGATTTCTTTTTTTTTTGTTGTTTTCTAAAGTTTTTTGATGAATAGCTGATTTTTGGCTAGTGGCTATATGAACTTGCGGGGTGATCCTATATTCCCCAACCCCTTTTTTTGTGAATATGTAACTTTATTGTATTTTTTTAATATAAGGAAGGGACTATTCATCAAAAAAATAGTTGATGCACACAAACATTCTCCACCAAAGGGATTTGAGTTTGCCACATCTACATACTTTCTTTGTAAAACTATAAAACATTTGTTTACGACATGAGTTTAGAGATGTGAACCTCACATAAGTCAAACATGAAACCATTATGCCAAGGAAGATTGTTTTATTTAAAATAGAAAGCGAAAAAATTAATTGTAGGCTTGGCATGTAAAGAAAACACCCACACGGTGTGTTTAATGATCGCTCTTTTCAGAAGAACACAACAGGTCATTTGAAGAAAGCTTATCAATGCAAATGTGCATGCACATATGCATGTTATACAAATGCCATATAAACACTTTTTTAATGTGGCCAACCATCCACACCCATATGATATTTATGTACCTTAATTTATTTTTGACAAATTTTAATTTGTTTGCTTCTTTAACAATTGTATTGTATGTTCCATAAAGGAAAAAAATAAATTATTCTACCTAATCATATGTCAATTAAGTGACATTGTTCCTTTACTATAGATTAATTAATTATTATTTTAAAAAAATAAAAAATTATTAGAATTTAAACTATAGTTTAGTTAAATTTTATACCCTCAAATAATAGCAACATGGATTGGAGAGGAAGGAATAAGAAAAGAGAATTTTTTTAATTAGGCCCTCTCAAATTTCACTATGTTGTCAAAATTTCCAATACTAGCTGCATACATTTTGAATTATACAGACTCTATACATTTTGAATTTTGGTTTTCTAACTACTCATATGAACTACATACATTTTGAAGTTTTCTTTTTCTAGCTGCTCATACAAATTGCATACATTTTGAATTATGCTATACGAATTGCAAACATTTTGAACTCTAGTTTTTTAAATAGTCATATGAATTGAATACATTTTGAACTTCTCTTTTTGTAATTACTCATATGAATTGCATACATTTTGAATTTTTTTTTTTCTAACTAGTCACATTGCATACATTTTAAGCTTTTTTCTTTTTTAACTACTCATACTAATTGCATACATTTTAAACTTTTCCTTTTCTTAAACTTAGATTGAATAATTTTTAGCCTTATAACCTAGGAATCTTTTGAGTACCAATTATATATCTAGAAGATATATCATTCTACATGCAACCCAAATATATATAAATTCAAATAACTAAATAACATATAAGTTTAGAGATTTTTTTAAGCATGGAAAAACTATAATATTTTCTTGAGACAATCAAAGATCAACATCTAACTTGTGAAAATGCTTGTAGGGCTGTCACCAAATTCTTAGAAGATCAACCTTTGACTTGTGAAGATGCTCATAAGGCTATCACCAAATTCTTGGAAGTTCCTCCTTCTAAATTACCGCAAGACATTTAGAAACATATTGTGCAAACATTCAATCTTGGTTGGAAATAAAAATGGGAAAAATATACTTCTGAGGGGGGGGGGAGGGGGGTGAATCAGTAATTCAAACTTCAGCACTTAAAACCCTTTTAACCATTTATTAGATGCATATAATAAACTAAAATGAAATGCATCAAACATGTAATCATACACACAATTGACACCTGATATGATTACCTAGAAGCTCTCCAACTGAGAAGGTAAAACTGGGGTGGGGATGACACCCACAATTCCTCACTACTGCAGCAATAAAGTGTCACCTGGTAAGGTTACAATGTTTGACCATTTTCATGATCTTCCCTATGAAAGGCCTACCATGTCAAAGGGTTACAAATGATTGTTAGATCCTACCCTATTAAATGATTTTGAACACCCTATTAGAAGTGTGCTTGGTTAAAGGACTTTCAGAACATTCACTTGGAATGTCACCATGTTAAAGGATTTCACAATAATTGTTAAGTAAACCTTAGTCCAAAGGATTTCACCCGACTAATACAGTTGTTAGAAAGTAATAGTAGAATGTTTGATCTAACACCTTATGATCATGTATTACTGATTTCATATCTCAAATCAGTACATCTTGATCCTCTTGATATAATATAATAATGTTGTATCGCTGCTCCTTTGTTTTGCAAACTGATTCTGCAATTCTATTATTCATCTAAGTCACTCTGAATGCTTTCAAAATAATTCACCCCTTTCCCTCCTTCTATTCTTCATTTTCATCACTCTTGAATTATGGGGCTTCATCTTCCTTACAAAGAGTTTGGTGGCTTAGGGTTAGGTATGAATCTATGGCTAAGATTCATCCATTTTTCCATTTAACCTTTCCAATTTCTGGATTGGTTGCATGTTGATTGCATAGGAAAACTAAATAGATTTGATCTTATCTTTTAAAGCTTTGAGATCTATCCAAAAGTCAGCATAAAAATAGTTTACATGGTTTTTTTTTCCATTACAAACAACTAGGTCCATTCTATGTTACTCGGCACTTGATAATATTGATGCTCGACACTTACTGCAATTCCATTTGGCTTGATACTTGAATTTGCTTGGCATCAACTGTTCACTCAACACTTGAATCACTCGACATGGTCTATTTTCTCGGCACTTGAGTGGTTCGACACATGAGTGAGTTGGAACTCATTGCAACTAGGCATCTATACATATTATTCTCATCATGTATTACTAGCTCAACATGAATTTAGTAAATATCTTAAGTGTGTTGACACATAATTGTCAAAACCAATACTGAGACCAATAATCTCCCCCTTTGACATGAGTGTCAAAAAAAAACTTAACTGTAGATAAAAAAATATAATCTTCTATACTATAATACATTCAAAATTCAATAATAGACTATACAACTCAAAAACTTTGTAAACCCCCCTGAGTTAATGTGCTTGTTCTATATCCATAATCTCTTTTATTCTCTGAGTAGATTTTCTTCTTGTTGATACTCTTTGTCCTCAAAAATATTTACTTCTCTTCTCTTAGTAGATTTTCTTCTTTTTGATACTCTTTGTCTTCAAAAATATTGATACTCTTTATATCTAAATCCGTTATACTCTATTTCTACTCTTTTTTTGTTTGCTCTCCCTTTGTTTGTTCTCCCCCTTACTCTTTATCTCCCCTTGCACATATGTCTCCCCTATTTGATTCTTTATTATCTCCCCCTTTTTAAAACTAATGTCAAAGGGTTTATACACTAATTGTGTATCTTTCCAAGAATTTCTTGTGGACTTCCATTATAATCTTTAGAGTACCATCCCTATTGTCTAATGTGACATCTAAGGACTTTATTTGGATGGCTATCTCTACTACAAAGTCAACTAGTCCATCTAATGTTGAAAGATTGGGACCTTTCTTCAACATTGTTTCTACATATCCTAGTTCCTTGTGGAGTATTTCCATATGAGGGGTAAGGGAGGCTTGGATGTTAATCAACTTGGCTCTTATTGTAGCCTCTTCTACTATTAACATAGCCAGTTGACTTCGTGTATGAAGAAATGAATGAAAATGCTTCTCACTTTGAGCTGAGTTTTTAGGTAATTGCATACCTGATATTTTTAGGTTTCTCTCTAGACTCAAAATCCTATGGCTTGTTTCTATTGCGAAGAGTGTGAGATCACACAATTTGGTGTACAAGGAGAATATGTTCTCAAGTACTTTCTTCACTTTCTCAATTCTAGTAGCGAATTCAACTTGTGCTAGTGTTATATTGCCAAATATTTTCTCATTAAATTTCCCTTGAAATTTCTTTTTAGACCATTCCATAAGTTTAACATTTGTTTCTTGGTCTTCATTATTCACCTGTTTAACAATTTTTGATAGTTTTTCTAATATGGGTTTGGATTCTTCAAGTGCTTGCAAGCTAAAAGCATCTAAAAAGATGTCTTTGATCTCCTATAGTGCTTGCCTCTGTTTATACTCTTTCTTGAGTATTTCTTGATTCTTCTTTCTCTCCAATGCTTCTTGCATTATATTTATTTGTTCTAATGTCATGGTTGCATAGTCATATTTGGGTATCACTATTTCTTCAATTAAAAGTGAATCACCATAGTGAAATACCTTGGCAACCTTGGATGAGCTGGAGCCTAGTGCTGAAATCTGCAATGGTATTGCATTAGTGCTTGGCCTTTGAAGGACTTTTGTTGGAGAGCCAGATGTTAATAGATTTACCAAATTTTGTATGGCTTCTTGCTCATTATCCTTTAGTATGCCCTTGTCTTCATTAGATTTGCCTAGATCAGTTACAATTAATTGTGTTGCACCTTGTGTTTGTGCATCAAGTATAGAAATATCTATTTTTCCTACTTGTTCTTTTGTAGGCTCCTTTACTTCTACAATGTGAGTTGTATCAACTATATCAACTTTTACAGTAGTGTTTGTTGGCATTAAATCAAGTTGGTTATTAGTGACAACACTTATTCAGATTTTGTATGGTTACTGAGCTCTTTGAATAGTCTCCAGTGTTTTCCATGTAATTCAGTGGTTACCAAGCTTCACAGTTCCTACTGAGAATTCTAGTGGTTACCAAGTGAATTTAGGTAGTGTGAAGACCAGCAATGCTTACTGAGCAGTTTAGTGTTTCCCTAGCTTTGTAGTTTCTATTGAGTTGCACAATATCTATCGAGTCACCAATGTACACTGAGTTTAAAACTATGTTGGAGTGATCAGTATGGACTGGGCCTCTACTTCTACCTAGTGCATAATGATGTTGAGTAATGACAGTGGATGCCATGTATTAGAAATTCACCAAGTCAGTTTTTAGAACTCGAGTATCTACATTTGGGCTAACTTTGTAATATTGGTGTTAACTTGTGTTTTTGCCAACCTTGTAATTATGTGAATTAGACTGGTATATATGTAATGAATTGTATCATATACAAAAAGTGTAATGTAATTTTTATGAGTGAATACAAATGAAATGCAAGCATACGCATGTGAATTAGTAGTAGAGTAAAGTGTATTGGAAGGCCATATCAGGAGTAGTAGAGTTACATCTAGCACATAGAGGTGATCAATACTTCAAGGATCTCAATTAGAAATTCAGTTGTAAGTCAAAAATTTACTATTTCATCCTAATGAGTGAATCAGCTTCAAATCCTTTAACAGGGTAGACTTAATAGTCTTTTCTTTAAATCTCTTTACCCAATGCATACTTCATTATATGTTTTTAAATCCTCTAACAAGATGGACATAGTAGTCCTAATTGCTTCTAATAGGGAAGATCATTAGAAGTGATCATTGTAAGCTTTAACAGGCCAACTTTATGCTATAGTATTGAAGTTTTGTGGGTATCATCCCCACCTAGGTTTTACTTTCTATTTGGAAGGTTTCTAGGTCACCAAATATTGTGCTCAAAGTGTTTTATGCTTTTAGTTTCTCATGCATGTAGTAGACTATATCTATTAATGGTAATTAGATTATGCTATTAAGTTCTAAATTTGTTAAAAATTGAAGATTGAAGATTTTTTCTTCTCAAGCAATTTAGATGAAGCAAATGATGCAATTAAAGAAGTCCTAGAAAAGAATGGCTCTCTGCAAGAAGAAGTAAGAAAATTGAAAAGAGAACAAGAAATTCAGTCAATAAGATTGTGTGAAATTTTAGAATAGAGAAATAAGGAAAAAGAAGACTTGGAGGTAAGGAACAACAAAATTCAAAGTCAATCCCTTTAGCAAGAAAATCTTATTAATCAGCTCTCCAATGCAAATGAAGAAATCATGAGTCTGAGATCTAAAAATGAAAGGTTAAGGAATGACTTAAACTCTAAAAGGAAAATCAATGAAAGGATGAAAGTTGATCTAAATTCATAAAAGAAACTCAATGAAAGAATAATGAAATCCCAAGTAGACATGGATCAATTGAATCAGCAAAGTGAGTAGAATCTTTATAAGCAAAAGGGTAAGGTAGGACTTGTTGCTTAGTGTGGAGCTTGATTAGTCCCCAAGTGGGAGATTGTTAGATTTTGGTGACTAATCAGGAAAGTACTGTACATACTTCATAAATAGTGGGGTTCGGGGCATCGCCCCAAAAAAAAAAAAAAATTTGGGCAGTAGCCGACATATTATGGCCGACATATGGCCGACATGTTATAACCCTAAAGCGGTTTAATACTTGTATAAAAGGCCTTAGGGTTGGGTACTTTTCATAATGTCATGATACGAAATTGGTTCTTGCGGCGGTATTGAGCTGTAAGGGATTACAGATTGTAATCAGCTTGTAATCACTGGATTGTAATAAGATCAGACTTGCTATTTGGTGGACGTAGCCCAGGGATTGGGTGAACCACATTAAACCTTGGTGCCTTCTGTTAATTTCTGTGTGTTCTATTATTTTCTGTTATTGGTTATATTTGCATGTAGTTTTTATTTATGTCCATGGTTTATCCTAACAAGTGGTATCAGAGCCTAGTTGTCTTTCAGTTATCCTCTGCAGGAAAGTCTCACAGTTAAGTGGGAGTCTCACAGTTGAGTGGGAGCGATGGTAGATGAGGGTAAGTTGAGGGTTGACTGGTTTAATGGGCAAAACTTCCAGTTATGGAAGATGCAAATGGAAGACTATTTATATCAGAAGGATTTATGGAAGCCGTTGGAAGGAAAAGCCAAGAATCAGGGAACTATGTCAGAGGCTGAATGGGATCTTTTGGACAGAAAGGCACTCTGAAGCATTCGGTTATGCTTGGCACCATCGGTGGCATTTAATATTATGAAAGCAAAGACGACAGAAGATTTGATGAAAACCCTAGCGACACTGTATGAAAAGCCCTCTACTTCAAATAAGGCATTTCTCATGAAGCATTTATTTAATATGAAAATGCAGAAGGTGGATCTGTTGTAGATCATTTAAATGAGTTTAATACTATTACTAGTCAATTATCTTCTGTGGGTATCAATTTTGATGAAGAAATTAGGGCTCTCTTGATTTTGTGTTCTTTCCCTGAAAGCTAGAATGGCTTGGTAATGGCGGTGAGTAATTCTGTTCCTGGATCTAGTACCCTAAAATATGATGATGTGATTGATGTTATTTTAAGTGAGGAAACTCATAGAAAATCCTTAGGTGGATCTACATCAGGAAGTGCTTTAAATGCACAAAGCAGGGGTAGAATGACTGAAAGAGGAAGTAACTCTGAAAATCATGGGAAATCAAGAGGAAAGTTAAAGGGGAGGAGGTCTCAATCAAGAGGACCAAATGATTGCTGGTACTGTGGGAAACCAGGGCACAAAACGAAAGATTGCTGGAATCGAAAGAAAAATGAAGGAGATAAATCAGATGGAGACAAGGAGGCAAATGTGGTAAGTAACAAATCTAAAGAGGATGCTTTGCTTCTGTGTTTAGAGAGTGTTGATGATTCATGGGTTTTAGATTCTGGTGCTTCATTTCATGCTACACCTCATAGAGGTTATTTCATTGATTATGTCCAAGGGGATTTTGGGCTTGTTTATTTGGGGAATAATGAACCCTGTCAGATTGTTGGAAAGGGAAAACTTAAGATTAAGTTGCAAAATGGGAATCATTGGCTACTACATGAGGTAAGACATGTTCCAAAACTAAGTAGAAATTTAATTTCAGCAGGGCAACTCAGTGATGAGGGTTGTGTAGTTACTTTTAATGATAAAAATTGAAAGGTTTCAAAAGGTTCCCTTGTAGTAGCAAAAGGTGTGAAAGTCGGCACCTTATATCTTTGTACAGGTCATATTGTTCCTTCTACTTTGATTGTTTCAGAGAAAAATGAATATTCAGGAACAATTACTGCAGTTGAGCAGGGAGAACAAATAGCTGTTGTAGATTCTGATACAGCGCTGTGGCACAATAGACTTGGGCACATGAGTGAGAAAGGTATGAAAGTACTTCATTCAAGGAAAGTTTTACCAGGTCTAAAATGTGTGAATATGGATTTCTGTGAAAGTTGTGTGTATGGAAAACAAAAGAGAGTGAGTTTTGTAAAGATAGGGAAGGAAAACAAAAAGGAGAAATTAGAGCTTGTGCATACAGATGTATGGGGACCAGCTAAGGTATCTTCCCTTGGTGGCTCTCATTATTATGTTACATTTATTGATGATGCAACTAAAAAAGTATGGGTTTATTTCCTTAGACATAAATTTGATGTATTTCAAACTTTTAAGAAATGGAAATGCTTGGTTGAAAATGAGACTAGTAAGAAATTAAAATGTCTCAGATCTGATAATAGTGGTGAGTATTGCAGTCATGAATTTGAAGATTATTGCTCCAATAATGGTATTCGTAGACAAAAAATTATTCCAAGGACTCCACAGGAAAATGGAGTGGCTGAATGCATGAACAGGACTATAATGGAGTGCGCAAGGAGCATGAGGTTGCATGTTGGGTTTCCCTTACACATGTGGGTGGAGGCTGTCAATACTACAGTATATTTGATTAATAGAGGTCCCTCTACTCCTTTGGGTTGTGGTATTCCAGAGGAATCATGGACTGGTAAGAAGGTGAGTTATTCTTTTCTCAAGACCTTCGGTTGTGAAGCTTTTGCTCATATAGACTTTGAAAATAGAACCAAGCTAGAAGCTAAATCAAAGAAATGTGTCTTTGTTGGATATGGCATTAATGAATTTGGTTATAGGCTTTGGGATTTTGAAAATCTTAAAATTATTAGAAGTCGAGATGTCATATTCAATGAGAAAGTGTTGTACAAAGATCTGTTGCAGCAACATGAGAAGAAAGAAGATGATTATGTAGTGCTAGATGATACTCCAAAAGTTGATGTTCCAGCCATTCCTTATGATGTGCAACAACTGCAACAACAAATACCACACACACCAGTAAATGTTAGATGGTCAACAAGGCAAATTAGACCTCCACAAAGGTTTTCTCCTTCTTTGTATTCTATTTTACTTACTGATGCTGGTGAACCTGAAAGTTATGATGAAGTTGTGCAGGTGGATACTAAGATTTAGTGGGAGTCTACAATGAAAGATGAAATGGACTCTTTGCTAAAAAATAAGACATGGGATTTGTGCAAGTTGCTTGCAAGTAAAAAGGCTTTACAGAATAAATGGGTTTACAGGTTGAAAGAAAAGGAAGGAGGTAAGAAAATATTTAAGGCCAAGTTAGTTGTAAAAGGATTTGCACAGAAAAAGGGAATTGATTTTGGTGAGATATTTTCTCCTGTTGTTAAAATGACTTCTATTCATACTATTTTAAGTCTTGTGGCTATTGAAGATTTGCATTTAGAGTAGATGGATGTTAAACCAACCTTTCTTCATGGTAATTTGGATTAAGAAATATAAATGGCTCAGCCACAGGGTTTTGAGGTCAAAGGTAAGGAGAACTTAGTGTGCAAATTGAAGAAAAGTTTATATGGCTTGAAGCAAGAACCTCGGCAATGGTATCTAAAATTTGACAATCTTATGCATGAGCATGGATATAATAGGTGTCATTCAGATTATTGTGTTAATTTTAAGAGGTTGGATGATGATAGCTACATTATTTTATGTTTATATGTTGATGATATGCTTGTAGCTGGGTCTAACATGGATCATATTAAGGGGCTGAAACGGCAATTAGCACATGCATTTGCTATGAAGGATTTGGGGGCAGCAAAATAAATCCTTGGTATGAAGATTTGCAAAGATAGGAAGAAAAAAACATTGATGCTATCTCAAGCTGATTATGTTGAGAAGGTGTTGCAATGTTTCTCTATGGAGAATGCTAAAGCTGTCAGTACACCTTTACCCAGTCATTTGAAATTGACTAAGGAAATGTGTCCCAAGACACAAGAAGAGGAGGATAAGATGTCCAAGGTACCCTATGCTTTAGCTACAGGAAGCTTGATGTATGCTATGGTATGCACTAGGCCAGATATTGCACATGCAGTGGGAGTCGTTAGCAGGTATATGAGTCATCCAGGATTTGAGCATTGGAATGCTGTCAAGTGGATTCTTAGATATTTGAGAGGAACATCCAATAAGTGTTTACACTTTGGGGGCTCTACTACTGATTTATAGGGCTATGTTGACTAAGATTTGGCTGGGGATATTGATACCAGGAACAGTACTATAGGTTATGTCTTTACTGTTGGTGGGGCAGCCGTGAGTTGGGTTTCTAGGTTACAGAAGATTAATGCTCTCTCCACTACAGAGGCAGAGTATGTTGCTGCTATAGAGGCAGACAAGGAGATGATATGGCTTCAGTTCTTCTTGGAAGAATTGGGACATCCTCAGAAGGATAATTATTTGTTCACAGATAGTCAGAGTGCCATTCATCTTGCTAAGAATTCAGCTCTGCATTCTAAGACCAAACACATATAGTTGCGATACCATTTCATTCGGTCAGTTTTGGAGGATGGATAGTTAAAGCTGGAGAAGATACATACCAATGACAATCTAGCAGATATGTTAACAAAGGTTGTAACAAGGGAGAAGCTGAACTCCTCTTCAGCTTTGGTTGGTCTTTTAGACTGAACATGAATAAAAGAACAGTAGAGTCCAGGATGGTTTGATCCAGTGGGAGCCCCATGTGGTAGTGGTATTTCTACAGGATCAATCTCCAAGTGGGAGATTGTTGTTTAGTGTGGAGCCTGATCAGTCCCCAAGTGGGAGATTGTTAGATTGTGGTGACTGATCAGGAAAGTACTATACATACTTCATAAATAGTGGGGTTCAGGGCATCGCCCCAAAAAAAAAAAAATTTTTGGGCAGTAGCCAACATGGTAGCTGACATATTATGGCCGACATATGGCCGACATGTTATAACCCTAAAGTAATTTAATACTTGTATAAAAGGGCTTAGGGTTGGGTGCTTTTTATAATGTGGTGATACGAAATTGGTTCTTGCGGCGATATTGAGCTGTAAGGGATTACGGATTGTAATTAGGTTGTAATTGTAGACACCTAAATTTGATTACACTATTTTAGTAATCCTATTTTAGTTATCTAAAAAGGCATTATTAATTAAATTTCTATTTAATTAATCCTTTGTCATCCCCTAGTTGATTAATTTAATTAATCATCTATAGTCCTAATTGATAAATCAAATAATCTATTATTTATGAATTAAATCCTATTCTTCTATCTAATTCCAAAAATCCCCATTTATTAAATAAATCTATTTGATAAATGAAATCCTCAAATTCAAAAACCCCTAACCTATCTCTAATCCTCCATTTAGCCTAATCCACCCCATCCACCCATGCTAACCAAGCTTAGCCATTAACTCACCCACCCTCATTAATGCCATCCACTTGCACATCTCTAACATCCCTAATCTAATCCTAAACCCAAGCCTAATCCACCCCCTAATGTTGTCACATTCCTTAAACAAGTTTAAGACTTTCCTAATCCAAACTAAAGTCTTCCCTCAAAAAACCCAACCACTAAGTCATGAGTGCTCTTACAAAACATAAAGACTCTTACAAGCCCACTCATGACTCTTACACCCATCTTCCACACTCTTCCCTCTTCCACACTCATTCCTCTTACATCCCTCTTACATACTCAACCCCACTCATCATGACTTTAACCAACCCTTAACCCTACCCTCTCACACTCATCCTCCTTGTGACAAGTGTCACCTTCCCATTGGTGCTAAACAAGCACAATCCATGTGCTCCCCTTTGAGTGCATCTTAGCCCTCCTTAAACCTTCATCCATCCTTGCATCTAAGCCCTCCATCCCTCTACCCCTTAGCCTATAAATTGAATCCCATCCCAAGCCATTTCATCAACAATCTTTGAGCTAAAGTTACCATGCTATTTTGAGAACCAAAGCCATCAATCATACCCTTATAATGCCAAATTGAGAGCTCACAAAGCTACCAATTTTCCATTACCCATCTCCATTGAAGCAGCTTTTGAGCATCTTGAGCATACATCCACAGCAAAAGGACACATCTACAGAATCAAGAAAGCATGGAGTGTTTTCTCTTGTGAGGTTTGCACTTCTTATTTTCTTTCTTAGTCTAAGCATATATGTGAATTTAGTTTTTGGTTTGTGAATGTTTACTTCATTTGTTAATGTTCTTTGCATACTGATTCTGGTTCTACAGTAATCACTAGATTGTAATAAAATCAAACTTGCTGTTTGGTGGATGTAGCTTAGGGATTGGGTGAACCATGTTAAATCTTGGTGCCTTGTGTTCATTTCTGTGTGTTCTATTATTTTCTGTTATTGGTTATATTTGCATGTAGTTTTTATTTATGTCTGTGGTTTATCCTACCAGGACTTGGATACAAATAACAAGGTGAATCCTCCAAACAAGGTGCTCAAAGGAATCAAAGACCTACTTGTATTTACTATGGTAAGATAGGCCATACATCAAATAAATGTTGGAGTAATTGAAAGGAAAAATTCAATGAAAAATGCTACAATTGCAGTCAGCATGGTCATAAGGCTAATGAATGCAAAGAGAAACCAAAGTTTGAAGGTAAGTGTCACAAATGTAAGAAACAATGTCACATGGCATTTGAGTGCAGATCTAAGACATTCAATCCTTTTGAAAAATTTGTAAAGCCAATATTTGGTTGGGACTACAACACTTGGTGTAGATGTCATTACTATGGAGAATATGGACACATTGGTATGAATTTTGCTAGACATCACATGAGAAGAAAGGATACCACCATAAGATGTTACACATTTACTAAACTTGGTCATATAGCTAAGAACTACATGAATATAGGTAGAGTTGAAGATGAAAAGAAAGAAAAAGCTAATAGCATCAGTGGATTCCCAAATCTATAGAGCAAGCTAGTTCAAGCAATGATAGTCATGTCACTCAAGAAGTGGGTGACTCCACCATTTCCAATTAAGTTCTTAAGGAAGAACTAGAACTATGTTTTCAAGGTCACATTAGTTCCAATTGAAAGGAAGTAAAGATTCATATTGGTATTCAAGATATAGAAGAATCATCAGTAAGATTGGCAATAGTTATCACCAAATTGAATTCTCTATAGAGCAAGGTTGGGTCATGGACTCTACCAAGCAAAGTTAGGAAAAACATGGTTGTGTTTGGTTACCGAGTTACAAGATTTCACCAAGCAATCCTTACAAATAGTGGATGACAAGTTGTCATGCACAATGTCATTATCACTCTCATTGTACCAAGCATTAATGGGAAGTTTTTATCAAAAAGGTAGGAAATCGACTTCATTTTCATTGTGAATTCAATATATTGAGAAAAGAGCAATTTGCAAAGCATCACAGCAACCTTGAGAAAAATTTGCAAAATTTTTTTTTTGAAGAATTCGCTCAACTTATCACGTTATCATGGCATCTAGTAGCAACAACAAGGCAAAGAAAGGATCTGGAATGTTGGTGCGAGGTGTTGAATGGAAAGCCCTTGATTTCAAGCTAGTGCTAGTGATCATAAAATTCCTTGACTCCAATGGAGCTCAATTGCAAATACCACCTAAGGAACTTCTCATAAATGATATTTGAACTCATTTTAAATGTGTAGTTTAGGAGATAGGAACACTTGAAATGGATAATGCCCTAAGCGAGCTCTGTGTGGATGGAACTCTCAACCCTGAGCATAAGCATTTGGAAGAGAAAGGTTTAACTCATATTCCTCAGCTATCTTGAAACTTTCAAATTAAATGGATTAGGTATATCCTAAGATGAGTTCATAATTATCAACTATGGTTAGAGAAACTAGTTTTAATTACAAAGAAAATGCTTCATTACATTATTGATCTCCCCATGCTCACCAAAGCTAAAGTCACTAAAACTCTAGGTTGGGATAAATTACAAAAAAAAACCTTAGCTGAGTGGGATGGTAGAGGAATGAGAATTAGTAGTGTATCTAAAACAAAACTAAAATTTGGCATTCATGTGATAGCACATAAGATTTATAGTTCAAACCGACTCTATAGTGTGTCGTGTGAAGCAATTGACTTAGCTTATAAGGTCATAAAGAAGAATTTTCCATATGACCTAACAAATTTGTTGTTTAAGTAGCTGAACAAAAATATTGAAATAATTGGAAAATCAAAGGATTAGGTGGCAATATATTCAAGCAAAGATAAGAAAACATTTCCCGATATTGTCTTAGATGGTCAAGCACTAAAGCACTCCATTTTTTATAGTTCCTCGGTGCCAACTTTAATTTTATACTAGACTGATATATGTGACAAGACTCCATGAGATCAATGTATGCATGCAACCCCCCCCCCCCCCCCCCCCCAAAAAAAAAAAAAAGTATCAATTAACCCAACCCACCACCTCCCCCGCGCCCCCCTAATATATGATTTGGCACTTTAGATTTAGTGCGATTACAATAGCCAATTTAGGGCCTTTTTTTGAAAGCAATATACTTGTCCAAAAAACCTATAATTTGATTGCAGATCTTGAAAGTAGATAAAAATTCACTTTCAAAAAAAATGGAACCTGATTATTTGTCCAAATGAGCCCATACTAAGCACTTGAAGTGGCAAAAATCAAGATTTTTGAGTTGCAGAAAAATTTAGGAATAGAGATGTCAAACTTCCTGCACCAATGTGTATATCACAAAATTCTACCCCAAAAAAAAAAAAATTCTTGAAAAAAAAAGTTCATATAAGGGAGATATCATTGTTTGAGAATCACCTCTGTTATTATATTTCCTGAATCGCTGTCGTTGTGCCTACAAAAATCAATTGACTCTAGATTTGGCTTCAGATGTTCAATTTGGATGAAAAAAAAAAAAACTGATTTGGGGGTTTTTTGACCTTTTCAATGTGTTGCAATTTATCTAATTTGCACCAGCAAGCTTCAATCTTCATCTACAAAAAATCTCTCCTACTGGCCTAATGGCCAAAAATTTCCCAGAAAATAATGCAGATCTGAAAAAAATTGTAGAGATGCAGATGAAAAAAAATATAGATCTAAAAATGAAATGTACAGATCTAAAATGATGATACAAATTTCACAAATAGAGCCTTTCGATTGCTAGTTTGCAAAAAAAAATTGTCGCAAATTTGACTATGGCCCAACATAGGCAAATTTACAGTCAATTTTCAATGAATCGACATTCTAGATGTAATAGAAAGGTTCGTTTTGGCTCTAGATGCTCCCAATTTTTGCAGATTCTCCAAATCTGGGTCAAGGTGTTGAAGCAAGAGTGGTCTTGAATGGCTATGTGAAGAGAATCTCCCTTAGCTTTGATACCATTCAAGAATTTGGTATAGCTCTAATACCATGTAAGAATTTTGTATAGCTCTAATACCATGTGAGAATTTTCCTTAGGAAAAAATTTACCCAAGACCAAGGAATTCAAGCACAAACACAAAATAGACTAGAGTATGATTAGAATAACAATATAGTATTCAATTCAATGTAATTGATTGATATTAAATTGATACAATATGTACACTAGAGGTGCCTACATATAAAGGCCTCTATGATGCATCTAGAATGCCTAAGAGTTAGTAGCATGATAAGTCTACAACTAGGCACATGTCCACTAGGAGTGGATTTTCCTCCATTAAACATAGGAATAAGTATGATGATGAGAGGATAAGCCTACAAAGGTGTACTACATAAAATTATGTTGTAGACACCATGTGCTAAAATAGGACTGCGAGGTACTGTGTTGTCTACATGACAACTCAATTAATTATGCAAACTCAAATGTTGTACCTAAGAAGTAATAAAATAATGCATAAACCTAAGTAAACTTAAGTAAAGTCTAATAAGTAAATACTTATTTATACCAACAAGCATCAACTATTCACTCGACACTTGAATCACTCGGCATGGTCTATTTGCTTGGCACTTGAGTGACTTAGCACATGAGTGACTTGGTACTCATTGCAACTCGACATCTATACATATTATACTCAGCATGTATTACTAGCTCAACATGAACTTATTATATATATTAAGTGTGTTGACACTCAATTGTCAAAATCAATACTAAGATAAACAATCTTACACGCGGCCTCCTTCCTGTCCTCATTGTAAGTCTACTGATTGTAAATTTTGTTTTCTTCAAAATTTGAAGAAGTACAAATCCTTTTAGCTTAGGTTTAAATTTCATAGTTGTTTAAAATTTTTCATAAGGGGGAGTCATATAAATAAGCTAAAGAAGAAGAGATCATCCATTTGAGAACAATCTAAAAATAGAGTTGAACCATCTATTGGCAATTTTCTAAATCTTGAACATGATAATATTCTTGAAGATAATTTGATATCTTCTTGTGAGGAGAAGAAATATTAAACTGAGGTGGTTGAGATTGAACCGTAACTACAATCCACTTCTAATTTTCTTGATGGTTTTACTACAAGAGTTGGGCTTAGTAATTGATTTTCTAAATCAATATTTTGACTGGGAGAGCGATGAGCTCATTTTTCTCAATATGCCCTTCAACCTTCCTTCTATGTAGGTTTAGATTATCAATATGGTATGTAGTGAGTAAAAATTTCATATGATAAATGCTTGTATCACAATCTTTTGTATGGGGGGCTATATTTCCTATGAGATCCCTCTTCACTACAATACTCATTTCTATTTTTGGTATGATAGAAAAATCTAAAATATTTAGATTGAACATTTTATTTAAAGCATAGAATTTGTATGGGTTTTTGATACAAGAGCATCCTGGGTGCAGGAGCAATCTTGCATCACCCAAAAAAATAATTTATTTTCAATCTTTTCTATTTTAATAAGGACTAGTAGATAGGGTAGTTACTATTTATGGGAACTTGTTATTTTTAGTAAGTTTTCCATATGAGCTTGGAATGGTCTCATTTTCTACACGAAGGTTTATTTTAGAGTTATAAGCCTACCATAAAAATCTCATTGCTCCAACTTAAGTATCAGAGAAGTTATTGTGGATCTTTGGTATAAATATGTACAAAAAACGCTTCAAGCTCACTGTTGGAGATCTTAGAGTTCCCAAACAAGCTCTAACAACTTGATGAAAGGGTGCTTGCATAGTTTCAAGCCTATCAGGAGTTGGTGTTTCTAAAAAGTGGTTATAATAGCCAATTAGAGCAATGGTTTGTGAGTTATGGCCTTTCAAAGTTGGGCTACCCAAAATAACTAAAATAATTGTCAAAGATAAATTTGGTCGACTCTATATGTATTGTTAGGGTTCATGGGCCATAGGTATTAAGCTTCTATGTCTAGAACCTTCCTAGGAGACATAAAATTTTCTATCTAAGAAAGGCCCAAACATTGTCTAAGACAACTTTGGGTGGTACTTTGCAACTTACTCTTGCAAATTACTATAATGAAGGTGCCCATGTGGGTTAGCATTTTGTACTTGTGAATTCTATAATTTTGCATTTGTGGCACAAATAAGAAGTCATATTTTTGTTGTGGTTTCACAACACACAACCCATTTTGAGTCACAAAATGGGGACCTTCTAGTTTGAAGCTTTCCTATGAGGCATTTAGCTCAAAGCCTCAATCATTTTGTACCTTCTCCTCAGTTTAGGTCAAACCTTGACCTCTGATCGAGAAGGGTTGTGCAATCAGATAGGAGAAAAAGTGTCAATTTTAAATACTTTCATGTGCTTTTAAAGTGCACACATGTTCACCTTGACAAGGTGCACAAGTTCCCACTTCACTCCATTTCTAGGATGTTGGCATAGGTGCGCACCTATAGAGGTACACACTTAAGACCCCCAGCCCCTCTCTAACTTTCACAATGTGAAGATGCACATGTGTGAATGTGTACTAGTTCACAACTATGCACTTTGCCAATTTTCTAAAGTAAATTTGTGCACTAACGCTTCTTCCAAAGTGCGCTAGTGCACAAAATTGGGTTTTTTGGGTGAAAAATCCACTCTTTTGACTAGTGTTGACACAATTTTGTTAGTCTAAGTCTTAGGGAGTCCTCTTTTGGATTTTTCAACACAAGATAATTAATGTTTTCTTCTTTGTGTAGATGAAATGGTATCCTTAACTTGTTGGGGTCATAACATTTGACCTAGAGCTTGAAATTCAAAACTATTTACACTATTGGAAAGAAGAACTAAAAATCTAATTTCAGTCACTAAAATAGTGAGCCTTTGGCTGCCCAATGTTAGGGACTGATGAAAGTTTCAACTTGAAATTTTGAGCAAAATACCTCTAAAAAAGCCAACTTAAAACACCTAAAAAATCTTGTTTAAAAAAATGAAGAAGTTTCAAACATTTGATCATTTTGGATAATTTGGATCACTTGGTCTTTGATAGGGAAGGATCACGCATATAGAGAGAAGAAAAATTGAGCAATTTGCACTAAAGATCAAAGATACAGAGGTTGGACACATGAACCAGAATAGGTTCCTCATCTTATGCAACTACTAATGAATATATTCAATATGGGTGCCCTAGAATTTCAAATAGAAGAAGTAGGAGTTCAAATCTATGGAAATGTTTGGCTATAAAGAGGGCATCAATCATTAAAAAAGGACAAAATAAGTACACTAGAGTGCTCCCAGACCCTGTCTGAGAAAAACTAAAAAAATATTTTCAAAACTGAGAACTTTGATTGTTTGGTGAATTGAGCACATTGCAAGCTTCTACAGTGCACAAGGTGCACTTCTTCAAAGCTACAATGACAATCAACTGCCAGTTCCAAATTTAGAACTCTCCATGCATTCTAATGGTAGTTTAATTCCTACAAACATCTTGAGAAGGTTGAGTTTCTATTTTTGGCATCTCCAGAGACTCCTACATCATCTTATGTCTTTCCTCTTTTTATTTTCTCATTCTTTCTTTGTTTTAAGACATGTAAAGGCTCATGCATCCATTAAATGATACAAATAAGGATGGAGTCCTACTTACCACTAGTTAGAGAGTCAATTTGTACATAAATAGATTTATTTTATTAGTTTAGAAGCATATGATTGCATAAAGAGATCTCTCACTCTCAACACAAATTGAGGAGATGATTTTTTATAAATTTAGAAATGTAACATATATTCTGGACCATTATTTTGATGCAATAGTATATGCTATTGGTGCTCTCATTCGGAGTGTAGTTATTCTTGCTTGAGTGTGTTATATTTTGTGAATTTATGTTCATAGAGTGTAATGGTGCCAATAGTTTTATTGTGTTATTTTGATTGAGTGATGTTTTAATTTTGGTGTTTGCCACATGTTTACAAATTCTTCTAATGTACTTAGTTGGAGAAGAGATCACCCAATTGTTCCTACATAGTTTTTGTCTGGTATGAGCACACTTTATGTAGCCTTACAATCTAATGAAAAATAAAACATCTTATGGTTACTAAATTCCCATTAATGATTGCATTAGTGGAATTGAAGAAGAACTACTCCTATTTTCATTGGTTACCTACAGATCTTTTGAAAACCTTAATTCATAGACATGTTGTTTTTGTGGCTTATATCCGTTAGGAATTTACTTCTCAAATCATTTTCTTAGGCTTCTTGTTACCCTATCTTCATTATTTTCTTTTACAAACACTTGGTTAATTTAGGAATTTATATTGTTGCATAGTTAAAATTGCATTCATTAAAAAAAATAGAAAACTAGAAAAATGTTTTTTTATTATGTTTTTTCTTTTGAGATAGCAAGCAAATTTAGAATCTTACCCAAAATCAGCCAGAACCAGCAAAGGCCTCCCTATGAAAAAATACATTTATCTTTTATTGAGTGGATTCTAGTTGGTCACAAGATCACTTAGAACCTTGGAGTTGATCCTAGATTAGCTTTTCAAGATAGGAGTTTGAAAGGATTCCTTTAGTTAAGCATTGTGTAAAATGTCAGCTTAATAGAAGTGGGACTAGAAGGCGAGCCTAAAATCCATTTAGTTCAAAAAACCAAAGTTGTTTTTTGAAAATTGTACAACTTTTGGATGTTCAAAAATAAAAAGTTAAAAGTATTTTGAATTTTTAGAAGGTGTGCAAGGTGTGCAAAGTGCGTAGGTGCACTATTTTGACAAAGTGTGCTTCTTCAAAAGTGTGCTTTTCCAAAATAAACACAAGTTCCTAAAAATTAGTCACTTTCACAAGCATCATAATGATGGAGAGATACCAAGAACTCCACCCATTCACATTACACATTCCATCATAATTGTTTACTTTACATTCTACTTGACACATTCCCCTCATTATGCACCATGCGTTTCTTCAACGCCTAAAGTTCACCTTTGAATCTAATTGGTCCATTACATGATTGCCCAAAAATCCTGAAATGTTATGCCCATGGTTCATCTATGGAGAATCATGAACAATAAAAGATCATATCAAAATTTTCAAGGAGATCTATAATCAAAACCAGATTCAGTAGATGGATGTGGTATGCCACCTTTTTTCTTACACTTTGGGGGAAATAACATTCAATTGGTACCTCAATTTTCCACCAGCATCAATAATGGATGGAAGTCTTTTGAGAGTATGTTTGGAACAATTCAAGATCTGTATTGACCCAGCTATTCTACATCATTAGTTCATGTCAATTAAGAGGGATCCCCAAAAGACTATTTCTTAGTTTAATCATCGCTTCGATAGGATGTATCAAAGAATGGAGTTTCCATGCACTATACCACAAGAGGCTACCATCTAGATCTATTTTGGAATAATTGATTCATTAACTTCTATTTTTATAAGAAGACGCCCACTTAGAGACATTGATACATTGAAAAGGTCTTCAAAGAGGTTGTTACATTCACAAAGTAGGTTATAGCCTCTCTAATGCCAACAATTACATATTCAAGGTATGAACCCCAAAAGACTATATTCTTTGAGCAAAAGAATTCTCCACCTAGTAAACTCAAGAAAAATATGGCTAGAGAGGTTAAGGCCATGAAGGAGATGATGTCTCTTTTATCCAATGAACTCATCAAAATAAAGTTGAATTTTTCAAGAAATCAATTCAATCATCCAAGACAACTTGCTACCTAGAACAATTATTCTCAAAATTAGAGTAGAAATTTTGGCTTTTATAGTAACATCAATAATGAGAATAATGGTATTACAAGTATGAGGCCAAGTGACAATAGATATAGGTACAATGATGTTTTGGATCAGCCTCCCAAAATAATTGGGAGAAAACCTTTGTATTTTATTGAAATGGTGTTTGAATCATGCAATAAATCTACAAGAGGAAAAAATGATGAAGACTATCAAGATGAGTTTGTGTTCTCATTCAATGAAGGAATTCTTCCAAGTGTTAATGTTTCAATAAATGTGGACTTGCAAAGAAACTTTGAGGACGTGGAAAATTTTGATGTTCCAAAACTCCATCAAGTTGCAAAAAGTGATAGAAAGGTAGAATTTACCCCAAGGTTGGTGAGATTTTTGAATAAAAAAGTCATCAAGATGAAGATGCCAATGCTTCCTATTGTGATATTGATTCATTTTTGAATAATGATAAGATGCCTCCCTCAAAGCAAGATATGTCATTAGATCAGATGGATAGAGAACTGAATTTGGTCTCAAGCTTGATTAAGAAAATGTTTATTTGTGGGTATTCTACACACATATCAGACCATGCAATAACCAAATCATGTAGAATCCATCCATTTGGGTTCCATTCAAAAGTAAGTTGTCTTGATTTCTTGTTAGCATGGGAGATTGCAATGGAAGGAAAGTATGATTTTGAATAGGCTTCATTATGATATGAGGTGAAAAACATCTTGATCGATGATATTAATGAATGATGTATTTTGAAAGGAAGGCCGAAGATTGATTTTTCTCGTCTGAAGGAACCTAAAGTGTTTCCATTTGTGCATGGAGTTGTGTACCATGAGATAAGACCACTAGAAGGAGAAATTACAATGTGCGAGTGTACTCCTATGGTGGAAGACTCACTAGATCAAGTGATATATTTCCATTATCCCTCTTAGTTTGATAGTTTTCAATTTGAATATGATGCTAAAGGTAAGAGAACTTGTTTGTGGATTAATCATGGACATTGAGTGTTACCGCAGCTTTTGGTTTTGTGTGATTTGTGCTTAGAATTTGAACCAAGATTGCCCAAATCTTATTTTTCTAAGTACAAAGACAAGTTAAAAGTTTTAGAACAATATTGGGTGGTTGATTACTATTGCACATAATGAGAAATCTATTGATAACCACCCCACATTCTTATTATTCAAGGTTTTTTGTATATATGTTTTAGTTTTTAGGTTTTTTGGTGTTTCTAGTTAGGTGTTAGTTTTCTTTGAGTTGAGTCCTTTTGTTTCTTTTTCTTTTTTAGTCATGTCCGTCTGGGGATTAGGTGCAATCAAGATTCATTCTCGACGCATTTCATAGGCCATTCCTTGTTGTTTTGACTTTTAGGAAGAGGTATTTCTTTGTCAAAGCATCCAAATAATTTTCCTTCTTATACAAATTGGAGAATGGATATTGCTTTCAGTCATAAAGGACTTACAATCTTGAGTGCAGAATCATAGATCAATAGTTCTCAACACTTAGAAAATTTAAATATTTGACTATCTTGGTGCTTTCAAATTAAGGTTAATGACAACAAATCATAGTTTGAAACATGTTGGTTTAGACAAAAGGTCTTTTCAAGAAATTGCAAAGGTTACTATTTGGTGTGAGAGTTTCCTAATGTTCTTAAAAGAGGAATACAAAGGTTATGAAGTAAAGAAAGGATTTGAGAAATGGTACCAATTCCTTGGTCACATAGTCTAAGCATGATCAAGGTATAGAATGAAAATAAAAAAGGGAATGATGGTGTTACAAATGAAATATTCTAAAAGGTCAGAGAAAGATAAATTGACAATAGGGATATGCCCTCAAAAATGGCTATCTAATACTTATACAAATTTCTTCGAGGAAGAATCAATTGGAAACATGTGAGCTCTGTGAAGTAGGATTCAAAAGATTACCCAGGACCCCAAATGAGAAAATTTATAACCTGTTAAGAGCCCTTAGAACATATTCTTTCATCTCATCAAATAAGTAATTGATAAACATATTTTTCAAGAATTCCTAATGAATGGACCGATAAGGTGGAAGATTGTCTCCAAGTTGCTAGATACTCATGAAAGACTACACCTTGAGAATTCAAAGGAAATGAATACATTGTGCACACATTGAGCTTGAAAATTTGAGATTTTAAAGTTATGACTATCAAGGAACTTGAAATTTTCTTGAAGCATTTGGAATTTAGTTGTTATTTGACACATGTTAGATGAATGCTTGTTGATGAAGATATGACTTTTTCATTTTTTTTCCCTTTTTATTGGGGCTATTTATTGTGATTCCACAATATACAAAAAAATTGAGTCACAAAATTAGGTCCCCCCAATTTGAAGTTTCCCTATCAGGCATCCAATCTAAAGCCTCAATCATTTTGGACCTTCTCCTAGGTCTAGGTCAAACACCAACCTCTGATTGGGAAGGGTCAAGCAATCAGATAGGAGAAAAAGTTTGAAATTTAAAGAGTTTCATGTGATTTTAAAGTGTACACATGTGCACCTTGACAAGGTCCATAGGTGCACCAAGTGCACAAGTGCACACTTCATCCTGTTCTGGGGATGCACACTTCACCTAAAAAGGTGCACACTTAAGACCCCCACCCCCTATCTCACTTTCATAATTTGAAGATGAAGATGTGTATAGTTGTACACATGCACACCTTCTCAAGGTGTGAATATGTGCTAGTGCACAACTATGCACTTTAATAGTTTTTTAAAGTAAATTTGTGCACTAGTGCTTCTTCCAAGGTGCACTAGTGTGCAAAAAAAGATTTTTTGGGGGAAAAATCCACTGTTTTGACTAGTGTTGACACAATTTTTTCAGTCTATGTTCTAGGGAGTTCTCTTTTGGGTTTTTCAACATAAGATAATTCATGTGTTCTTCTTTGCGCAAAAGAAAAGGCAACCTTAACTTCTCAAGGTCATAACTTTTGACCTAGAGCTCAAAATTCAAAATTGTTCTCACCATTGGAAAGAACAACTAAAAATTTAATTTCAATCCCTAAAATAGTGAGCCTTTTCCTACACAATTTTAGGTACTGATGAAAGTTTTAACTTGAAATTTTGAGGTCAATCAAAAATGCCTAGAATATCTTGTTTAAAAAATATGAAAAAGTTTCAAACATTTGATCATTTTGGATAATTTGGATCACCTAATCTCTCATTAGGAAGGATCGAGCATACAAAGAGAAGAAAATATCAAACAATTTACACCAGATGTTACACACATGAACTAGAACAAGTTCCTCATCTTATGTAACTATTAATGACATGATTCAACATGGGTGTCTTGGAATTTCAGATAAAACAACTAGGAGTTCAAATCTATGAATATTTTTGGCTATAAAGATGATATGGATCATTAGAAAAGGGAAAAATAAGTACACTAGAGTGATCCTAGACTTCGTCTAAGAAAAACCCATAAAGTATTTTCAAAACTAAGTACTTTTCTTTTTTGTGGAATTGAGCACCTTGCAAGCTTCTAAGGTGCACAAGGTGAGCTTCTCCAAATGTGCACAAGGTGTGCTTCTTCAAATGTGTGCTAATAGTTAACTATTAGTTCCAAATTTAGAGCTTTCCATGCACCCAAAATGTGTTCTAATGGCATTTTAATTCCTACAAATATCTATAAAAGGTTGAGCTTCTATTTTTGGCATCTCCAAAGGCTCCTTGACCATCTAATGTATTTCCTCTTCTTATTTTATCATGCTTTTTATTTAAGACATGTAAATGCTCATGCATCCATTAAATGATATAAATAAGGATGGATTCCTACTTAGCACCAGTTAGAGACGTACATAAAGAGATTTGTTTTAGTAGTTTAGAAGCATATGTTTGCATAAATAGATCTCTAACTCTCAACACAAATTGAGGAGATAATTTCTTATAAATTCAAGAATGTAATACATATTCTAGGTCTATATTTTGGTGCAATAATATATGCTATTGTTTCTCTCATTTGGAGTGTACATAGCTATTCTTGCCTAAGTGTGTTAAATTTTGTGAATGTATGTTCATGGAGTGTAATAGAGGCAATATCTTTATTGCATTATTTTTATTGAGCGATCTTTTAGTTCTGGTGTTTGCTAGATGTTTACAAATTCTGCTAACATACTTAGTTGGAGAAGAGATCACCCTATTGTTCTTCCATAGCTTTTTAATTTGCAAGAGCACACTTTCCATGGACTTGTGATCTAATGAAAAGTGAAACATCTTACAGATATTGAATTCTCATTGATGATTGCATTAGCAAAATTGAGGAAGTGCTACTCCTATTTTCATTAGTAACCTACCAAGCTTTTCAAAAGCTTAATTTATAGATGCATTGTTTTCATGGTTTATGTCTGTTAGGAATTTACTTTTCAAGTCATTTGCTTAAAAATTTTGTTACCCTATCTTCATTGTTTACTTTTACAAACACTTGGTTAAATTAGGAATTCATATAGTTTTAATCTGCTACTAGCATCAATAAGGGTTTGGAACTCTTTTAAGAGAAAGTTTCTAGAAAAATTCAAGATCTATATTGATTCGACTATCCTAAATCATCAGTTCATCTCAATTAAGATGGATCCCCATGAGACTATTTCATAGTTTAATCATCGCTTCTATAAGGTGTATCAAAGAATGGAGTTTCCATACACTATACCACAACAGGTTTCCATCTAGATCTATTTAGGAATAATGGATTCATTAACTACTTTTTTTCTAAGAAGGTTCCCACCCAGAGACATTCATACCATTAACTACAAAGTGGGTTATAGCCTCTCCAATGCTAATAATTATATATTCAGGGTATGAACTCCAAAAGACTGTATTCTCTGAGAAAAAGACTTCTCCACCTAGCAAAATCAAGAACAATGCGGCTAGAGAGGTTAAGGTCATGAAGGAGATGATGTCTCTTTTATCCAATGAACTCATTAAAATAAATTTGAATTCCTCAATAAATCAAGGAAATCATCCAAGACAACTTGCTACCCAAAACAATTATTCTCTAAATCAGAGCAGAAAATTTGGTCTTTATAGTAACATCAACAATGAGAATAATGTTATTACAGGTATGAGACCAAGTGAAAATGGATATGGGTACAATGATGTTTCAGATCAGCCTCCCAAAATCATGGAGTAAAAACCATTTCATTTTAGTGCAATGGTGTTTGAGTCATGTGATATATCTACAAGAGGATAAAATGATGAAGATGATCAAGAGAAGTTTGTGTTCCAATTCAATGAAGAAATTCTCCCAAGTTTTAATGTTTCAATAAGTGTGAATATGCCAAGAAATTTTGAGGATGTAGAAAATTTGAAGTTCTAAAGCTCCATGAAGTTGCAAAAAGTGATGGAAATGCAATAGATCCTGAGGTTGGCAAGATTTTTGAATCACAAGGTCATCAAGATGAAGATACCAATTCTTCCTATCTTGATATTGATTCCCTATTGAATAATGATAGGATACCTCCCTCAAAGCAAGATATCTCATTAGAAGAGATGGATAGAGTGATCAATTTGGTCTCAAGCTTGACTAAGGAAATGTCTATTTGTGGGTATTCTACACATATACTAGACCATGCAATAACCAAATCATGTAGATCCATCCATTTGGGTTCCATTCAGAAGTAAGTTGTCTTGATTTGTTGTTAGCTTGGGAGATCACAATGGAGGGAAAGTATAATTTTAAAGAGGCTTCTTTGGGATATGATGCAAAAAAAATCTTGATCAATGATATTAATGAATCGTGTAATTTGAAAAAAACCTAAAGTGTTTCCATGTGCATGTAGAGTTGTGTACAATGAGATAAGACCACCAGAAGGAGAAATTACATTTTGCAAGTGTATCCCTATGATGGGAGACTCACTAGATCAAGTGGTATATTTCTATTATCCCTCTCAGTTTGATGATTTTCAATTTGAATATGATGCTAAAGGTAAGAAAACTTGTTTCTGGATTAATCATGCTCATGGAGAGTTACCACAAGTTTTGATTTTGTGTGATTTATGCCTGGAATTTGAACCAAGATTACCCAAATTTTATTTTTCTAAGTACAAAGACAAGTTAGTCATTTTTAGAAAAATATAGGCTAGTTCATTACTTTTGTACATAATGAGAAATCTACTAATAACCACCCCACATTCTTATTATTCAAGGTTTTCTGTATATAATTTTTTGTTTTTGTTTCTTTGTTTTTAAATCCTTTTAGTCTTTCTAGTTAAGTGTTAGTTTTCTTTGAGTCAAGTCCTTTTGTTTCTTTTTTGTTTTTTAGTCATTTCAGTCTAATGGTTAGGTATAATCAAGATTCATTCATGACACATTTCACAGACCGCTCCTTGTGGTTTTGACTTTTAGGAAGAGGTATTTCTTTGTCAAAGCATTCAGATAATTTAGTTTTTGATACCAACTAGAGAATGGATATTACTTTCAATTGTAAAGGACTTATAGCCTTGAGTTTAGAATCATAGATCAATAGTTCTCAATAGTTGGAAAATGTAAAGCTTTGACTATCTTGGTGTTTCCAAATTAAGGTCAAAAACAAAAAGAGATGGTCAAAAACTTGTTAGTTCAGACAAAAGGTCTTTTCAAGGAATGTCTAATGTCATTGTTTCACATGAGAGTTTCGTAAAGTTCTTAAAAGTGGAATGCAAAGGTTATCAACTAAGGAAAGAATCTAAGAAATGACACCAATGCCTTGACCACACAATCTAAGCATGGTCAAGGTACATAATGAAAACAAAAAATGGAATGGTGGTGTTAAAAATGAAATATTCCAAAAGTTCTGAGAAAAATAATCTGACAATAGGGATATGCCCTCCAAAATGGCTCTCTAGTACTTATACAAATTGATATGTGAAGTAGGATTTAAAAGAGAACTCAAAACTCCAAATGAGAAAAGTGATAACCTATTAAGAATCCTTAGAATAGATTCTCTCATCTCATTAGATAAGTGATTAATAAACATGTTTTGCGAGGATTCCTAATGAATTGACTAATAGGGTTGAAGATTGTCTTCAAGTTGCTAGATACTCATGATAGATTGCACCTTGAGAAGTCAAAGGAAATGAATACATTGTGCACACATTGAGCTTTTAGATTTGAGATTCTGAAGTTATGACTAACAAGGAACTTGAAAGCTACTTGAAGCATTCAGAATTCATTTTTTATTTAACACATGTCTGATGAATGCTTGTTGATGAAGAAATGCCTTTGTCATTCCTTCCTTTTTTTATGGGCTTTTTGTTGTGATTTCAAAATGGATACCCCATTTTGAGTCATAAAATGGGGACCCCTAGTTTGAAGTTTCCCTATGAGGCATCTACTCTAAAGCCTTGACTGTTTTGGACCTTCTCCTGAGTCTAGGTCAAAACCTGACCTCTAATCAGGAAGGGTTGAGCAATAAAATAGGAGAAAAGGTGTCAATTTTAAAGACTTTCATGTGCTTGTAAAGTGCACACATGCACACCGTGACAAGGTGCATAGGGGTTCCGAGTGTGCAAGTGTGCACTTCACCCCATTCAAGGGATGCACACTTCACCTATGGAGCTACACACTTAAGAGCCCCACCCCCTCTCACATTCACAATGTAAAGATGTGCATGTCTACAGTTGTGCACATGGGCACCTTGTCAAGGTGCGAGTGTGTACTAGTGTACAACTACATAATTTGCTAGTTTTATTAAGTAAATTTTCTCACTAGCGCTTCTTCCCAGGTGTGCTAGTGTGCAAAAGTAGCTTTTTTGGGGAAAAAATACACTATTTTGACTAGTTTTGACACAATTTTGTCAGTCTGAGTCATAGGGAGTCCTCTTTTGGGTTTCTTAACACAAGATAATTAATGTTTTCTTCTTTGTGCAGATGAAAAAGTGTCCTTAACTTGTTGGGGTCATAACTTTTGACCTAGAGCTTAAAATTCAAAACCGTTTACACGATTGGAAAGGAGAACTAAAAATCTAATTTTAATCCCTAAAATAGTGAGTTTTTAGCTACTAAATTTTAGGGACTAATGAAAGTTTCAACTTGAAATTTTGAGCAGAAGACCTCCAAAAAAGACATTTAAAAATGCCTATAAAATCATGTTTAAATAATATGAAAATGTTTCAAATATTTGATCATTTTGGATGATCTAGATCACCTAGTCTCTATCCAAGAAGGATTGGGTAGATGGAGAAAAGAAAAAATCAAGTAATTTGTACTAAAGATCAAAGATTCAGAGGTTGGACACATGAACCAGAATAGGTTCCTCATCTTATGCAACTATTAATGACAATATTCAACACAAGTTCCTTGGGATTTTAGATAGAAGAAGGAGAGGGAGTTCAAATCTATTAAAAAAAATTATATAAACAAGGTATAAATCATTAGAAAATGGAGAAATTGAGAAATTTGAGTTTTTTGCAAATTGAGCACCTTGCAAGCTTCTAAGTTGTGCAAGGTGGACTTCTCCAAAGGTGCAAAATGTGCACTTCTTTAGAGGTGCACTAATAGTTAACTACCAATTCCAAATTTAGAGCTTTCCATGCACTAGAAATGGATTCTGATGGCAGTTTAATTCCTACAAACATCTAAAGATGGTTGAGCTTCTATTTTTGGCATCTTGAGAGACTCCTACATCATCTAATGGCTTTCTTCTTCTTATTATCTCATACTTATTTTTTTAAAGACATATAAAGGCTCATGCATCCATTAAATGATATAAATAAGGATGGAGTCCTACTTAGCACCAGTTAGAGAGTTAGTTTTTACATAAATAGACTTATTTTACTAGTTTAGAAGCATATGTTTGCATAAAGAGATCTCTCACTCTCAACAAAAATTGGGAAGATGATTTCTTATAAGTTCAGGAATGTAACATGTATTCTAGGCCATTATTTTGATGCAACAATATATGTTATTGGTTCTCTCATTCAAAGTGTAGTTATTCTTGTCTGATTGTGTTATATTCTGTGAATGTATGTTCATGGAGTGTAATGGAGCCAATATTTTTATTGTATTATTTTGATTGAGCGATCTTTTAATTTTGGTATTTGCTATGTGTTTATAAATTTTACTGATGTACTTAGTTGGAGAAGAGATCACCCTATTGTTCTTGAATAGTTTTTTGTCTTGCACGAGCGCACTTTTCTATGGCCTTGCGATCTAATAAAAGTGAAACATCTAATGGTTACTAAACTCCCATTGATGATTGCATCATTGGAATTGAGGAAGCACTATTCCTATTTTCATTGGTTGCCTACCGATCTTTTCAAAAGTTTAATTCACAGCCATGTTGTTTCTTTGGCTTATGTTGATTAGGAATTTACTTTTCAAGTCATTTTCTTAAACTTCTTGTTACCCTATCATCATTATTCTTTTTTTACAAAAACTTGGTTAATTTAGGAATTCATATAGTTGCATAGTTAAAATTGCATTCATTAAAGAAAATACAAAAATATAGTTTTTTTGTGTGTTTTTTCTTTTGAGATAGTAGGAAAATTTAGAATCTTATCCAAAATTGGTAAGAACTAGCAAAGGCCTCCCTATGAAAAAATGCATTTATCTTCTACTGAGAAGATTCTAGTAGGCTATAAGATCACCTAGAACCTTAGAGTTGATCCTAGATTAACTTTTTATTAGAAGAGTTCAAAAGGATTCATTTCATTAAGCATCATGCAAAATAATTGCTCAACAATTTTGTTCTTGCATTTTCTATTGTTTCTTTATTTTTATTATGAGTTCTTGATTATGTGGACAGATTACCAACTATGAGGCATTTCACACTAGAATTGTGGTTTGGGCTGAGCATGTAGATAGATCACCAGTTGTTAGGAAGTTTGCACTAGGGTTTTAAGGGAAGCACAAAAATGCCTCTACAAAGAGAGTGTAGCAGAAGAGTTGTAGTTCTTACACCTAATGGTTGCCTAGCCCTCTTAAGACAAATGTGAGAATTGGAAAAAAATGCACAAAGAAATAAATATTCCCATAAAAGATGAAAGTAGGGATGAGGATGAAGTAGAATAAAATGTCAATGCAAGGGTAATTCTAAACCAAGAGGAAGAGAGGTCTTCTATGGCCATCTCCAAGATTGGAAAAAGACCTGAGTTTAAGGTTCACACATTTTTAGGAAATCTTAACCTAGAGGATCAGATCAATTAGATCAATGAACTAGAGGAGTACTTTGAATATGAATATATTGAGGATCCTGATAGGGTCAATTTTGTTAAGGAAAAACTGAAGGGACATGCAAAGATCTAGTGGTAGGAGGTTTAATTGGAGTGAAATAGAAAGAGAAAGGAAAAAATTACTAGATGGGAATGGGTGATAACTAAACTGAAGTGACAATTCATTCTTGTGGAATATGAGATTGATATGTTGAAGAAAATGCAAGGGTTGAAGAAAGTGGGAAAATCTATTTAAGAGTATACCGAAGAATTCTACAGAGTTCTCATTAGAACTAGCCATGTAGAAGATAACAAGGAGAAAGTGGTTTATTGCAAGTTAAGGAAAATAATCAACAACGAGATGAGTCTAGTTTCAATGAATAGTATTGAGGAGGCATACTAGTTTTCCCTAAGAGATGAAGAAAAATTGAACAAAAAGTTTGACAACAAGAATAGTAGAAAAGGCCACAGTGGAAGATCTAGTAGATGATCTTATGGAGGTCATAATGATGATCAAAAGAACAAGGATCAAGCTATAAGTAGTAGTTATAACCAAAGGGGAAATAATTCCAGTCATTTCCATGATAAAAAAAATAGAGATCAAAGAGGAAGAGGTAGAGGAGGCTTTAGTGGGAAACATTTTCACTATAGAGAAGAAGGGCATAGAGCATTTGAATCTTCCCAATGCCAGGGAAGGATTGATCAATGAATAAAAGACCAGGCTAGAGTTTCACATTTTGATGAAGATTCTAGATCCTCACATTCTAAAGATGTTGAAATAGGAGAAGCCCTAGTTAATAGAAGCGTCTTGTTGAGTGGTGAGAATGAACTTGATCAAAGAAGGAGCTTATTTCACATAAGATGCAGATTTGAAGATAAGTGTTGTGATGTGATCATTGATGATAGAAATACTAACAATTTGGTATTATAAATGATGCTCACCAAGTTGAAGCTAAAGAGATAGAAACACCCACATCCATACTGTAGTTCTTGGGTGCAAGATTACCACAAAGTCCTAGTCAATGAGCAAAACTCTATGAAGTTCAAGATTGGAAGCTACCATGATAAGGTACTATGTGATATCATACATATGGACATATGTCATATGTTGTTGGGTAGGCCATGGTAGTTTGAAAAGCATGTTGTACATGATGTTTGAAAAAATACCTACACTCTCACCAAGGATGGAGTGAAACATAAGTTGAAACTATTAAAGGAAAAAGAGGAAAAGTTACAGAGTGCTGTCAAAATATGTTTTATTGATAGAAAAGAGTTTCTCAAATGTATGAAGTATGAGTGTATATATTTTTCTATAATTCCAAAAGATAGTAAAGAAGAAGTAGAGGAGGTAACTACAAAAGTTGCAGATATGTTGGGAGAGTTTTCTCATATTGTATCAGATAATGTGCCTGATGGATTGCCCCCAATGAGGAAGATTAGTCACCAAATAGATTTGGTTCAAGCAGGCAGTTTCCCAAACTAGGTAGTGTATAGAATGATTGTAGTAGAAAGTGAAGAGTTGAATAGAAAAGTTCATGAGTTGTTGTAGAAAGGGTTAATTCAAGAGAGTTTGAGTCCATGTTTTGTACAAGCCATATTATCACCAAAGAAGAATGGCAAATGGAGGATGTGTATAGATTCTTGTGCTATCAACAAGATCACAATCAAGTATAGATTTCCATTTCCAAGGATGGATGATATTATGAGTTGTTTGCTTGGAGCTAAGTATTTCTCAAAAATAGATCTAAAGAGTGGATACCATAATATTCACATTAGATAAGGTGATGAGTAGAAGAATACTTTCAAGAAAAAAGGAGGACTATATGAGTGGTTAGTCATGCCTTTTGGGCTAACCAATGCACTAAGAACTTTCATAAGACTCATTAATGAGGTAATAAAGGAGTTTCTAGGTAAGTTTGTCATTGTTTACCTACATGATATATTGATCTTCAATAAGACATTGGAGGATCATTTTATTTATATTCGCAAAGTGTTTGATAGGTTGAGGGAAGAAAAGTTGATAAACCTGAAGAAATGCAGTTTTGTAAAGAAGGAGTTGGTGTAACCAGGATTTGTAGTCTTAATAGAAGGTCTAAAAATGGACCCAAAGAAACTAAAGGCTATCCTTGAATAGCATACCCCAAGAAGTGTGACAGAGGTAAGATCTTTTCATGGTTTGGCTAGTTTTTACAGAAAGTTCATAAGATTTTTTAGTAGTATTTGTGGACCCATAACTAAAACAATGAGAGGGGATAGGAAAGAATTTAAGTGGATTGTAGGGGAAAATAAGAGTTTTAATCTGTTGAAAAAGAAAGTTACTAAGAAACCTATTTTAGCACTTCCTGACTTTAACAAGGTGTTTCAAGTAGATTGTGATGCTAGTGGTACTGTAATAGGAGTTATTATGAGCCAAGAAGGTAGACCTATTGCTTACTTTAGTGAGAAACTAAATGATTCCAAAAGAAAATATTTTGTTTATGATCAGGAATTTTATGCTATAGTTCAAACATTGAAGAAGTGGAGACACTATCTTCTTCCTAGGGAGTTTTTTTTGTATACTAGTCATCAAGCTTTGTAATATTTAAATAGTCAAAAAAAATTGAACCAAAGGCATTTGAAGTGGGTTGAGTTTTTGTAGAGTTATACATTTTTTTTGAAATATGCGTATGTGCAAGATCATGGTGTACCAAACTATGGCCTTAAGTGGCAGTGAAAAATCAGCAAATCAGGTTTATGTCAACTTGACACATAATTTTGAAGTGGTTATGGACTTTATATCAAAAAGTTGTAAGAAAATAATCTGTAAGAAATTGAATTTAGTTTCTAAGCTACTAGGCCTTATTAGGAGAAAAAAAAATTAATTGGTCAAAAGTTTGAATTTTAATGCAGTACTAAGAAAATTTCAGGGCAAAAATAAAAAGTAGGTGTATGTCTGACCACCTTAATCAAAATCAAATCATAATATTTTTTTAATATAATTATAGATATGAAAAGTAGACTCATGCCCGGATGTGACGCATATTTTTTGATATTTTTATTCCAAATAAATAATTAAATATGAATTTCTACCAAAAATTTTTTAGAAAAAAAAAGTCCTGTGTCTGACCACCCTAACTAATAGAAAATTTTACCAAATTTAATTTATTTATTTTTTCTTATACTAGCCGAAGTATAGAATGTGACGCAACATTTAGATTTAAAATTTTTTATACCATTTGAAAGTTATAGCTATTTTTCAATCAGTATGTCAATTAGCAATTTACAATTATCTTCATTGATAATTAACTAATAAATACTTATCAAACTCAGAATTTGACAGAAATTATATTGATGGAATCTAGAGAGCGATATTAAAAAACCCTTTTCATTTTATTCAATTTCAATCAAAATAACATTGTCAAACGACTACCTAAAGTCTGAGTATCACTAAAATCCTCTTCAAACACATCTTTTGGGTTGACCGAGTAGGCTTGGTAAATACAAAGCCTAATCGGATATCCGATTCCATATCAGATATCTGATTTCAAATCGGATATCTGATTCCAAATCGGATATCCGATATGTTGTGGGTGGCAAATTTAAAATCCCAACCCATTTTGGAGGGAAAATTGGGTTCAAACGTCATAGCTTATTATTTCTAAATTATTTCACTTATATTACTATGTAAAGACATATTTTAATATATTATATATATAATAAAGTAATTTAAAGATATAAGATATAATCTAGCAATATATAATAATATATTATGTTAATCTTATTAGAATCTATAAATATAATTTATATTATTATTATTTTTACTAAATATAATAACATAATATATATATAATACGTATTATATATTATTATATTAATATGTATACTAATATTATATATATATAATAACGTAATATATTAAATATAAATATATAATATGTATTATATATATTATTATATTAATATGTATGTTATTAATATATATATAATAACATAATATTTTCATTAAATATAATAAAGTAATACATATATATATATGTTATTAATATATAATAACATAATATTTTATTAAATATAATAACGTAATATATATATATATATATATATAATCATATATTATTATATTAATATGTATGTTATTAATACATATGTATATTATTAATATATATGAGTCAAAGGGGGTCACAGGTCAACCATTGACCCCCTTTGATGCATTAAACAATGACATATGTCCTTAGGGGTCCTAGGAGCCCTAAGGACATATTACAATGGTTAATATGGGTCAAAGGGGGTCACAAGGTGACGTATGACCCCTTTTGACCCAATAAATGACGATATATGTCCCTATGGGTCCTGAGACCCTGAGGGACATATTTGAGTTGTTCATATGGGTCAAAGGGGCTCATAGGGTGACCTATGACCCCCTTTAACACATTAAATGATGACATATGTCTCTAAGGGTCCTAGGACCCCTAGGGACATATTCGAATGGGTAATATAGGTCAAACGGGGTCATAGGTCCTTTTGACCCATTAAATGACGACATATGTCCCTAGGGGTCCTAGGACCCCTAGGGACATATTCGAATGGGTAATATGGGTCAAAGGGGGTCATAGGGTGAACTATGACTCTCTTTGACCCATTAAATGATGACATATGTCTCTAGGGGTCCTAGAACCCCTAAGGACATATTCGAATGGGTAATATGGGTCAAAGGGGGTCATAGGTGACCTATGACCCTCTTTGACAGATTAAACGATGACATATGTCACTAGGGGTCCTCGAACCCCTAGGAACATATTCGAATGGGTCATATGGGTCAAAGGGGGTCATAGGGTGACCTATGACCCCCTTTGAATGATATGAATCATTCAAATATGTCTCTAGGGGTCCTAGGAGCCCTAGGGACATATTCGAATCATTCATATGTGTAACCTATGACCCCCTTTGACCCATTAAATGATGACATATGTCTTTAGAGTTTCTCGAACCCCTAGGGACATTTTGAATTGTTCATATGGCTCAAAGGGGGTCATAGGGTGACCTATGACCCCCTTTGACCTATTAAACAAAGACATATCTCTTTGGGGGTCCTATAACCCCTAAGGACATATTCGAATCATTCATATGGGTCAAAGGGGGTCATAGGGTGACCTATGACACCCTTTGAACCATTAAACGATAACATATGTCCCTAAGGGTGCTAGGACCCCTAGGGACATATTCGAATCGTTCATATGGGTCAAAAGGGGTCATAGGGTGACCTATGACCCCCTTTGACCTATTAAATGATGACATATGTCCGTAGGGGTCATGGGACCCCTAAAGACATATTTGAATCATTCATATGGGTCAAAGGGAGTCATAGGGTGACCTATGACCCCCTTTGACCCATTAAATGATGACATTTATATTTGAATGGGCCATATGGGTCAAAGGGGGTCATAAGGTGACCTATGACCCCCTTTGACCTATTAAATGATGACATATGTCCCTAGAGGTCCTAGGACCCCTAGGGACATATTCGAATCTTTCATATGGGTCAAAAGGATTCATAGGGTGCCTTTTGACCCCCTTCAACCCATTAAACGACAACATATGTCTCTAGGGGTCCTACGACCCATTGGGACATATTCAAATCGTTCATATGGGTTAAATGGAGTCATAGGTTGACCCATTAAATGATGACATATGTCCCTAAACGTCCTAAGACCCTTACGAACATATTTGAATCATTCATATGGGTCAAAGCGGGTCATAGGTCACCTATTAAATGATGACATAAGTCTTTAGGGGTCCTAGGACCCCTAGGGACATATTTGAATGGGTAATATCGGTCAAAGGGGGTCATAGGTCCCTTTGACCTAGTAAATAATGACATATGTCCCTAAGGGTCCTAGGACCCCTAGGGACATATTCGAATGGGTAATATGGGTCAAAGGGGGTCATAGGCTGACCTGTGACTCTCTTTGACCCATTAAATGATGACATATGTCTCTATGGGTCCTAGAATTCTTAAGGACATATTCGAATGCTTAATATAGGTCAAAGAGAGTCATAGGGTGACCTATGACCCTTTTTGACCCATTAAACGATGACATATGTCACTAGGGGTCTTCGGACCCCTAAGAACATATTCGAATGGGTCATATGGGTCAAAGGGGGTCATAGGGTGACCTATGACCCCCTTTGACCCATATGAACGATTCAAATATGTCTCTAGGGGTCCTAGGACCCCTAAGGACATATGTCATCATTTAATGGGTCAAAGGGGGTCATAGGTCACCTATGACCCCCTTGACCCATATGAATGATTTGAATATGTCCCTAGGGGCCCTAGAACCCCTAGGAACATATTTGAATTGTTCATATGGGTCAAAGGGGGTCATAGGGTGACCTATGACCCCCTTTAACCCATTAAACGATGGCATATGTCTTTAGAGGTCCTATAACTCCTACAGACATATTCAAATCATTCATATGGGTCAAATAGAGTCATAGGTTGACCTATGACACCTTTTGACCCATTAAATGAGGACATATGTCCCTAGGGGTCCTAGGACTCCTATGGACATATTCGAATAGTTCATATGGGTCAAATAGAGTCATAGGTTGACCTATGACACCTTTTGACCCATTAAATGAGGACATATGTCCCTAGGGGTCCTAGGACTCCTATGGACATATTCAAATAGTTCATATGGGTTAAAGGGAGTCATATGGTGACCTATGACCCCGTTTGATCCATTAAACAACAACATATGTTCGTAGGGGTCCTGGGACTCTTAAGAACATATTCAAATCATTCAGATGGGTCAAATGGGATAATAGAGTGCCCTATGACCCCCTTTGACCTATTAAATGATGACATATGTCCCTAGGGGTCCTAGAGACATTCAAATGGCTCATATGGGTCAAAGGGGGTCATAGGGTGACCTATGACCCCTTTTGACCCATTAAACGACGACATATGTCCCTCCTAAAGATATATTCAAATCGTTCATATGGGTCAAAGGGGGTCATAGGGTGTCTAATGACTTCCTTTGACCTATTAAACGATGACATATGTCCCTAGGGGTCCTAGGAACCCCAGGGACATATTCAAATGGGACATATGGGTCAAATGGGTTCATAGGGTGACCTATGACCCACTTTGACACATTAAACGATCACATGTCCTTAAGGATTCTAGTACCCCTAAGGACATATTATTCGAATCGTTCATATGGGTCAAAGGGGGTCATAAGGTGACCTATGACCCCCTTTGACCCATTAAATGATAATAGATGTCCCTAGGGGTCCCAAGACACCTAGAAACATATTTGAATCATTCATATGGGTCAAAGGGGGTCATAGGGTGACCTATGACTCCCTTTAACCCATTAAACAGTGGCATATGTCTCTACGGGTCATATTACCCCTAAGGACATATTCGAATCATTCATATTGGTCAAAGGGGGTCATAGGGTGACTTATGAGCCCCTTTGACCTATTAAACGATGAAATATGTCCCTAGGGGTCCTAGGACCCATAAGGACATATTCGAATTGTGCATATGGGTCAAAGGGGGTCATAGGGTGACCTATGACCCCCTTTGACCCATCAAATGATGACATATGTCTCTAGGGGTCCTAGAACCCCTAGAGACATATTCGAATGGGTAATATGGGTCAAAGGGGGTCATAAGGTGACCTACGACTCTCTTTGACCCATTAAATGACAACATATGTTGGTAGGGGTCCTCGGACCCCTAGGAACATATTCGAATGGGTCATATGGATCAAAAGGGGTCATAGGTCATAGGGTGACCTATGACCCCCTTTGACCCATTAAACGATGACATATGTCTCTAGGGGTCTTAGAACTCTTAGAGATATATTTGAATTGTTCATATGGGTCAAAGGGGTCATAGGGTGACCTATGACCCCTTTTGACCCATTAAAAAATGACATATGTCTCTAGGGGTCCTATAACTCCTAGGGACATATTCAAATCATTCATATAGGTCAAAGGGTGTCATAGGGTGATCGATGACAACCTTTGACTCATTAAATGATGACATATGTCTCTACGGGTCCTAAGACCCCTAAGGACATATTCGAATCATTCATATGGGTCAAAGGGGGTCATAGGGTGCCCTATGACCCCCTTTGACCCAATTAAAAGATGACATATGTCCCTAAGGGTCCTAGGGACATATTCGAATGGGTCATATGGGTCAAAAGGGGTCATAGGGTGACCTATGACCCCATTTGACCCATTAAACAATTACATATGTGCCTAGGGGTCATAGGACCCCTAGGGACATATTCAAATCATTCATATGGGTGAAAGAGGGTTATAGGGTGCCTTATGACACCCTTTGACCCATTAAACAACGACATATGTCCCTAGGGGTCCTAGGACCCATAGGGACATATTCGAATCGTTCATATGGGTCAAAAGGGGTCATAGTGTGACCTATGACCCCCTTTGACCCATTAAATGATGACATATGTCTCTAGGGGTCCTAGGACCCTTAGAAACATATTCAAATCATTTATATGTGTCAAAAGGGGTCATAGGGTGACCTATGACCCCCTTTGACTCATTAAATGATGACATATGTCCCTAGGGGTCCTAGGACCCCTAGAGACATATTCGAATGGGCCATATCAGTCAAAGGGGGTCATAGGGTGACTTATGACCCCCTTTGACCCATTAAATGACAACATATGTCCCTAGGGGTTCTAGTATCCCTAAGGACATATTCAAATCGTTCATATGGGTTAAAGGGGGTCATAGGGTGACGTATGACCCCCTTTGACCCATTAAACGATGACATATTGACATATTCGAATTGTTTCTATGGGTCAAAGGGGATCATAGGGTGATCTATGACTCCCTTTGACTCATTAAACGATGACATATGTCCCTAGGGGTCATAGGACCCCTAAGGACATATTTGAATCATTTATATTGGTCAAAGGGGGTCATAGGGTGACTTATGACCCCCTTTGACCCATTAAATGATGACGTATGTCCCTAGGGGTCCTAGGACCCATAGGGACATATTCTAATCGTGCATATTGGTCAAAGGGGGTCATAGGGTGACCTATGACCCCCTTTGACCCATTAAATGACGACATATGTCCCTAGGGGTCTTAGGACCCCTAGGGACATATTCAAATCATTCGTATGTATATGGGTTAAAAAATGAAAGGATATATATATACTATTTATACTATTTTATGATAATAATAATAATAATAGAAATAAACATTAAATATTAATATTATTATATCTATAGTAATAATAATAATAATATTATAGCTATAATAATAATATATATGTTAAATACTACTATACTATTAGCTTAGTAATAAACCATAGTTGGTTTCCCTCCAATGATTTTTATAATATTAATATAATTATGGAAAAGGAGGGAAATTATAGCAAGTTTTCCCTCCAAAAATTCACTTTGCAAAATCGGATATCCGATCTAGGATCAGATATCCTATACGAAATCGGATATCCGATCTAAGATCGAATATCCGATCTAGGATCGAATATCTGATACAAAATTAGATATTTGATTTTACTGGCACCAATTCCCAATAATTCCCTGTCCCTGCAAACCTGACAACATCACTTTTTCAGTTCTTTTTTCATGGGTTCTGAAAAAAGTCACGTTTTGTTGCCCAACTAATGAATTTTTTTTTTGAAAATATAACCTTAGGTGTTCGAATTTGTCATCTGAATGGGGAGCAACAACCGTTGAAAGGATAAACGCAAAAGGAAGATATCCAATGAAGACATTGCGGCATATAGGGAAAGGGACAAAATGGAACACCGAAGAAAAAGATAAGGTATGCTAAATATCAGTCAAGTTGACGATGAATTAATCGAAGGTGAAATCATAGAACTAGATAATGAATATGTACAGTTGGGAAATGAAAATGTACCTATTGAAAATGATAATGCCAAAATTGAAAATTTGGAGAATGAAAATTTTGAAGAAGAAATGCCACCAAGTCATAATCCAAATTGCATAATTGACCATGTCGAAGGTGACAATGCACAGAAACCTAATGCACAAGAACCTTATATATCTCCTAATTATAATCAACATGAAGGTTCTAAAACACCAAAATGGATAATTGAAATTGATGAAATGATTATTACTAGTTTGAAAGGAAAAAAATCAAAAAGAACCATTCGATTATGGGCTTCAAGACTATATCAGATATTTTTCGGCAACAAGATAGTGGTAGAGCAATGTCAGCTTTTCATGCACTTATTAAAGATGCAAAAGATGAGACCTATGCTTTCCAAATTGAAGATTCGTGTCAATAAAAAGTTGGAAAGAAATGCCATTATCATGAAGAATTTTTTCAGTGCTCTTAATAGCATTGGGAAAAATAGCAGAGAGAAGGATAATAGAGCTGCTCGAAGGGTCATTACAACCTCTTTGGTAAGTCATCATTTGAGAAAGGGTAGATATATGAGACAAACTTGTATTGATTTGAATCTAAATCATACTACTTTGAGAAGAGCACTTAGTCGACGAGAGAAAATTGATGATCCTCTTCAAAATGAAACATGGGCATTTGGTGGGAGACTTCCACATTTTGATAAGAAGCTATCCGATGATGCGAAGGAATAAATTACACAATTTTGGCACTCTAACTCATGAGTATCACCCAATGCTAAAGACATCTTAAAGTTGAGAATTGGCATTAGAGACCGCACGCCACATCCTAAACACCATTTAGAGGTAAGTCAAACTATGTTGTTCAAACAATTTAGAGAGGGTCATCCAAGTCTTCATATATCACAAAGGGCTTTTGAATCTTTGAAACCATTTTATTGTGTGTCACTCAAAATTTGAAATACATGTTGTTGCAAATATCATGTTGAGTTTTCTATGCACCATGAACTATTAATCTCCATCCGTTCTACTTTGCATAGTAAAGAAATGTTGGAGGATTGTAGGGCTAGTGGGCTTCAAAAATCATCAAGAGACTTGCTAGATCAACTCTTATGTCGTAGAGTTGATGGTTGTTCCTTTTATAGAAATGCTTGCTTAAATGAGAAGTGTTTAGAATGTGGTGGCTTATCCAATTTTGACACATGTTTCCATGAGGGGTGCAAACAAGATTTTGGAAAGACAATACTGAAAAAAAGGGTATATGAAATGGTGAAATACACATTGAAGAGTGGGAGTGAGAGCTTTAGATGTGAATTGGTTGGAAAATATATCAGTGTGGCTAATTTTATTTCAGATTTCAAGGAAAATCTTTTTACAAGTATGCAAGACATAGTCACAAGTCTCAGTGGTTGGATCAACAATTTAGAACGTGTAAGGAGACTTTTCCCATTGGCACTATTATATTAGTTGTTGATTTTGCTGAGAACTACACATTGCAACCTCAAAATGAGACACAATCTCAGTATTACAACTCCATTCAGATTGCAATTTTTGTTCACATAACATATAGACATGCCCCTGATAGTGCGGAAGATAATCGAAAGATTATTAGAGAGTATCATTTTTTTATGAGTGATGATAGATCTCACTCTCACGAGTTTGTGCAACATTGTTTTGAGAATTTTTTTGATTTCTTACATGAGCATGCAATTGCTATGGATAGACATATCGTTTGGTCAGATAACTATATAGGTCAATTCAAGAATGCTCGCATGTTTTATTAGTTGTGTAGGATGCACGTAGAGAGAGGGGTGCCTCATATTTGGAGTTTTTTTGAGTCTGGCCATGGAAAAGAGGAACATGATGGAGCAGGGGCATGTGTGAATAGAGCTCTAGTTAAGGAGCAACTTAAGATTTCAACAACAGAGCTTCTTGATGCTCGTAGCATTGTTGATTGGTGTATTTTAGCATTATCACAGGGGGGGACTCTTGATTCAGTGGTATGCAAGTTCTTTTGGTTGGTTGAGGAAGGGTCCATAGGTGATATATCAGATTGTGCTATAGTGAGAGACTCATCAAAAATGCATTCATTTTGGATCTCTGATTCTAGTACATGGACCATTTGGACACGACAACTAGCTTGTTTTTGTCATACTTTTTTTCAGTGTGGTTGGGATCACTATGAGTCAAGTGAGTGGGTGGACACATGGGATCCACATTATCTTACTCCATTGTCTATCATACCCTCTATCAAAAATGATGACATAAAATGTTCACTTGAGTATAACCATCTATTAGATCTACTTCAGCGAGGACATGTCTTTGCATTGGTTGCACCACAGGGGAATGATGATAAATCCGATTATTGGTTAGCATGTTATGTAATAGGCAAACAAAAACTTGCACAACTGATCACAGATGATGATGGATTCACATATCCTACTAGTTTAGTGGTTGTTGCCGGAACATGGCTACGGACATACATGCTTAGAAGGAACGAAATTCCTGTATTCGAAGACTATCAAAAGCACAAAGTAATTTTCATATATTCACATCTTATTATAGCAACAAATGTAAAGTTATTGAAGCATCAAGGAAGACCAAAAGTAAAAGAACTTTTTACTATTGCTAATGCTAATCATGAAGCCCTGTTATATATAATTCTTATGTTATTTTCTTCATAATGATTTAATGAATTGATGATTATCTTGTTTAATACAATAAGTTACTAATTTTTTTATGATATTGGAATGTAGGTACATCATGAAGAGTTGGAGGGGGGTGGTATTGGGGAGAATTTCTAAAATTTATGATGTATTATGATGTAAAATGTGTACTTTTTTTTTATATGGTTTTTATATTTTGGTAGGTTCTTTGTAAGGAATTATAAGAGGAAGATATTGAACAAGTTCTTGCAAATCATATTTGCATGTGATACAAGGCTATAAGGAAAATTTTAAGAGCATTTATAACTATATGAAAGATAATTGCATGTGGATATCTTATTACAAATTTGGTTTTTTCCTTATTTGACATAAAGCTGACATTATGATTATTAAAACTATTTTTATCAAACTAATCAAATAAGAAAAATCTAGAAAGTACGGATGAACAATTAGAATACTTGATTTCTTCCATTTTGTAACCAATCATAGCATTTGAAAGCATAAAGAGTCATAATATTGTATAATGTTTTGAAAGACTTTCATATTGAAAATTTGTATGAAGCACATTTGGGATAAGCCATGAAATCCATGAAAGACAATAGCATGTAGGATAAGCAATTAAAGCCAATAAGCAAGATAGCACATGCATAATGACATGATATGAAGTTGGATATGAAGGCTATGAGTGAATGAGAAAGTAAAATAGGGAATCTCATGGATAATATAATGGTTTTCACCAAGGCACATTTTTTATCTTCTTTTCTATTTTTTAAAAAAAATTTAGAAATAGGTCAACTATTTTCAAGTTAGATAGTGTTCCTAAAGGAAAGATAAGTTATGATAAGCCAAGACCATAGATAAGTATGCTCAATGATGTTGATAGGGTGAAGGAAGTGAGATGATAGTAGGATAAGAGTTCATTCCTTGGAAGGATTGTACGAGTATGGATAGTAGGTAAGTGTAGCTTTGAAAACATTGCATAAGGGCAGGTGACAAAGTGGGGAAGATCAACATTTACACACACCTTGGAGGGTTTCCGAATGATGGAGGAACCATGGAGGAAATGAATCAAGGTTTAGATGTATGAGCTGGTAGGACAATGTTAGAAGAAGATTGAGTGGAATATTTGTAAGCTTTTGAGAAAGATTTTTGGAAGAAACTGGAGTGGAAGCCTTTGGAATATTGAATGTCAACTTAGATTTATGTTCAATATTAAAGTCTTTCAAGAGAGACTTTGGAATCCATATAGCTTTAGATTTTCCTTTGGATACTTTATAACACATTTCTTCAATAATGGGTTTAGGAACCTATATTTTCTTTGATTTCACTTTTTGAATAGTGAACCTTTGTGGTATCTTCAATATATTTTCATTATGTCCATTAACATGTTGATTAGATGAGACATAATGATCTCTTATTTTTAATGTATTATTGTATTTATTGTTTTGAACATCCAAATTGCTTCCAAAAGATTTGGGACTTATGGATGAATAAGGTTGATATGACTGGTTTAGATGGTTGAGTGGACAGTTATTTTCTAGGATGAATGCCTTGTTGATCTTGAGGTACATTAGGAGAGCTAGAAGTAGAAAGTGTAGGAGAAGGTTTGAAGACTTTAGATTAGATGGATAAGGACCAAGGATAGAATTAAAAAATGCAAAGGGATAGTGACTAGGGATTTCAACATCTTTAGAGTGAGTAGCATGACCAAAGTCATCAATAGACTCATGAGTACCTTTTATAAGAGAAAGACCTTTGATAGGAGTGTTTGAATCTTGAGCATAGTTTTGAAGTGGATATGGAGAAGTAGAACATGAGGGGACACTTTGATATTGACATCTTTCTTTATATAGCATAGAAAGATCACTTTTCCCATAAGTTTCAGTAAGCTCACTGGAGGTAGTGGAAATGGTATCCTCATCATATGTAGGAGGTGGGTAACACACAGGATATAGAAAGGTGAAATTTTGGATGAGATGAAAAGGTGTTTGATCTTGATCTTTATTTATATATTTTTATTTTTGAGAGTCATCTTGATATGGAGCACCTTCTAAGGACAAGGGAAAATGTGAGGTGTGCATTATAGAATCTTAAAGCAATAATGCCGGATTAGCTAAAGTAGGCATAGTAATCATAGTATTGCATGAATGTTGAGGATCTTTAGTCTTAGTAGCATGGAAAAGGTTTACAGACAAGTGAAGGTTAGCTTGATTTTCTTTTAGTTGTAGCCCTTGAGGGTATGCATGGTCTATATGGAAACAATTAGGTTCTTTGTTTGGTGGAGGCATTTTCAAAAGCTTTGACACTTTAGGAGGTTCATTAGTGTTATAAGAAGTGAAGGTGTCAAGGAAATCATCACTTGACATAGGTTCATCAGCATGATCTTGTGACACATGAGTCATTAGAGGTATCAACAATCCCATCATAAATGAGATCTTGGATTTTATGTTTCAACACTATGGAATCCTTAGTTTTATGAAATTTTCTTCCATGGAAGTGGAAATAATGATAATTTCTCCACCATGGAGGTTTGATTTTGGGTTCATAAGGTCTAGAGTTGTCTAGTAATGTGATGGATTCATTATCAAGAAGTGTTTGCAAGATGTTATCATGAGAATCCTCCAATGGAGTAAAAGTTCTCTCAAAAATTTCTCCATGATAGTTTTTTTGTTTCTTAACTGAATATAATGCATCCATGTCTTCATCACTATCTTGGTCAAATATAGGTCCATAATGAAAGTTTGGCATAGGCTCAAAGGAGGTATCAGTTGCTTGTTCTCTAAAGAGGTATTTAGATCTAGAAGATTAAGATATTTGATGTCTTGGCATAGAATATGTAGACCTTGAAGAAGATGACCCGTGTGTATGTAAAGGTCTTAAGGGATATTAATTTAAGAATGCAATATTCTCCTCTAACCTTTTCTCAAGTTTAGAATTGATTTCTATCATGTGCTTAGAGAGATGAAGGTAAGAAAGCTTATTTGTCTCTTCTAGCTCTTTGTATTGAACATATAGATCTTGAAACTCTTTTGTGGCATGGAGGATATCATGATCATCTAGATTTGGTTGAGGTTTGGTAGCACAAGGTTTGAATACCATAGTGGTAGATAGATAATAAAGCATGAAGGAGACTAGAGGAAGCTAATAAGGTGACACAAGATAACTTGATGTCCAAACTAGAGAGGTAGAGTGTTCACATGTCAAAGAGAGGTAGAAATGAATGAGTGACTTGTCAAATAAATTTTCCAAGAAGGTTACAACACTAGTGACTCAAGTCAAGAGCTATGAAAAATCCCAAATAGCAATGTAGATAAAGAAAGAGAGATGACAAGTGAACAAATTTAAGTGTAGTCGATAGATCAAGGAAACCATTTAGTGAAAGAAATTCTTAGTATGCATATCATAGACCATGAAGTTAGAAAATACCAATAGCTCTAAGACCAAAGAGCCATTTTAAGCATTTTCAAGCACTAGAGACATAGAAAATCAAAGTCAATTTATGAAACTCCCCTTAGCAAAAAATGAAAACAAATATTTGCATTTGACGTTTTGACTTGGTTGAAAAAGTTTGACAATAATTGATAATATTGCAAGCTTGATGTTCAAAAGCAATTTTTTTTCCAAGAAAGATAGTGACACATGGAGTAGTCTTCAAACAATGAAGCAAGGCACAAAGAAACCTTTCATGATACAAGTCAAAGGGGTCAACCTTTCTTGACAACTTTTCAAAATCTAACTCCTAATGGCTACAAGTCAGTGCCATTAGCTCCGAGTGGGTGGGTGAACCGTAGTGACATCCTTGTTCCAACCACGGAGACCCTCTATCATCTGTAGCCACCTCGTACCGAGGAGTCCCCAAGGTTCTCTAAGTGCATTTTGAGGTCGATCTTATGAGGGTCATAACTTGGAGCTCATGAGGGCTATTGATAAACTATCAAATACTATAGAACACTGATGTTGAGGCCTAAAATTATCTAGCTTATTTTTGAGAGATCACATTCTATTTGGATTTGGCATAGCGATCTCGCTCGATGCCAAAACTCGCAGTGTGCCTCAGTTCATACCTGCACCACAGCGTAATTTTGAAACCGTTGATCTTGGCATCAAATCGTCAGTGCCATTAGCTCTAGATGGGCAGGTGAACCCTAGTAACACCCTTGTTCTGGCCATAGAGACCATCCATCATTTGCGGCCACCCTGTATCGAGGAGTCTCCAAGGTGCTCTAAGTGCATTTTGAGGTCGTTCTTTCAAGGGTCATAACTCAGAGCTCATGAGGGCTATCGATGAACTGTTAAATGCTATAGGATGTTGATATTGAGGCCTAAAATAACCTATCTCATTTTTGAGAGATCACATTCTATTTGGATTTAGTACAGCGATCTCACTCGATGCCAAAACTCGTAGTGTGCCTCAGTTCATAGGTGCACCATAGTGTAACTTTGAAATCGTTGATCTTGGCATTGAATCGTCAGTGCCATTAGCTCTGGATGGGTAGGTGAATCCTAGTCACACCCTTTTTCTATCCATAGAGACCATCCATCATTTGCGGCCACCACATACCAAGGAGTCTCCAAGGTGCTCTAAGTGCATTTTGAGGTTGATCTTTCGAGGGTCATAACTCAGAGCTCGTGAGGGCTATCGATGAACTGTTAAATGCTACAGGATGGTGATACTAAGGCCTAAAATAACTTATCTCATTTTTGAGAGATCACATTCTGTTTGGATTCAACACAGTGATCTTGCTCGATGCCAAAACTTGTAGTGTGCCTCAATTCATAGGTGCACCATAGTGTAACTTTGGAACCACTGATCTTGGCATCGAATCGTCAGTGCCATTAGCTCCGTATGGGCAATTGAAACCTAGTCAAACCCTTTTTCTAACCATGGAGATCATCCATCATTTGCGGCCACCCTATATTGAGGAGTCACCAAGGTGCTCTAAGTGCATTTTGAGGTCGATCTTTCGAGGGTCATAACTTAGAGCTCGTGAGGGCTATCGATGAACTATCAAATGCTACAAGATGGTGATACTGAGGCCTAAAATAACCTATCTCATTTTTTAGAGATCACATTCTATTTGGATTTAGCACGGCGATCTTGCTCGATGCCAAAACTCACAGTGTGCCTCAGTTCATAGGTGCACCACAGCATAAATTTGAAACCACTGATCTTGGCATCGAATCATCAGTGCCATTAGCTCCGAATGGGCGGGTGAACCCTAGTCACACCCTTGTTCTAGCCACGGAGAGCATCCATCATTTTTAGCCACCCTGTACCGAGGAGTCACAGATTTGCTTTGACATCATTGTTATCATTTGAAAATGTGAAAGAAAATTTTCTCCTTGTGGTATTGTAAATGACTAGTTGATAATAACAATCCATAGATGTTATGTGATACCATTGATTGTATAAATTTAAAACTTAGTAGATTGCTTACAATCTTGTTGTGCACTCAATAATTTGGAAGGAAAATTTTATGTTCATATCACATGCATGGATAACATTGATTTTAATTACCAAGCTTAATGCAATTCTAAGCAAGGAAATCATCAAATTAATTTCATGATATAACAAAATGAAGTTTGTTGTAAGAAAAGACATAATAAAATCTATGAGATACATTGTTGTAGGCATGCATTTTCCTCTCTAGAAAATGTATGGTAAAGGCAAATAAATCCCTTCCTTAATACAGAGCAATAAAATATTAAAGAATATTCCCAGATTCTAGACTACTATCCATAAAAATAAAAATAATAATAGCATATAGAGACTAATGAGTGTCCTAGACTAATATATTTCCTAAGCGATAGAATGGTACACATTACAATCTTGTGACCTCTAAGTCACATCCAACACTCAAATAATAAATTAGTAATTAAATAATTAAAGGAATATTAGTGTGCATGTTAGAGAATATGACAAATTTAAATATTTAACTCAAAAATAAAATAAAAGACAAGATTGATCTTGACCGCCCTTCTATAGTAGCCCCCAAAATTTCCTAAGCCATCATAATGCAAAAATTTTTCTCCACTCCCCAAGGCGTATTGTTAAATCTAACATTCATTTTTACATGTCATGTCAAAACTTTTATCCTTAAGCTTGCATTCTTGAAAAGGGGTTTCATCCCCATTAATATACTTGGGTGCATAGGATAAAGGGTTTATGTCACATCCTTGTCTTATGCACTAGTCGTCCTCTCCTTGCAGTAGTGGTCACATGTTCCCAAGCATAGGTAGTCGACTTGAAATTAAGGGGGAGTGGGATAGAAATCCCAAGGGATTTTTACTTAGGAGAATGTCAAGTTGACATTTAATATGACTTGTTCACATTAGGATTGTTCATTGGAGGGATGGGAAGAAGATGTCCTAAGGCTTGGATTAGTCAAAATTCTGCACATGACCCACATGGGAACTTTTGGGGACCACGTGTAGGAAGAAATGTGGCCTTTGTAAGAGTTAGGGAATGATGACAATTTAAGATAGATAGGAGATTCACCCTTTAGATTTGTTTTTATTTTTATCAGATAATTATTTAATAATTTCAAGTCTTGAATAGAGGATAATGACACTTAGTGTATTTGACCTTAGTTTAAGGGTAATGTTTATATCAAGGGGCTCATTCAGAAACATGTAACAATTAAACCATATGGTAATGGAAAAGCTCAATATAGGAAAATAAATTAAATGAAATAAATAAGTTTACGAGAATGCATATATAATTGAACACGATGTTAAGTATAGAGGGTTTAATTAAATTAGTGGTAAGACTATAAATTAGGATAGTTGGATGTACATATAATAGGGTTAATATGAAGTAAGTTGTCGGGATGATGGGATTGGAGAATCAAGGATAAGGATGGATGGTGGATTAAAATAATAACTCAAATTTAGTTTGTTCTAGTCAATAAAGCACATTGATAGATAAGAGTTACTAGATAGAATTTAATGCATGAAAAACCTATGTAGATGTTGGATTTAATGTCAAGTGAATTTTATATTTGGCTTTAGGGAATGTTAGTTAGATAATGAATGTTGTGGATTCGATTGAAGGTATTAGTAGAATATCAAAGTTGATAGAATATATATACCAATTTGAAAATGTAGTGTAGGAATAAAGAATTAGTTAGCTAGTATGTAATAAGGGTCAATAGGCATGTCATTAGAGGTAGCTCGTTAGCTCATGTACCCTATGTATAATTAATGATAATATGATTCATGTACACCACATTTTACTATGTTAGTTGCATGAAATGATGAATACATCTATGTCAGAATGACAATGTATGTTATATACAAACCTTATTTATACGCTTGCACCTAATCCTTGCATAAACAATTCATCTAACAAATTTAAATTGACACAGTCAATACGATGGTGTAGTAGGATGTGTTTAAATATAGATCATGAATTATTATTGAATTAAGTACTTTGAATTGGCCCTTAGACTTACTAAGAGTTCCTCATTTTATATGCTTACTAATTCATACGATGAAACTACTTTGAATCTTAACATGCTTTGATAATAATAATATTGATAGTGAGAAAGTGAGCTCATGGTGAATAATTAGATGTAATAATGTAAAAAGTAAATGTAATAGTATAGTAATTATAGTAATTAAAATAGTAAATGTAAAAGCATGGCAATGTAGCTAGATTAGTTAGTAGTTGATGAGCTAGATAGTTAGTAATTGTATTTTGTTAGAGTGAGTTTAATTTATGTATTGAAATAGTAATTTTTGTGTTTAGGAAACTGTAGTGAGTGCTAGTTTGGTGAGGAAGCAATGTTGATAGAATGCATAAGGATTACTAAATAGAGTAAAGAGGGAGAAAATGACTTAGTATTGTTCCAATCTTTGAGAGGACCTGTAACCAGTAAGATATGGATACAAGCACATGATACACATTTGGCACATAAAACAAATTGTTTATTCCATAAGTTGTGTAACTAATGTGTTGAATGATGGATACTATCAATGCAAGTGGCCCCTTCTCCATCATGTAGACTTTGAACCTACCTTTGGGGCATATCTTTTCTAATTTCCAATGGTTAGATCCGATATAGTGTGGTAGATAAGTGCACATTTTCTTATTTGACTAAGGGTGCTCATGTGATGAGTACTAAATCTAAATTCTCTAGATACATGTGTTTAATCGATTAAGATATACTACACTTCCACACCATATAGTAATTGTCACATTAATATATCTTGCAATGATTAATGAATGTGTGTACATTGGTAATGAGGATAATAAGTAATTCTGATCCCCTTCCCTTACATGCTAGAATCACGACCTAGTCAATATGATACAATCGAGCTACCCTAATAGAATATTAGTATCAGAGGCTTGTTAGGATATGAATTACCTCACTAATTTATGAGTGTTGTATCTTGAACTTGCTCATTTGACTCGTGATGCTAACTTGAACTAGACTGTCATCCAATCTATTTGAAAACCACCTGTGACTAAAATGTTACAATTGGATGACACTATCCACATGAGTCTTGAACTCCTATTCAATGATAACTTTGTTTTACTATATGTAATTTCTTATGTGACTTCATAAGCTACAAAAAAAATAAAAAATTGTTGTGTTTTTACTAGTAAAATTTAGGGCATGACACATGATCCATGATAAATTGAACAATACTAGATACTAAATTAATATGTATATCATTGTGCACATAAATAACAAAAATATATATCAAAATACATGTATCCATAGATAAAATTTTACACAAATATATATCAAAGATCATGTATCCATAGAAAAAGTACTCAAATATATATCAAAATACATAGATCCATATACAAAATGTGGCTGATCATGCCATCAGAATGTGTATAATATAAATGTTTCTGTATACAATGTGGCATATGCCATCTCAAAATGTCTCATGATGCATCCTACGAAAACTATACTATCCTAGGGTGCTGGTGGATGATCAAAATGTAGCCTTTTCACTACACTAGGTGGATCGGATACCTCCTACATAAACAAAAAAGGAAAACCCAAAGTTAGACTACTAAATTTATATGATTCTATGTATCTAACATTGAATTACTCAAATGCATAATGATCTTTTCCGTAATGGAGATTAATACTATCAAAATTTCATAATAAATACCTCTCTCGTCAACCTCCTGCGCTAGTCAGGAGTCCTCTCATATTCCCTTGGCAATGCTGGTACCTCTCTGATTGTGGGCTATATATGTTCAAATACCTTTGTTAGATGAATCTACAATTTAAACTATAACATTATAGTTCATAGCATGCTAAATTTATAACATATTTAATCATGAATTCAAACTAAAACTTATTATTGTAGGCTCCTCCTCAAGAGTGAGTGGCCACGTCATCAAATCTACATAACTGTCCCATCGGACCTCATGTGCACTAGGAGTCTCCTATGAGATACAAAATAGTAGTTGTTAATATCACAAAAATTAGTTTTGAATTTATTTATGAAGATAAGTGATGCAGGAGCATCCCATGATCATTAGGGGAACATTGAAGATCCAAGGCATTACAGAGGTCATGGAGCATCTCTTGAAGTCAATTAGGCAATCCTTGCACCAATTATGGCTCATGGAAGCATACAAAGTTATCATGTTGGACTCATATATGGAAAAAAGTTGTAATTGGGCATGAGATAGGATTTCAGGATTTCATATGGTAGATGAGTCATTTGATAGGTTCATGTAGGTTTTCATGATCATATCTTGTCATTAGACAAGTCAAAACGTTCAATAAGCCCATTAAAAGCATAGTTTAATAGTTAGAAATTTGAATAGTAATGGTTATGTGTTTTTTGGAGGGAAACTCCATAATTTAAATTTTATGACGAGTTAAAAAATGAAAATGATTAGAGGTGGTTGAGGGGGTTACTAACCATCCCTTGAAACTTATAAATTGTGATTGTACAGCCTGGAGGGTAAGATTTGTATGGACTGTCTCAAAAAATTGAATGAAAGTGCTTGGTTTTCAAGAGCAACTTGAAGAATCCTTTTTTTTGTAAGTTCTTTCTGATATTGGAATGAGTGGTAATATCATCTTAGATATGTAAATTCATGGTGAATCCTGAAGGAGAAGTTCTAGAATTGAGTTTTGGGGTTTGAACAAGCAGGCCCTAGTTTTTAAGCCATTTTATGGAGGGTTTTGAAGTTTGGGTGTTTAGGAGTGTGACAAAGACCTATAATATTGAAAATCCTTTGATTTATATCATTAATAGAGACTATGAAAAAGGATTAAGTCAGATTGCAAGTTTGAAGGGTACTTGCTTTGTAAAAGTGGTCTAATTAGGCCTAATTCTGAGACAAACTGCCCTATTCCGTACAATCTTTCCAAAGGAGTGATATCTGATTTTTGGATATTTTATAAAAATCTAAAAAGGGTATCTGAAAAGCTAGTTTATTTTCTTGGTGTTTTGGAAAGTTTGGGAGAAAAATTAAGAAAATAGGTTCTACTGATCTAAAGAAGAGAATAGCCTAGTAAAAGGCAAAACTGGTCTCTTTTGTATCTACTGAAGATTTGTGGGTTTGGAAACCTTAGAAACATGTTGGTTGAATTTTTTTAAGGTGTGTAGAGGTGGAGGGAACACTTGGTGAATGTAAATCCAAGTTTGGAGTCTTTGGTGGCATTGTGTGCATTTGGGAGCACCATTGAAACATACGGGTTGGGTCCATATTGTGCTTGAATTTGCAAGTTTGTGGTTAGATCCTCCATCCTCTGCATCAAATGGTATCATAGAATCAACAAGGTCTTTTAGGAGTAGATAAGTTATAGGTTTCATCATCATAGGAGTCTTTGTCATCCTTAGTATGTTGTTCCCTTTGTTGAAGCCTTGGCGTGTCTAATTCCTCCTTGTGTGTCCCAGAGTTGAAAGGTACATAAGTGGTGTCAATAGATTTCTTGGTGAGGAAAGAAAGAGAATAAGTGAGTTGGCCCTTGGGAAGGAAGAAAACTTGTTTTGAAAATGCCTCCTAAAAATCAAATGGCTAGAGAACTTGAAGAATTGAGAGAAGAGTTGGCAAGAGAGAAAAGAGAGAGGAGAGAACTTGAAGCATCTAGAGTGAGGGAAGAAAGATAGATGAGAAGAGAGAGGTTGAAGCTTATTGCAAGGATAGAATCCTTAGAAAAGGAAAGGAAATAACCTAGAGGAGAAGAGGTTAGAGGAAGAAATCATGGAGAGAACCATGAAGAAGAAGAGGTTGGTAATGCAAGGCAAGAGCATGAGACAATAGATGATCCTGAAGAAAGGAGATTTATGAGAATCATTAAAGAAATACAAGGTAATGGTGGGAAGAACCATATTGATTTTCCAATAGACTAAGGTAAAATGGATAGTGAAGAAGTGCTAGGGTGGATAGAGGCCCTTGAGAACTACTTTGATCTTGAAGACATAGAGGTAGATAAGAAGGTAAAAGTAGCAAAAGCAAGACTGAGAGGAACAACACTCACTTGGTGGACTAGTTTTCAGAATGAGAGAGATGAAAGGTGGTGCAGTGCACCTAACCTATGTGGCAGGGGGGAATAAGTATCTATGTTGCTGGACACCTTGCCACTCCATGAAAGCGAGAATTCAAGTAGATTAGGAAGTTGGAATAAAGGTTTGGTCCATATTTTACAAGTTGGTCTATGTTTTTTAATAAAGGAACATGTAAGGCCCACAAGCATTTTGGTGTGGTTATAAACCAAGTGACTCCATGGGACCAAAAGGCCTTAGAATAGGGTATTTAGAGTCTAAATAGTATTAGCAAAAAGTGGTTGTTTGTTTTTTTTATGGTTGGGAATGCCTATATGATTGTTCCAATGGTCATGCAGACCTTTATATATGTCATATGTGATCTCAGTTGAAAGGGGGAGATCAGAGTGTATGGTGGTTTGGAGAAAAAACAATAAAAACTTCAATTTTCTAGAAATTTACTGGTAATCGCTTGACTGTTACACTGGAATGGATCTATACAGAACTTTTATGATTTCTAAGTGTATGAAATAGTTGCAAGGGTGAGTTAGGAAACTTTTGGTTTTGGTTTTACTCAAAAAGGAGTTGGGGTTAAAAGTTATCTGCATTTTAGTAGAAGGTGGTCTTAAAAGCCTTGTTTCCTAGACCCTTCCACAAATGCATCCCTAACTTGCATTCCCACCAGTGGCACCCTCTAAAATTGAGGGATATTCAATTTAGGAGACTAGGCAACATAATGCCAAAGGTTGGAGGCCTGGAGAGAAGGGCAACTATTTTTCCAAGTCGGCCCTAGGTCAAGCAAGCCCATGTGCTTGACCAATTTTTGTAAGGTAATTGGTGATAATCATGGTTGCAGGTACTTTTGATCAGTTTGAGTGCTGGAGTTGGATGCATTGACTATGTTGGAGATTTCCTTAAGTGTTTTGGGTCTTGGGAACCCACCTTTCCCATTCTTCCTTGAAGCCCTAGCCTAACTTGATCAACTAGGCCTAGGTACCAAGAAGCAGTTTGGAGGGTGTTGGAGCAAGATCAGCCCAAAAGCTTTTGGATTCTTAGTAGGTGCCAAGAAGGGTGTTTTGACCTATGGATAAGTCCTTGTGCTATTAAGGGATACTGGGAGAAAAGTGCAACGAAGCTAATTGGAAGGCTACAAGGTTTGTAGGCCTAGAAGTGCAAAGGTGTGTTGAGAGTTTGGTGGAACCAAACAAATTGATGATTTTGGGTTGGAACAGTATGTCCATGATTGTCTCTATTTCTGGTGACAGTTGGTGAGTCTTTTGAAGTGGGATTGCCTTGTTTGTCTTGGAGGTTGAGTATACTCGGAGTGGGTAAGAGGACTTGTGAGAAGTCCTAGAATCCTAAGTTGGATTGTGACAACCATTTATTGGCTTGTGGAAGGTAGTTTTTGTAGACTCTGCATCAAAAGGGGATTAAATAAGATTTTAGATTGGGAGAGAATGAAGACCATGGTGAGAAATCAATTCTTGCCATCTGATTTAGCAATCCAAATAAAGATAAGAAGGAACAATTTGAAACAGAGGGATATGGATGTCATGTCCTATAGTGATCAATTCCATACCCTGAGTATTAGGGGAGGACTGGAAGATGAAGATGAGAAGGTGGCTAGATACATTAATGGCCTCAAGTACAATATTCAAGATGAAATAGGATTGAATGTACCAAGGACATTTGGAGAATGTTTTCAGTTGGCAATTCGGGCAAAGGAGAAGTTGAAAAGAAAGAATGAGAGACAAGAAAATCAGAGAGGAGGTGGAACAATGAGAGGAAGAGGTGTAAGAAGTCAGTTTGACACTTCAAACAATCAAGACAAAGATAAAGGAAAAGAGATTACATTTGATACAAGAGGAAGTTTTAGGGGAGGAAGATTTGGAAGTGGAAGAGGTAATAGTGGTTTCACAAGTAAATGCTTCACATGTGGAGGAGTAGGCAATCAATCCTACAAGTACCCTAAGAAAGGTGTGGATTTTGGGAAGGAGGAGAGGAGAGTCACCTTGACCCAAGGAGAAGAGGAAGAAAAGAAGTACGATAATGCAAACCCTAAACTTGAAGGAGAATCTTTGATGGTGAGAAGAGGACCACAAATGCAGTAGCAAAAGGAGACCAGACCATCCATTTTTAGGACAAATTGCATGAGCCATGGTAAGATTTGTAAGATGATAATAGACTCTAGTTCATTTGATGATTTAGTGTCTTATGAAATGGTAAATAAACTAGGATTGAAGAAGTATCCTATTGATAGACCATATAGGGCATCTTGGGTCAGTGATGCACAAAATATTGTTGTAAGGGAGCAAGAAATAGTGGATTTCTCTATAGAAAAATATAAAGATCAAGTTATATGTGATGTCATTCTAATGACATGCTGCCATGTAATCCTTGGAAGGCCTTGGAAAGCCTCAAGGAACACTATCCATTTTGGCTCATCAAATGTTTATATAGTACACAAAGATGGTGTGAAGTTTAAGCTAAATCCTTTGATTGGTCATTATGAGGAAAGAGTTATTTGTTTTGGAATGAAAGAGTTTGTGGACTTGCAGGAGTAGAGGGAGAGTAAACATCATATGATAGATCTGCCACTAAAGCCATCTCTTTTGGTTATGAAGGATGAGATTGTTCAAGACAAAACTCAGAATTCTACTTGCAAGCAGATAGTGACAACAAAACGAGTGATGATAGGAATAGTATGGTGTCCTTTGGTGATGAGAGTGAACAAATAAGTGAACATATCCATGGAGGATAAGAGATAGGGTCACCATGACCTCAAATAACAAGTTATTTAGCCTTTTTCAAGGATAAAACATGACTATTCACAATCAACAGGTAGTAAGGTTACCATGACTGGTAATAAGGATCCAATGCTTTTTGTTTCTAATGATTTGTATGTAGGTGTGCAGGGTAATACATTGCAGGTGCAAAGTTGCAAACATCCCTCTAGAAGGATGGGAGGAAAGAAGATAGTACTCCTTAACTCTTGGAACAAGAGTTGCTTTGAAGGTGGGGTATTTGGTGCAGGGGCACCTATTAAATCATCTAAGAGAGCCTTGGTACCAGATGAAGATAGAGGATCAAAGACATCATTGATTTTTAATTGGGATATATTAAAACCAATAATGGAATTATGTAATAAACAATGTACTTTGAAAGAGAAAAGTCATAAAAGTCCTAGGAAGGACCTAAGGGCAACATGATGTAAAATGGACAAAAGAGCCATATGGGGTAGTCTTAGGATAGTTTCATACTTAGTTGCATTTAATAACTCTATATGACCAATTTTGAGTCAATGGAATAGTTTAGAAAGTTAGGGAATGCATAAAAACTATAGTTTGAAATTTGAATTTCAAATTCAAACGGTCATATTAGTTTTGGAGGGAAAGTAATAATTTGGTATTTTTTTGATTAAATAAACCTTTGTAACCAACTTGGTCGGTTGGAAAGGTGCATATAAGCCTATTTAAGTTGTAATGAACATATGCAAGACATGAATCATTATTGGTACGGAAAAAATCACAGAAATTGTATAGAACAACAATCATACATTCCTCTGCATCAATAAAAAAAATAAAAATGAAATGATACTTATACATACAATGGGGCTCTCTATGCGAATGGAAATCCTTGATTATCTAGGACGCCGAATCTGTACAGGCTCATCGCTAGTAGCCACACCTTATATACAATAAAGAAAGTAATTAAATGAGACTACCACAAACATTTTACAAGAATGCATTGATATTTAATCAATTAGAAAACATCTAATTACCTTTCCTTTGTCAGTGCATGTTGGCTCAACCCCCACACTTTGTCCCCCCGGAGCAGGTGGTATTTGCAAGATAAAAGAAAGATTAGCAACCATATATGCTACAATATCAAATAGAAAAAAAAATTGTGAACACAACATAATGTACCGTAGATGTCTCAAGGAAAAATGAAATGGCTGAGAGTGTAGCATCATCTATCTGTCTGAGCTCCTCCTCAGTCATCAACTAAACATGAATGAAGATCACATATATGTAAAAGTCAATATGGATTAAAAATTAAAATTACTCTATTATAAAAATTAACTTTAAATCACATATGCCATAACAAAAAAATGTATACACGTACCGACACCGAAGGAGTCCATGCCTCCTCTCTCGCATCAAGGTCTGTAGCCTCTACATGTGCGTCTGGTGTATCCTCATCTAATACAAAAATGATACTCAAGAAGATCACCTATGGGACCTAGGAAAATATTCTTGCATGTAATGCAAGTGTGAGGCACACAAATGTGTGATGAGCTAGTTGATGATGAACTAGCACCAACATCATCAACACGAGGAGGCAGGCCTGACCTAGCCTGAGATATCATTAGGCTACTCAGCCTATGAATGGCTCTGATGGTCTGAGAGCTAGCCTCTGCCATAATATCTGGATGCTACACTCGAGGAGGGGGGGAGATATTAGGGGGGGGACAAAAGTGCCAAGTTTCTTGCACTGGGAAGAGGGTCTATCCTAAGGAGCTCCTAGTCCTAAGCCCATGTTCGGCTTCATGCTCTAATAGTTCACTTTAAGTTTCAACACAAATTCTGCATATAATTTTCTAAGGAAATAAAATGGTATGTCTAAATTGCCATGTGGAGGGATATCAAAGACCATCCACCAATGATCCCAAAAATTTGCACGTATGGCATCATTTGTGCACCATTTAATTGATAGTTTTTTTTTTTTGGGGTCAACTAGTATACCTATTTTTGGGTTAGCAAAAAGGATAGCCAAATTGTCTTTGCTTATGTTGAGGGCCGTGACCTCATCATAATCCAAACCATCATCAAACATCTGGTGCACTTCATCATGCCAATGAAGAGTGGCATTTTATTGGTTCGTAAGGGTTTCAATGTTATCCACTATGGTGTTTAACGTGGATAACATAAGAGCCAATGCAGGTACATTATTATATGTTCTATGCAAACCTCTCAACTCAGTGAGATTTTCATTTATCAAATCCTTTATTCGAGGTGGGTTCTGAGGAGGTAGAGGATCATTTGGTGGAGGGTTTTGTGGGGATACTAGATCGTTTTGTGGTGGGTTATGAGGAATATTATTCCCTGCCTCAGTGTCATCATTTTGATCAACCATTCCTATTGAATTGCAAAACGTAATATATATTTTTTTTAAATCTAAATTTTAACCATTTTTGTCAAAAAAACCCTAGATTCAACTAAAACAAACAAAATCATCCTAAAATCTAATAAATTTAGGTTAAACATGAGTTGGGGAAAAAAAAAACATACCTGAATATCTAATATCCGATCTCGTATCTGATATCTGACTGAAAATGGTAATACTGGCTCCAAATTCGTGTAAAATGAGGGCCCACGGGTCTATGATTTTATTTAATCCAATGTACAAGTATTGGATATCCGATACTATATCGAATATCCGATATAACATAGGATATCTGATATGGCCCAATAACATATAATGAGTATAATATATATAATATAACATATAACATATAATATATATTACATTATATTACATTTTATATATTTTTATATTATATTTTATATATATTATATTAGTTTACTATATATTATAATATAAAATATTATAGTATATAATAATATTATTATTGTATTATATCTTATATATATTATATTACATTACTATATATTATAATATATTAAATATTATATTATATTATTATAATATAATACATTATAATATTATTATTATTATAATAATATTATATTAAATAATAATAATATCATGTAGTAAATATTAATATTAAATAATATATCATATTAAATAATAATAATAGCGGTATAATATTATTACTCTAATTATTAGATATCTGGTCACATGTCGAATATTCGATTTAAAATCAGATATCCAATATTATCAGCTATCCAATAAGGCTTAGCCTTACCTTCCAGGTTTGGTTCCTGGATAGGTGAAAAAAAGTCAGAGTGGATTTTGAAGCGCTTTTAGGCATCTTCAAACTCTCTTTTTTTCACATCACCACTTTTTGGCACACCATGATCCTGCACATACCCACATAGGGGTGGAAATTCTAACAAAGTCATTGATGCTCTTAGTAGAAGACAACTTTTACTAACAAAAATGCAAATAGAGGTGGTTTGGTTCAAGGAACTCAGTACTTTGTATCCAAATGATTTGATTTTGGTGAGATGTGGAAGGCTTGTACAAAACCTGTTACACTTGACAAGAAAACATGGTTGGACTTCATGGTCTAAGATAGTTTGTTTTCAAAGGAAGCCAATTGTGCATTCTTAGAAGTTTAATGAGAGAGAATCTCATCAAGGAGAAGCATAGTGGAGAATTGGCTAGACATTTTGGTAGTGATAATATGATTAGTTTGGTTGCTAAGAATTATTACTAGCCATAATTGTAGTAAGATGTAAATAAGTTTTTACAAAGTTGCAGAGTATGTCAGATAGCAAAAGGAGTGAATTAAAATATATGGTTATACCAACTATTACCTATACTAGAGAAGTTGTGGGAGGATGTCAGCATGGATTTCTTTCTTGGATTACTGAAGATGTAGCATTGGCATGATTCTATTTTTGTGGTGGTTGATAGGTTTTCAAAGATGGTACCTTTTATTCCTTGCAAGAAGACTAGTGATGTTGTTCATGTGGCAGAGTTGTTTTTTAGACAAGTGGTGGTCTTCCAAAGAGTATAGTTTTAGATTGAGATACCAAATTTATTGGGTATTTCTTGCATACATTGTGGGAAGATGGAATTGAAGTTTAGTTCATCACATTATCCACAGATTGATGGATAGATAGAAGTTGTGAATCATAGTTTGGGAAACATGCTGAGATGTTTGGTTGGAGAGAAGCCAAAAGGATGGGATTTGATTTTACCACAGGTAGAATTTGCATATAATAATTTCATGAACATGAGTTCTAGTAAATCACCATTCCAAATTGTATATGAGAGTAGTCGAAGAAATAATTCTAAATTGAGGTAGTTGGAAAAAGGAGAGATAAGTAGTGCTGAAGTAGAAGAATTTGTTGAACATTTGAAGAACATCCATGAAGAGGTGAGGAAACACATCATAAAGATGAATACATAGTATGAAGATAAGGAAAATGTGAAAATGAGGTATAAGGAATTTCAAATTGGAGACGAATTCATGGTTCATTTGAGAAAAGAGCATTTTCTAGTGGGTACATATAATAAGTTGAAGATGTAGACGTTTAGACCATGCAAGATAGTGAAAATACATGATTCTAGAAATGCTTATGAAGTAGAGTTTCCTGCTGAATTGAATATTTCACCAGCATTTAATATTTTAGTTTTGTTAGAGTATTTTCTTTTTATTCTTTGAAACTATTTTAATAAAAACTAGTAGACAAGATGGTTACTATTTATGGGAACTTGCTACTTTTAGTAAGTTTATCATATGAGCTCATAATGTTCTCATTTTCTACATGAAGGTTTATTTTTGAGTTATTAACCTACCATAAAATCCTCATTACTTCAACTTAAGTATTAGAGAAGTTATTGTGGATTTTTGGTGGAAATATTTCTAGAAAAATCTTTAGGCTCATTGTTTGAGGCCTATGAGTTCCTAGATAAGGTTCAAAAACTCAATGGAGGGGCACTTGCATCATTTCAAACCTATAGTTTAGGAGCTGGTGTTTACAAAAAGTGGTTATAATAGCTAATCAAAGAAATTTTTTGTGAGTTATGACCTTTCAAAGTTGGGTTACCCAAAATATTTAAAATAATTATCAAAGATGTATTTGACCAACTCTATATGTATTGCTAGGGTCTATCAACCCTAGGTATTAAGTTTCTATTTCTAGAATCTTCCCAAACAACATAAAATTTCCTATCTAAGAAAGACCAAAATATTGTCTAGGATAGCTCTCAGTGGTAGTTCATTGCTTCGTCTTGCAGATTACTATAATCAAGGTCCCCATGTGGGTTAGCATTTTGTAATTGTAAATTTTATAATTCCACTTTTGCAGTGCAAATAAGAATTCCATATTTTGTTCTCGCATTTGTTGTTATTTCTTTATTTATGTTATGTGTTTATGGTATTAAGGGAAGCACCCTTCATCAGTTTTCAACATTTATTTTCTTGTAGTTATATAGAAACATAAATGAATTTTGACATGGGTTTTCTTGTTATAAGTTTAGTTTTCAGCATGCAGCTAAATCTAGTTAGATCTGTTTTACTATGGTCAAATATAATAACAACACCAATTATTAAGCAGAGAACACATGTATTGTTACTTGAAACAATCTCATTTCTACACTAATTTTAATTGATTTGTTTCCTTATAATCTCTATTTTTTTATAATTCTTTATGATGATTTTATGTACTGAGCTCAATTTAAAATTCATTGCCCATTTTCATTAATGTTTTGCAAATAAATAAAAATAATATTTTTGAATGGTTTATAATATTCTCATGGTTCAAAATATCATTAATGAATTTATTAGGAGATAGAATATCCATCATTTCTATGTTTTTAACAAAGGCAATTTTAGTTATTTGCTTAACATATTTCAAAGAGATTTCCATCAATGACTCTTTGTGTACAACATATTTGACAAATGATTTGGAAAAACAAAGGAATTATCGAAGATTCTCATGAATGGGAAAACACCTAATGTAGGGGAAAAACAATGTGATTACTGATATAGCATTAAAAATATTCCATTTCTTTTCATTGGAGGAACACGCCAAATGAAGGGTAGGCTTATATGGTATGGCCAAAAATTGGATCAGTTATGTTTCAATATCAATTTTAAAAAATTGAGTTCGGTTCTAAGAGGACATGGGTGCATAGGTTATCAAAATAAAAGGAACAAAATCTGAAGAAACTTGATAACAATATATGTAGGTTCCTTTTTCCTTGTCTTTTTCAATTGGACATTACTACATTATTCTCAATCTAGACTTCTTGAAATGCATGAAGAACACGCTTTCTGGTTGATAGTATTTCTATTATATAGTATGGAAGGTTAGCTTCTAAAAAAATTAAATGTTTGTGGATTTTTCTATCCATAATAGTCTCAAAATATTATGTGATGCAGGAGCATCCAGAGGTATAAGGGCAATCCTGTGTCACCCAAAAAATGTACTTAGACTTAGTTTTTGTTTCATGTCTTTACATTTTTGGATACCCATTTGGGTCAAATAAAGGTTCCAACTCTCACAGTCAACTATCAGTGTGCTAGAAAATCTTGAAAAAATAGGAGCATACAATTTGGCTATCATTTTGGTGACCTAGAAGGTTTGAATTGGCTAGATGAATGTAATTGTGATTTAGAGCATTCCAAAAAAAGAATTAGGTCAAAAGGCCTGACGGTTTGAAAGTTATTGCAGTTTTTTGGGTTTTGGAGACCTCCTAAGAATACTTCAAAGTTAGGTTAGGGGCATTAAATGACCTCAAAAAGGGATGAAAAATGGGGGACGAGTGAATCTTATCCATAGGGCTATAGAACACTTCGAGAGCTTTCCAAAAATGTAAATGGTTTGTTAATCGAAGCTACGGTTCAAAAGTTATGCCTCCCGAAAGTTCGGTTACCGTTTCTAGATTCTTCTAGATTCACACCAACTTCTACCGCAGCTTTTGAAACCTTCTATTTGGTTGGTGGATGCCTACTAGCACTTTCTAGAATTTACTCCTAGTCCTTAACCCTCTGGAGTCTATTTAAGGAGATTTCTGGCATTGTAAAAGGCAGTTCGGAGTGGAGCTTGAGAGGAGGTACTGAAAGGAGAAATTATCTCTAGATTTATGCTATTGTAAGCCCTTAGGGCATGTTTTGAAGTTTATTTTCTCTATACTATTTGTACTAGCTTATTTACTCAGTTAATACAATTTTCATTTTCTATTGTGTCCATTCTGTTCTTGGGTTGTGTCCCCATCAAGTGGTATCAGAGCTGGTTTTCCTGAGTGTGTAGACAGAGCGTCAAGTTTCAAATTTACTAGGAGAGTTTGGAGATATTATCTCTGATAATGTTCCAGATGGATTGCCACCAGTAAGGTAAATCAGTCATTAGATAGATCTGATTCCAGGAGCTAGTTTTTCGAACAAGGCTGCTCATAGGATGACTCCTATTGAAACAGAGGAGCTAAATAGACAGGTTCAAGAGCTATTGAGGAAGGGCTTGATTCGAGAGAGCCTGAGCCCATGTGAAGTACCTAAAATACTTGCACCAAAGAAGGATGGAGAGTGGAGGATGTGTACAGATTCTCAAGCTATAAATAGGATCACCATCAAGTATCGGTTTCCTTTGCCAAGGATGGATGATATTATGGACTGCTTGAGTGGAGCGCAGTACTTCACAAAGATAGATATGAAGAGTGGTTATCACCAAATATGGATTTGAGAAGGAGATGAGTGGAAAATATCCTTCAAGACCAAGGAGGGTCTTTATGAGTGGTTAGTCATGCCCTTTGGACTGACGAATGCACCAAGCACCTTCATGCAGCTCATGAATGAGGTACTTAAGAAGTTCTTGGGAAAATTTGTTATTGTCTATTTGGATGATATTTTAAATTTCAGCAAGACTTTGGAAGAACATTTATTGCATATTCATAGTGTCCTTGAAAGGCTAAGGGAAGAGAAACTATTAATTAATATAAAGAAGAGTAACTTTGCAAGAAGGGAGTTAGTCTATTTGGGGTTTGTTATATCACTTGAAGGTCTCAAAATGGATCCAAAGAAGGTAAAAGCTATCTTGGAATGGCCTACTCCAAGGTCTGCTACTGAGGTAAGATCATTTCATGGTCTAGTTAGTTTTTACAGGAAGTTTATTAAGAATTTCAGTGGCATATGTGCACCCCTAACTGATACAATAAGAGGGGATAGAAAAGAGTTCAAATGGACTGCAGCAGTTGCGAGTAGTTTTGAATTGTTGAAGAAGAAGGTAATAGAACAACCTGTGTCGGCACTTCCAGATTTTAGAAAAGTGTTCCAGGTGGATTGTGATGCTAGTGGCAGCACTATTGGGGCTGTATTAAGCCAAGAAGATAAGCCTATTGCATATTTTAGTGAAAAATTGAATGATGCAAAGAAAAAGTATTATGTTTATGATCAAGAGTTCTATGCAATAGTTCAGGCCTTAAAGAAATGGAGGCATTATTTATTGCCAAAGGAATTTGTTTTGTATATTGATTATCAGGCATTACAGTACCTAAATAGCCAAGGTAAATTGAATCAGAGGCATATGAAGTGGGTAGAGTTCTTGCAAAGCTATACATTTGTGTTGAAACATAGAAGTGGAAAATCTAACAGGGTTGCAGATGCACTAAGTAGGAGACAATTGTTGCTTACAGTAATGCAGGTTGAAGTAGTTGGGTTTAATGAACTCAAGAATTTGTACCCTGAGGATATTGATTTTTCTTAAGAATGGAAAGCTTGTAAAGAACCTGTTGCTGTAGATAGAACCAAGTGGTTAGACTATTTGATTCGGGATGGCATGTTGTTCAAAGGTAGTCAATTGTGCATTCCAAGGAGTTCCATGAGGGAAAATTTGATTAAGGAGAAACATAGTGGAGGGATGGCAGGACATTTTGGTCGAGATAAGACCATTACCATTCTTAGAGAACATTATTTTTGGCCTCAAATTACACAAGATGTGAAGAAGTTTGTACAGAGTTGTCAGGTTTGTCAAGTTGCCAAGGGGTTTAGTCACAATACTGGCCTATATCAGCCATTTCCTATTCCATCAAGGCCATGGGAGGACATAAGTATGGATTTTGTTCTTGGATTGCGAAGGACACAAAGGGGTAATGACTCAGTATTCGTGGTGGTTGATAGGTTCTCCAAAATGGCACATTTCATTCCATGCCACAAAACTCATGATGCTATCCATATTACAATCTTGTTTTTCAAAGAGGTGGTAAGACTACATGGTCTTCCAAGGAGTATAGTTTCTGATAGAGACACTAAATTTGTGGGGTATTTCTGGAGGATAATATGGAAAAAGTTGAGAATAGACTTGAAATTCAGTTCCACCCATCACCCACAAACTGACGGCCAAACAGAAGTGGTAAACAGAAGTCTGGGCAATTTGCTGAGATGTTTAGTTGAGGATAAGCCCAAGGGATGGGATTTGATTCTACCATAGGTAGAGTTTGCTTATAATAACTCTGTAAATAGGAGTACTGGAAAATAACCATTCCAAATTGTATATGGGAATAGCCCAAGGACTGCACCAGAGCTGAGGAAGATAGAACACGAGGAGAGGACGAGTGTTGAAGCTGAGGAATTTGTTGAACATATCAAGCGTCTACATGAGGAGGTTCAAGCACACATAACCAAGATGAATCAAGAGTATAAAGCTAGGGCTGATCAAAGGAGAAGACATAAGGAATTCCAAGTAGGAGATTTGGTCATGGTGCACTTACGAAAAGAAAGATTTCCAGTCGGTACTTACAACAAGCTGAAAATGAAGAAATTTGGCCCCTGCAAAATTTTGAAGAAACGCGACTCACGAAATGCATATGAGGTGGAGTTGCCAGATGGTATTCACATTTCTCCCATTTTCAACGTTGCAGATTTAACAGTGTATCATGATGATGGTGCAGATGAGGAGCTGGTGTTAGAGCCATGTCTAATTCCTACATCTAAGAAGGAGGAGATAGAAGACATTCTAGATCATTGTGTGGGTAGGAGTACTAGAAATAGGCAGTATGAAGAGCATTTGGTCAAATGGAAAGGACGGCCGATCGAGGACTCAACTTGGATTTCAGCAGCTGAGGTTTCCCATTTGGGATTTCCTCTACCATCCATAAAGTGACAGGGTCACTTTTCAATCTACCCTGGGTGTCTGATTCAGGAGCATCCAGAGGTATAAGAGCAATCTTGTGTCACCCAAAAAATGTACTTAGACTTAGTTTTTGTTTCATGTCTTTACATTTTTGGATACCCATTTGCGTCAAATAAAGGTTCCAACTCTCACAGTTCAACTATCAGTGTGCTAGAAAGTCCTAAAAAAATAGGAGCATGCAATTTGGCCATAATTTTGGTGACCTAGAAGGTGTGAATTGGCCAGATGAATGTAATTGTGATTTAGAGCATTCTAAAAAAAGAATCAGGTCAAAAGGCCCCATGATTTGAAAGTTATTGCATTTTTTCGGGTTTTGGAGACCTCCTAAGAATGCTTCAAAGTCAGGTTAGGGGCATTAAATGACCTCAAAAAAGGCTAAAAAATGGGGGATGAGCAAAGCTGGTCCATAGGGCTATAGAGTGCTTTGAGAGTTTTTTGGAAATGTAAACAGTTCGTGAATCGGAGCTACGGTTCAAAAGTTATGCCTCCCGGAAGTTTGGTTACCGTTTCTAGATTCTTCTAGATTCGTGCCAACTTCTACCACAGCTTCCAGAACCTTCTATTTGGTCGGTGGATGCCTACTAGCACTTTCTAGAATGTACTCCTAGTCCTTAACCCTCTGGGGTCTATTTAAGGAGATTTCTGGCATTGGTAAAGGCAGTTCGGAGTGGAGTTTGAGAAGAGGTACTGAAAGGAGAAATTATCTCTAGATTTATGCTATTGTAAGCCCTTAGGGCATGTTTTGAAGTTTATTTTCTCTGTACTATTTGTACTAGCTTATTTTCTCAGTTAATACAATTTCCATTTTCTATTGTATCCATTCTATTCATGGGTTGTGTCCCCATCATTATGTCACACCCTAAGAAGGTATATTGTGCTTAGTCTAGATATCTTGTTAGAGAAAACTATTTAAAAATTAACACTATTGCAGTCACTAGTTATTAATCTTCTATCATAAATGATTATTAAACTGCTAAAAATAAATTCACAGCTAATATCAAAAAATAACTCAATGAAAACTTCACCAATAAAATACAAAAAGAAATTTACAACATAAAGAACACAATATTTTTGGACAAAGTATCCCTAGAAAAACCCCTAAGGGAAAACCAGTTTTGCAAATCAAAAATCTATTAAATTTAGAAAATCAAGAGATAAAAAATTCCTTGTCTCTCACTGATAGAATTCAAACAACCTCCTAATTTCTCCTACTGATATTCCCCACTTCTATCCCCAATGCTATTACTGCACCCTTGCCAACACTGTAAAATGATTTTCTATCACTAAAAATTCTTCTACAACTTGTGTTCCTCTATTTTGTTCACCAAATGTCTCCCTTGACTCCCCTTTTATACTACCTAACCAGGAGGTTTCTAGTTGTTTCTTTAAGGAGTCAATTAATTAAAAATTATTTTCTAATTAATTATATATGGATGAACAGTTGTCCAAGCTACCTAAAACTAATAGTCCCTCTTAGCATGGAAGCTATTCTACATGACACCCAACTTATCTCTGAAGAAGATGAATTTAGCCTTCACCAATGCCTTAGTCAAATTTTCTACTACCTTCTCCTCTATAGGTATGTATTGTAACTAAAAAACCCCCCATTATACACAATCTCTAATGAATTGCTATTTGATGTCTATATGTTTAGACCTATCATGAAACACTAGATTCTTTGACAACTTGATGGAACTCTAATTATCGTAGTGTATTACAATAGTCTAAACCCTTTGACCAAATGAGGCTACTTACAACTTCTGAAGCCATATAGCTTCACATGTAACTGTGCTTGCTACTATCTATTACTATCTATTCTACTTCTGCTGAACTTAGAGCCATAAATTTTTTCTTCATACTGATTCAAGATACAACTCCTGATCCTAAGCTAAAACTATTGGCATTAAGCTATACTTGCCATTAGTGACAACACTTATCCATAACAATGATGCTATCGAGCTCAGCACTTAGTTTCTAGTGTTAACCAAGTTTTGCAGTGTTAACTAAGCATTCCAATGTTAACCAAGCTTTGAAGTGTTAACCAAGTTACAATAGTTTACACTGAGCAGAACAGTGGCTACAAAGTGAATTCAAGAAATGTGAAGACCAGCAGTGTCTACTGAGCTTCATAGTGTCTACTGAGTAGTCAGACTGTGTGATGAAAATTTAGTATCAACCAAGCATTGGAAGAAGTAGTATTAACCAAGTGAAGCAAGGGAAACTTAGCATCTAGTATCTATTAAGTGACACTAAATCTACCGAGTCACCAGTGGTCACTGAGTTCAGAACTATGTCATGTGATTAATATGGATCAAGCCTTCACTTCTACCAAGTGCATGATTATGCTGAGTAATGCAGTGGATGCTGAGTTTCAAAAGGTTACCAAGTCAATTCAATGAACCCAAGTTATTTACTATTGGGCTGGGTTTGTAATGTGTTGTTCAGTTGTGTTTTAGGCGACATTGTAGTTTTGAAAAGTGGAAAGGTATATATATGAGATGCATTGTAAGATATCAAAGTTTTAGTAATAATGAATGAAGAATTGTAAGAAAAGCATTCAAAGTCTATGATTGGTACTTTAAGGAATGCAACAAGGTCAATACAAGAGCAGAAAAGTCATATCTATCACATTAGGTGATCGGTGCTTATGGATCTAATCAACAATCAGTTGTAAGTAGATCCCCTACTTCATCCTAATAAGTGAATCAGTTCTAAATCCTTTAACAAGGTAGACTTAATAGTCTTTTTATAAATCTCTTAACCAAGTGTGTACTTAATTGTATGTTTGTAAATCCTCTAACAAGGTGGACCTATTAGTCCTTTGTGCTCCTAAAAGGGAAGATCACCAGAAGTGGTCAATGTAAGCCTTAACAAGCCAACTTTATGCTATGGTAGTGAATTTTTGTGGGTATCATCCCCACCCCAGTGTTACTTTCTATTTTGAAGGTTTCTGGGTCACCAAAACTTTGTGTGATGAATGTTTTATCTTTTAGTACTTATGCATGCAGTATTATAGATGGATTTATGGTGATTGTTTTACATGGTTACATGTTGAATTAATATAAAGTTTTGAAGTTACTGATTCACCCCTCCCCTCTTAGTAACTTAGGAAGTCTTGACTATTTCCAACAATTGGTATTAGAGAGTTATGGTTCTTAGGGTAAAGTTTAATAGCTTGAGCAAATATCTAAGGACAAATGGAGATACTCAGACTTGATAAAGCAATAAAAAATGAAAAGCTAGATCTAGAAATGGCCATAGTTCAACTCAAGGAAGCAAAGGAGCATCTTTCCCAATCCCTAAAAAGAAGAAAGAACTTGAAAATTAAATGAATGACCTCGAGAATGTTGAAGAAAAGATAGAAGACTTTTTCCTTTCAAGCAGTTCAAATGAAGCAAATAATGCAATCAAAGAACTCCTAGAAAAGAATGGATCTCTACAAGAAGAGGCAAGGAAACTCAAAAGAGAACAAGAAATTCAATCAATCAGGCTATGTGAGATTTTGGAACAAAGGAATAAGGAAAAAAAAGACTTGGAGGCAAGAAATAATGAAGAACAAAATCAATCCAATCAGCATGAAGACCTTATTGATCAAATCTCTGAAGCAAATGAGGAAATCAAGATTCTCAAAGCACAAAATGAAAGAATAAGGAATGATCTAAATTTTGAAAGAGAAATCAATGAAAGAACAATTAGAGAACTAAGATTGCGAAAGAAAATCAATGAAAGATTGAAGAATGACCTAAATATTGAGAAACAAGTCAATGAGAGAATGATGAAATTTCAGGTAGACATGAATCGATTGAATTAGCAAAATGAGGAAAATCTTCAAAGGAAAAAAGGTAAAGCAAGACTTGGATACAATAAAGAAGAAGGTGAATCTTCCAAACAAGGTGCCAAAAGGAATCAAAAACCTACATGCAATCATTGTGGAAAGACAAGTCACACATCAAACAAATGCTATAACAATGGAAAAGCAAAATTCAATGGAAAGTGCTACAACTGCAATTAGCATGATCACAAAGCCAATGAATGCAAGGAGAAACCAAAATTTGAAGGTAAATGTCACAAATGCAATAAGCAAGGTTACAAGGCATCCGAGTGTAGATCAAAGCCATTCAATCTAGTTGAACAACTTGTAAAGGCAATATTTGGATGGGACTACAATACCTAGTGTAGATATCATTATTGTGGAGAATATGGACACACTGGCATAAATTGTGCAAAAAATCACCTAAGAAAAAGGGATGCTTATACTATAAGGTGTTATACATGCACTGAACTCGGTCATATAGCTAAAAACTGCATGAATATAGGCAAAATTGAAGATGAAAAGAAAGCTAAGGTTGACAAAAGAAGGAAACAAATGAAGTAATAATGGATTCCTAAATCTACCAAGGATACAAGCTCAAATCATGGGAGTGAAGTCACTCAAGAATTGGGTGACTCCATCCTCTCAAACTAAGCTTCTAAGAATGAGTTGGAGCTGTACTCACCAAGAAAATCATAAGTAGTTCCAACAAATGAAAATAATGCAAATGATCTAATTATTATTCTAGATACACAAGGATCACAAAATGTTTATCTTTAGCTGAGTTGCATCAGACTCCACTGAGAAAAGTTGGTTGAAGACCTTATTGAGAGAGGTCGAGAATAAAGGAAATTTTCTCTATTTGTTGAGTTGATATTCTTGCATAGTTAAGTCAGTAGATGATAGTCTGTCACACACTATGTCATTATGGTGCCAAGAATTTATAAAATTTCTCAATAAAAAAGGGCAAAATTGACTTCATTTTCTACTGCATTTACAACATTCAAAGAGCAGAGTGATTTGGAAGAGCATCATAGTGTTCTCGAGTGATTTATTAGTGAGATCTTCATGAAATTTATTCACCTATTGAGTAGCAATGGCATCTACTAGTGGAAGCAGCAATAAACCAAAGAAGGGTTTTGAGATGCTAGTTAAGGGTGTCAAATGGAAAGCACTAAACTTCAAGCTCATTCCAACCATTGCTAAATCACTTGATCCTTACAGTGCTCAGTCAATAATCTTGCCAAAGGTACTTTTGATTAATGACATAAGAACTCATTTTAAGTGTACTATTCAAGAATTAGGCACATTAGAAATGGATAATGCCCTAGCCAAAATTTGTGTGGATGGAGCATTGAAACCCAAGCATAAGCATTTGGAAACAAAAGGGTTAACACACATTCCTCACTTGCCACAAAACTTTCAAATTAAATGGATCAGATACATATTGAGTCAGTTTCACAATGCGTAGTTATGGTTGGAGAAACCCATTTTGATCACAAAGAAGATGATACACAAGGTTACCGGTCTCCCTATGTTAACCAAAGAAAAGACTACCAAAACCCTAGGTTGGGAGGAACTATAGAAGAAAACCCTAGCTGAGTGGGATGGTAGAGGTTTGAAAATAAACAATGTCACTAACGTAGAGCTTAGATTTTGGTATCCATGTTATTGCTCACAAGATCTATAGCTCAAGTCAATACAATAGTGTTCCTTGTGAGGTAGTAGACCTAGCATACAAGGTTGTAAAGAAAAACCTTCAACATGACCTTTCAAATGTGTTACTAAAATAGTTGAACAAAAACATAGACAGTGTGAAGACTTCCAAGAACAATCCATTCAAGTTTAGTTCTCTGTCTACTTCTCTATTTTTCCATGTTCAAAAGTTCTTTCCGTCGAAAGGAACTATTCTATGGAGGAAAGAAACCACTATTCTATATTAGATAAATGATTTCATTGCAAAAATGGGTGAAAGCTTTGAAAGGGTGATGCATAACTGTTTTGAGGTGTTTAAGGAGAAGATGAACAATAGGTTTAGAATCCCACCCAAGCTTGTAGAAGACTACAAGGATGACCTATGCTTCATGGGATACTATGATAGATATATCATTGAGGCCCTGGTAAATGAGCCAACTGATCCTAAGCTTCATGCTTTTGGAACATATGAAGAAGCAAAGAAGATGATAGAGCTTAGCATTAAGATTCCTCATGCTCTTAGCCAACACAAGAAGAGAGTTTCCAAGTTGAAGATAGCTGAAGGTCCCTTAATGCTTACTAAGGGAAAGGGTGATGATTAAGGGGATGAATCTAAAGATGAAGAGGAAGAATCTAATAAAATGGAGGAACCTATAAGAAAGAAAGGTAAGGTGTTTATCACCAAACCTCAAAAGCCTAAAACTACAATGTTCACAAGAAGGACAAGGAAAGGAAAGAAAGAGAGTGAACTAGTATTTATCTACCTTGCACACACATTTGAAGAAATGATGAAATAATTAAGGGTTGGAGCAGGCATCAACAACTTCAAGCCTCTAAAGTATGAGACTCAGACTCTAGTTGAGCAGAAAGAGATTGAGAATTTGGCTATGGAGAAGATGGGTATTTGGAAATACTCTCCTAATCAAATGGCTCCTCAAATTCATGAATAACTCCTTGCCAAGATCAAAGTTAGATGGGAAAATACTGTGCAAACTATCAAGGATATATTCAAACAAAAACTATGACAATTGGTACCAAATCTAATAGATGCAGAAGTAAAGAAGGCTATGAAAGAGCATGAAGGCAGAATGCTTCTAAAATTCAACTCATGCCTAACATTAATGAAGAACATTGAATCAGTTGTAAGGGGTACAAATGATATTTGGAAAGCTATATACCATCTCAACAAGCCAACTAAAGAAACTATTGAAATTAAGGATGATTATAGTGACAGTGATGATGAGGACATTCCTTTAGCCATAGTTATAGTAGGAGAATTGCATGTTCTAATGAAAGAGAAGGAAGAAGAAGAAAAGGAGGAAGAAGCAGAAGAGGAAGACAAGGATGAAGATGATCCAAAAGAATTGTAGCTGAAGCAATTGCATCCCTTCCTCACACTCCACCAAATACTATTACATCAATGGAGACAACTTTTTCAAGTGAGATTGTAAGCTCATCAAGCACATCTATTGCCCAATCTTCACCTACCACCTCCAAGCTCCAAGTATCTACAATGGAAGTGTCAAGCACTTCATCAATTGAGTTGATAGTCACTTCTTTAGCTACCGAGATAGATCCCTCTCCCCTTGCATCATAAATAAGTGTAGCAATTAGTTCTCCAATTTTGATTACTTTAGAATTGTCTACATCTACTTTAGTTCCAATCAGCTCTATAGTTTTGGTTACATCAGCATTATCAGCATTATAGATACATCTGTATGTATTCCACTAAGTGTTACACCATTTTTGGGAAATGTTTTAGTTCTTGATTTGGTTAGTACTCCTATTGGAATTCAATCATTGAGTCCAATCCCATTTTTCACTACTAGCCCCTCTATCTCCACTATTGTGTCAATTCCAAAGGTCAAAACAATAATCTCAAAAGTAGAACCCAAGAAACCATTAAAAATTTTGATTATTGGGAAAGAAATAGAAGAAGATATTGACTTATACATAAAGATAGAGATACCTAAGATTGACTTTGACACTGCCACTATTGAGGAGATGAGATTAGCAAGTCAACTCTTAGAGAAGAAAGCTAGGCAGAAGTAGCTCAAATCAGAAAGGGATAAGGAGTACAAAATAATAGAAAGTGCCAAGAATATAATTATAGAGGCTATAGGTGTTGAATTGGATTCCACTCAATGCATTTTGATTCAAGTAGAAGAGGCAATTCAAAAATATAATGAGGATTCTTTAGGACAAGAGAAACTCATTGAAAAGGCTAAAAGAAAATTTCATAACAAGGTGCTAGAGCACATTGCTCAACAAATTGCAATAAAACAAGTAGTGTTGTCCACAATTTTGGGTAACATTGAAAATTCTTTCACCAGTGCAACATCACTTTTTGCTAAACTTTGTGATGTCTTTGGTTTCACTAAGGAAATAAAGGAGAAGCTAAACAAGATTGACATGGACATGCAATCAAGTGCACAAAAGTTGTAGCTTGATCCCTCCTCCAGCTCCTGTCATCATATGAAGGTGAGATATCTCTCAGACGTGCAAGCAAAACTCTTGAGAGAAGAGGCAAGAATAAGATCAAATTTGATTGACATTTAGAATATGGTCTTGCCTATAATGGACACAATGTAGAAACATATTTCACATGACATAACATTGGTCTAGGTTTAGAACCTCTCAGTGGCTGATCACATCATCCATTTATCAGCAGAAGTTCAGATTACCCTCTCCACCTGCCAAATTTTTCAAGAGAACTGGGACAACACATTCACCCTCATTCTCAAGGTATATGAAGATTTATTATCTCATTTTTGTGTTAGTATATAAGCTTGTATAGCACTTTGGCATTACAGTCAAAAAGGGGGAGATAGTGTATATAAAGATAGATGGAAATTGGATAATAATGAAAGGGGGAGATAGCATGAATATGTGTATAGCTATGTACATAAGTATCTTTGTATATACATTATGTATCATAAAGGAGACATATGTAGAAATGTATATACAATAGCTTTTCAAAGATCAATTTTGAAAAATCAAAATTCAGTAACTCAGTTTGTGTATGTAAAATTTTGGCTTATAAGTGTTTTCTCAATAATGCCAAAGGGGGAGATTGTTGGAATTAAGCTATAGTTTCCATTAGTGACAATTCTTATCCATATTAGTGATGCTACCGAGCTTAGCACTTAGTTTCCAGTGTTAACTAAGCTTCGAAGAGTTAACCAAGTTTCACAATGTTAACCAAGAATTCTAGTGTTAACCAAGCTTCAAAGTGTTAACCAAGTTATAGTAGTTTACACTGAGCAGAATAGTGGCTACCGAGTGAATTTAGGCAATGTGAAGACCAATAGTGTCTACCAAGCTTCACAATGTCTATTGAGTAATCAGACTATGTGATGAAAATTCAATGTCAATTGAGCATTGGAAGAAGTAGTATTTACTAAGTGAAGGAAGGTAAAATCAACATCTAGTATCTACTGAGTGACACTACATCTACCAAGTCACCAGTGGTCACCAAGTTTAGAACTATGTCATGTGATTATTATGGACCAAGCCTTCACTTCTACCAAGTGCATGATGATGCTGAGTAATGTTGTGGATGCTGAGTATCAAAAGGTCATCAAGTCAATTTAGTGAACCCAAGTTATTTACTATTGGGCCAACTTTTTAATGTGTTGATCACTTGTGTTTTGGCTGACCTTGTAGTTTTGAAAATTGGAAAGGTATATATGAGGTGCATTGTAAGATATCAAAGTTGCAGGAAGAATGAATTAAGAATTGTAAGAAAAGCATGAAAAGTGTATCAATAGTAGTTTTAGGAATGCAACAAGGTCAATAAAGGAGCAGAAAAGTCATATTTGTCACATAAGGTGATCAGTGCTTAAGGATCTAATCAGCAATCAGTTGTAAGTAGATCCCTTACTTCATCCTAACAAGTGAATTAGTTCTAAATCCTTTAACAAGGTAGACTTAATAGTCTTTGTACAAATCTCTTAATCGAGTGCATACTTCATTGTATGTTTGTAAATCCTCTAACAAGGTGGACCTAGCAGTCCTTTATGGGGAAGATCACTAGAAGTGGTCAATGTAAGCCTTAATAGGAAAGCTTTATGCTGCAGTAGTGAAGTTTTGTGAGTATCATCCCCACCCCAGTTTTACTTTCTATTTGGAAGGTTTCTGGGTCACCAAAACATTGTGTGATGAATGTTTTATCTTTCAGTACTTATGCATGCAGTATTATAGATGGATTTATGGTGATTGTTTTACATGGTTACATGCTGAATTAATATAAAGTTTTGAAGTTATTTATTCACCCCTCCCCTCTTAGTAACTTAACAAGTCTTGACTATTTCTAGAAAAAATAACACCATGAAGTGCTCCTTTTGTTTGTTGTACTTCTTTCCCAATTTACGTCAGTATAGCCCATCAACTTGATACCTTCACCTCAAACATATCTAATCCCATACTCAACTATACCATGCAAGTAACATAATACATGCTTGGTTCTTTTCCAATGCATTCTCTTTGGTTCAACCATGAACTAACTAAGAGAGTTTACTAAAAATGTTATAGTGGGACTAGTGTTAATCAAATACATAAGTGAAAAAATCAACTATCTGTATAAGGTGGGATCTACATCCTTGTCCTTAGATGTATCTACCTTCCTCCAATTCATGATCATGGGTATAGAGATGGCTTTGCATTCCTCCATCTCAAATCTCTTGAAGATTTCAATGCAATATTTTCGTTGACTAAGGAAAATCTCTCAATCTATCTATGACACCTCCATCCCTAGAAAGTAGTACATAAGTCCTAAGTCCTTAATCTCAAACTCTTCTACAAGGTCCCTCTTGTATCCTTCTATGACCACTAGTGAACCTGTAAGAAACAAGTTTCCCACATTAAGAACAAGAATGAAAATCTTACCACCAACCACCAAGTAGTAGAGGTTAGCATTTTCTTCCCTCTTCATGAAGCCCATTTCCTACAAGTATGTGTCAATGTACTCATGCCATGCTCTGGGAGCCTACTTGATTCCATACAATTCTCTCTTCAATTTGCACATGTTGGTCTCTTTTTTATGTCCTAAAAATCCTTCTAGTTTCTCTATGCATACTTCCTCCTTTAACTCACCATTAAGGAATGATGTCTTGACATCCATTTGATGGATCTCCCATCCCATCTATGCTAAAAATGAGATCATAGCTTGTATACAAGTATACCTAGCAGCTAGAGAAAATGTCTCTTTGTAGTCTATTCCCTCCTTTTGAGAGAACCCTTGGCCATGAACCTTGTCTTGTAATTCTTGATGCTGCTATATATATTTTTCTTTATCTTATAGATCCATCTTGGTCCAAGAACTGCCCTATCTATTGGTCTAGAAACTACCTCCCACACATCATTCTACACAATTGAGTTATACTCCTCAAACATAACATCCTGCCATACTTGATATCATGTAACCCCCTAATAGTTGGAAGGTTCGCTATCTACCAACTAACTAACTAATTCCACATAGTCATTAAACTTGGCTAGTTGTCTCCACTATCTAGTACTCTTCCTAGGAGCTCCCACAAACTCCTAAGTATCCCTTTATGTCTCTTGAACCTCATGGTTGCTACTGCCAACTATAGAGGATAAAATATCAACCTCTAAGCCTTTTAGACACATTTTTGGTTGCACGTATTGCTCCATACTATGTGAATCTTTACCACCTGAGCCTACACTTGTACTGGTACCTATACTTGTGCTTTATTTCCCTTAACTAGGCCTTGGAGTTTCTATTGGTAAATCTCTAGACCTTCTAAATACCTTGTCTTCCATGAACTTAACATCACATCTAACAATAATTCTTCTAGTCTTGGGGATAAAAATCCTATATGCCTTTGAGGTTTCACTATACTAACAAAGTACCCCTCTCTATAGTCTAATCTAACTTGGTATGTGTATCACATGGAATATGACAATATGCAAAACTCCCAAATATTTTGAAATGTCTAACATTAGGGTTCTTTCCTATGAAAGCTTCCTCTAGTGTCATCCTCTCTAGTACCTTGTGTGGAACACTATTCTAAATGTAGACTATTGTACTACACACTTTTTCCCATAAGTAGTAGGGCATATCCTCATCATGTAGAATAGCTCTTGCTACCTCAGATATAGAGTAGTTATTCCTCTCATCTATTAGGAATAACCTCAAATACAAATAATAGTTACATGCAAATATAACCAATAACATAAAATAGCAGATCACATAAAAGAGAACACAAGACACCAAGATTTAACATGGTTCACCCAATCCCTGGACTAGGTCCACCAATAGCAAGTCTAATATTATTATTATCTAGTGTTTACAACCTAATTACAATCCCTAATCTATTATACCTCAATACCACCATAAGAAGCTACAATATCACCATGCATAATGATATTCCTAACCCTAAGACTTTTTATATAAGCTTTTGTTGCTAACAAAATTAGGCCTAGAATAATAGAAAAAAAGTAGTTGACACCTTTTATAATATAAGGGTATTTTTAGCTTTAGGGGTGTTTCCCCAATTGCAAGGGCATTAACACTTGACTCCACCTTGTACTATGATAGGGTGCGCACCTGGGTCATTGCCCTAGGACCTGGTAAGGGTGCTTCCCCTTGACCCTATCTTGGGGGCACTACCCTTGAACCCCTATAGAGATAATCTAGAGGAAAATCATGCCAAATAAACCTGAGTCTGATTAGTCTCCACATCACAATCTCCCACTTGGAGACTGATCAAACTCCACAATAATAACCTCCCAGTTCGAGATTGATCATAGCACTACTAAACCTATAGCACTAACTAGAATATCAAACCACCTTCGACTCTATTGTTCTTTTATTCTATTCAGTCTTGAAGACCAACCAAAGCTGAAGAGGAATTTAACTTCTCCCTTGTTACAATGTTTGCAAACATAGTTGTTGAATTATCATTTGTATGTATCTTCTCTAGCTTTAACTACCCATCATCAAAAATTGATCTAATGAAATGGTACCACAATTGTATGTGTTTTTTCTTTAAATGTAGAGCTGAATTCTTTGCAAGATGAATGGCACTTTGACTATTTGTAAAAAATAATTATCCTTTTTAGGGTGTTCCAATTCTTCCAAAACTTGAACTGAAGCCATATCATCTCCTTAGCTACCTCTATAGCAGCAACATACTCTTCCTCTATAGTGGATAAAGCATTAACCTTCTTTAATAAAGAAACCTAGCTCATAACTGCCCCACCAATAGTAAATACATAACCTATAGTACTCCACCTTGTATTAATATCTATTGGTGTAAATAAGTATTTACTATTTACACTTACTTAAATTTACTTAGGTTAATGCATATTTTTAATATTTATTTATTAGTCACCTAGGAGTATGTGCACTCTTGTGAGTTGTCATGTTGACAACATAGGGGATCATACCTCTTTTAAGAACATGTTGTCTACAACATAGGAGATAGAACACTAATTAAGCACATGGTTCTACAACCTTCTAATACTTATCCACTCATCTAGAATGCTGGATAAGGCTTGTGCTTAGTTGTCAATGCTTATCTTGTCTCCTGGTTATTTCTAGAGATATTCTAGGTGCTTCCTAAGAGGCCTTTATATATAGACACTCCTAGTGTGTATGTACTTGCTTATATGCTTGAGATAATATATTCTTGTATTGATCATACTCTTTGGTATACTAAGTGCTTGTGGTTGTGCTCCTTGATCGTGTGTGAATCTTGCCTTCAGGAAATTTTTTACATGGTATCAGAGCTCAGGGAGATTATTGTCACTAGCTGTTCGAGACCATAGTTGCTTCAACACCACAGCCCAAATCTAGAGTTTTGCTATCATTGAGAGTGTCTAGAGCCAAGTTTGACCTTGTCATTGCATTTGGAATGCTGATTTGCTGAAGATTGACTATAAATTTTCCTATACTGGGCTAAAGTTGATCATGAGGCAATTTTTTTTGTAAATCGAGACATGAAGGCACCAATTTGCAAACTAGGTATGGTCATTTTTGGATCTATTTAATTGAATTTTTAGATCTAATCTAATTTCCTCTTTGCTATTATTGGGTATTTTTGAAAGTATTTTCAGAATTTGATTGCTAGTCAAAGAAAAAAATTGTAGACCCAGGCTATCAGATCTTGGCTCTGCAATTTCAAAGGATATTCTATTAATTATTTTGTAGGATATTATTTTAATTAGCAGGCATTTATATTTATCTAGGCAACACATGACCGATCCAAACCTGGTCACATCCTCTATACCGATGGACATAATCACCCACCAAATAGCCTATACTACCTAACAATCTTTCCTTTGAATCAGTATAAGGCATGATTTATTTTTTAAATCACTTGTTGCTTCTACATCCCACACATGTGGGACTATTGCAAATAGTCTAGCAATTGAAAAACTAATTTGGCCGCACATTTTGACATTTTTCAGCATTGCCAAAGGAAATTCAGTGTAGTTTGAATAATTCTCAAGGACTGCAAAATACAGGCTTTTGCCAACCCATCACTTTGTGCCATCTAGTGCCACATTATTAGCTGAGATAGTAGAGCAAGACATGCAACATCTATTGTATAAAATCTTTCCATTTCAACACATTCACATGTAAGACATCCATGAAAGCACTTGCCAACTCTGATTCCAGTTAGTGCCTATGTCATTAGCCACATCAGCCTGCATAGTCAGTGCGCAGTCAGATCTGTAAATTGATTAACTAGCACATGTTGACCTATATTATACTTGCCACATTAGCCATGTTTGTACAATTTTGTACATCTAATGTCATCATAAGTCATCCAATCACTAGTCTAAATTTGATATCTCTTTGATTGTCATTGCAGACCAAATTTGAATTACTATGATGGTCATATGACTATCAAATTTAACCCCATCTTTTGTTGCTGCAACCCCTCTCCAGATTGATTTTGGATTTTGCAGTCTAACTTTGGGAGGTCATATCTCAGTCATTTAGAGTCTACATTAGGTGCAATATTTTTTTATTTTGGCTAGAATTTCCTAAGATTTTCAGTGGTATAGCTTTTTTCTGGTTTTGGTGCACATATTTGTCAAATATTGTGTCTTTTGGTGACTAAACCTATCCAGTCTTGCTTTTTGCAACTTCAATTGCTCTGTACTGGCACATCTATACTCAAAATCAAGTTCTATTTTTTTGAAAGTATGTTATTTTTTGTCTACTTTCTAGATCTACAATAAAATTGTAGGGTTGTGTGGACAAAAGTGTCACTTTCAGAAATAGGGCCTTTCTTTACTTTGTGTTGCTTCTGAATTGTAGCACATTGTAAAGTTCTAGATTTTTAATCTTTTTAGAAGTTGTAACAATAAATATTAGAAGTCCACAAAGGCCAAAATTGGCGAGTAGCCCATTCTAATCACACTACTTATAAAGTGCCAAAAGAATCTCTTTTGGGGGGTTTTCTTGTTTTAGTGAAAGGGGGGGTGTTCTTGGTGTTGTGTTTCTTCTTTTCTACACTTTTCTTTCATTTTCTACATTATGAGAAATTTTGGATTTCTTAAATTAACTCCTCATAACTATGCTACATGGTCCATCAAAATGTGCTATCATTTAATGCACAATGGAGTTTCTCAATATGTCAATGGTACCCTTCCTAAACCAGTAGGTGCTAATGTCCCACCAAGTGCTATTTTAGATTGGGTGGCTATGAATAGGAAATCCCTAGATGATATATGCTTGGGGGTAGATGACAAGATCATGTACCAAATCAAGAAGTGTACTACATCCAAGGGAGCTTGGGATACCCTCAAGAGCCTATATGATAAAGTGTCTGATGAGGATGTTTTTAAAATTGAAGATGAGCTTATCTCCTTAGATCCTAAGTCATTTGATTCTATACAAGATTTCATCATCAAGGTGAATGAACTAAGGACAAAGCTTACAGATTGTGCAAACCTTATCAAAGATGACAGGTTGATCTATAATATTCATACTAAGCTACCATCAAAGTATTCCACATTTATTTCTTCTTATAACATCTCAAAGAATACACTAGGGTCTACTAGATGATGAAGAAAAGAAGTAGATAGAAATGAAGATTCTCACTTCACCAAAGTCTAAATCATTGGTGGCCAACAATGAGGGCTCTCCAAATTCAACTAATCAGTTTTCAAACAAAGGAAAGGGTAAGAATTAGAAGTAGAAGAAGAAAAAATTAGTGGATGCAAAAAATGAAACTCCACAATCCAATCAACAAGGTAAGTCTGTCTCAAATTTGAACAAGAAGGGGGACAAAAATAAGGAGAAGAAAAAGTGTGCCTATTGTAAGAAATTAGGTCATGAAGAACATGAGTGTTATCTTAAAAAGATTGATGAGTTGACCAACATCATCAAGAAACATAATGTTTCATTGCCTAATGCTTATAAGGATAAAGGGTCTTCTTCAAATTCCAAGGGCAAAGGGCAAGCACTCATGGCTAATTCAAATTCTTCTAAGGAATGGATACTTGATTCAGGTACCTCAGATCACATGGGTTCTTCAAAGGAGGATTTTTCTTCATTGAACCAGTCAAAGGTACCACACATCTTCATAGGGGATAATACCAAAATGGAAGCTAAAGGAAAAGGAAATGTGGAAATGGAAAATGGAGAATTCTAGAATGTTCTCTATGTTGTTCTAATCTCCTATCAATCTACCAAATTACTCACCTCAGAGATGGACATAGAGTTGAGTTCCTTCCAAACTGGGTATAGGTGCACAATCTAAATGAAAACTCATTGGTTGCAGTGGGGAAAGTAAATGATAAAAAAGGTTGTACTCTTTCTCCTATTTTGTGTCCAAGTCTCCTTCCAAGGCCTTGTTATATCAATCACATTCAAACATCAAATTATGGCATGAGCGGTATGGTCATCTTGCCTTCCACTACCTTTAGCAACTTAGCACATATAGAATGGTCAAAGGTCTACCCTAAATCAAATTTTCCCATGGTGACTATTCAAAAAATTCAATGGATATCCATCTAGAAGGGAAGTTACAGGGGAAGTCTTCAAGAGCACCAGTTGTTCTATTTATGGTTAACATGGTATTAGCAAGACCTTTTATAGAGACTTCAATCAGCCAAGGTTGCTATATACTTACTTTCATTGATGACTTTTCAAGGTTCACTTGGGTCTATTTCTTTCATCATAAGAATGAAGTGTTGGACAAATTTCTAGCCTTCAAGACTCATGTAAAATAGAAATCTCAAAAAGCCATCAAAGTTTTCTAAATGGATAATGGAACTAGATATCTGAATAAAAGACTAGAATTTTGTAGACTCCAGGGCATTGATCTTCAAACTCTAGCACCATTCAGCCCACATAAGATAGATGTTGCAACTTTGAGGATTTGCACTCTTAAGTCTATGGTGAGTTGCATGAAAAATGCCAAGTCTCTAGATCCATCATTAGAAGTTGAAGCAATCTCTAGTGCCGCTCACATTATTAATCAATCTCCTCATCTAGCCTTAGATGGAAAGAATCCTTTTGAGACACGGTATAGTAGGAAGCCAAATGTGACACTCTTCAAAGTCTTTGGTTGTCCTGCATGGGAAAACAGATCTTCCAGAGGATGCAAGTCACAGTTTCCTCAGCCTTGTACTTTCATTGGTTATGAAGACAATGTGAAGGCATATAGACTCATGGATCCTGAGACACATCAAATTTTTATGGATAAGGATGTGCACTTTGAGGAATGTTCACCTGGCTTGTCCTCTAATCCTCTCCACACATCATATCATGTGGAATCTGATAGTGACACCAGAGATAGTAGCTCAATAGATTCGGACATGTGGGGTTCTATTGATAGTTGTAGTGATCCATCACTATATTAGTATTCTCTACATGCCTATATTTCCATATTGAGAAGTCCAACATAGCAAGATACTTCTAGTCTTCTAGGTCCAATTTCAGATTTGGGGGATGGTATTAAAGATCTACCTCTTCTTGATGCAACAACTCCTTCTTTAGTTGTCATGAGGGCCTCATTTGATCCTCTTGATCATTCTCTACATGATTGATGGTTATAGATTGAAGTGAGTGTGGATACTTATGATCAATAGTTGTACAAGGGTTCTTCATTAGTTTCATAGATAGACAACTCTTTGAGATAGGTTCTTCAACTTGTTGAGCAAGTTTTAGAGACATAGAGATTCTTTCAATGTGTAGCAGAAGCATCTCATTTGTACCTTTGGTATTGTTTCTTCCTAAGGGGAGGAACACCATTTTGCAATCTTGGATCAACTTCTTCATCAAAGTAGTCACTATTTGACACTCTTCTTGAGGGGGGGGGGGGGGGGGAGCCTATCCTATCTCTCTTCATCTTCTTATCATTCTCTTATGTATATACTAGATGTATGTCATAATAGGGGGTCTTGATTACTCCATCCATCTATGCATCCTATTTCATCTCTTTTTTTGGGGGAGGGTTTTTTCCCACGTGGTTTTCCCTCTTTCTCCACTTTATGAGATATTACATTTGCATTCATTATGTACATGGGTACCTAACATGGCCTAGTAGCCAGCACCCATCTTGCATTCATCCTAGCATTTGTAAGCTTAAGCGCATTCCCCTAAGTTTCATTTTAGGGGGGGTGTTGGTGTAAATAAGCATTTACTATTTACACTTACTTAGGTTTACTTATGTTAATACATATTTTTAATATGTATTTATTACTCACCTAGGAGTATGTGCACTCTTGTGAGTTGTCATGTTGACAACATAGGGGTATGCAACTCTTTTAAGCACATGTTATCTACAACATAGGAGATAGCACAAAGAACATGGTTGTATAACCTTCTAATACTTATCCACTCATCTGGAATGTTGGATAAGGCTTGTGCTTGGTTTTCAATGCTTATCTCATCTCTTAGTTGTTTCTAGAGACATTCTAGGTGCTTTCCTGAGAGGCCCTTATATATAGGCACTCCTAGTGTGTATGTACATGCTTATATGCTTGAGATAATATATTCTCATATTAATTATACACTTCGGTCTACTAAGTGCTTGTGGTTGTGCTCCTTGATCTTGGGTGAATCTTGCCTTTAGGAAAATTCTTACAATATCCTCTACCAAATTTGAGTCAACATAGCTCTGTAAATTAGTATTAGAGCTCCCAAAGTGTAAAAACTTATTGGATGTTCCTCTCAAATATTTGAGAATCCATTGAACTACATTCAAATGCTGAAGACCTAGATGACTCATATACCTACTAACAACTCCCACTACATGTGCAATATCTAGCCTAGTACATACCATAGCATAAATCAAGCTTCCTACAACTAAATTATAAGGTACCTTAGACATATTTTCCTCCTCTTCTTATATCTTGGGACACACCTCCTTGGTCAACTACAAATGACCAAATAAAGGTGTGCTGACAGCTTTAGCATTCTCCATAGAGAAACATTACAACACCTTCTCAATATAATTAGCCTAAGATAATGTTAATTTCTTTTTCTTTCTATCTCTACAAATCTTCATACCAAGGATATTTTTGGCTACCCCAAAATCCTTCATAGCAAATACATGTGCTAACTATTGTTTATCCCCTTAATATGATCCATGTCAGACCCAGCTACAAGCATATCATCAACACATAAACATAAAATAATATAGTTGTAATCAGACAACCTCTTACAATAAACATAGTGATCTGAATGACACTTGTTATATCTATGCTCATGCATAAAACTATCAAATTTCAAATACCATTGCTGAGGTGCTTCAAGCCATATAAACTTTTCTTCAATTTGCACACTAAGTCCTCCTTAACTTTGACCTTAAATCAATGTGGCTAAGCCATATAGATATCTTCATCCATATCACCATGAAGGAAATTTATTTTAACATCAAGCTACTACAAATGCAAATCTTTAGTAGCCACATTACTTAAAATAATACGAATAGAAATCATTTTAACAACAAGAGAGAATATCTCATCAAAATCAATATCTTTTTTTCTATGCAAATCCTTTTACAACTAACCTAGATTTAAATCTTTTTTTAGCTCCATCCTCTTTTTTCAACTAGTAAACCCATTTATTCTATTAAGCCTTTTTACCTATAGGAAACTTGCATAAATCCCATTTCTTATTTTTTAGTAAAGAGTCTATTTCTTCTTTCATTGCAAACTCCCACTAAATCTTTGTATCCACCTGCATAGCTTCATCATAACATTCAGGTTCACTAGCATCGATAAGTAAAATAGAATAGAAGGAAGGAGAAAATCTTTCTGGAGGTCTACTCATCCTTGTTGACTATCTAGCATTCACTTGGGTGTGTGGTATTTATTTTTGTAGTTGTTGCACATCAGGAGGAATTGTTGAAATATTAGATTTTGGAGTATCATCCAACACTACATACTCATTTTCTTTCTTCTCATGTTTCTCTAATATATTTTTGTACAACACTTTCTCATTGAATATGACATCTCCACTTTTTATAATTTTATGATTTTTAAAATCTCAAAGCCTATAACTAAATTCATTAATGACATATCCAACAAATACACATTTTTTGACATAGCTTCTAGCTTGGTTCTATTTTCAGAATCTATATGAGAAAATACTTCACAACCAAAGGTTCTAAGAAAAGAATAACTCACCTTTTTACCAATTTTGGTGTAATTAAATATTTACTAATTACACTTACTTATGCTTACTTAGGATAATGCATTGTATAGTAGTTTGTGATTGAAACACTTAGCAGTTTTAACCTCAATTAATTACATGGTGTAGGAGAGTTCTAATCTAGGTGGTCATAGTTGTTATCTCATTCCATGTTTAGTGCACATATCACATTATCATCCTCATTATCGTACATACTCCATTGAATAATGGAGGATGATACACATTTCGTTGACATGTGATTCTACTATGTGTGGGTGATAGCTTATCTTCTCCTTATCATTGTCTCTTATCACCTCTACTATATAAGGAAGCCTATTATGTACATTTCAAATCAATCCATTGGATGTCAATCAAGTCCATTGTCAATAATAACATTCTTGTATTTTCATGTGATTGTCTTGCTAATCTCTTGTGGAAGCTATCTTGGTCTTTCATTTGATCTTGGGGGTGTTGTAGAGTCACCTAAAACTCTAACATTATATTAGAACTCTCATTGTGTCAAGACTTCTTATCAAGAAGTGCAATCTTGGCTTGACTTATTGTTGGTGCAACATTGACAATTGGGACATCACAATTTGGAGGAGATTTTGGGATTCCTATTTTGTGACCTTCTATTGCAAGTGAAAATTGAAGCTTTCTAGTGTAAATTAGAGGTTGACATCATATAGAGGAGGTCCAAAAACTCCTAAATCAAATTTTGTTTCATCCAAATTGGACATCTAAGGATAAATCTAGAGCCATTTGATTTTTGAAGGTGTAGCGGTAGCCATTCAAAAAAAATAATTTTAGAGACAATTTTCAAACAATTATATCTCCCTTATATGAACTCTTTTTTTTTTAGCAATTTTTTTTTTTGTTTTGGGGTAGAATTTCACAATCTACATAGTGGTGTAGGTGATTGTGGATCTCTATCTCTAAATTTAAAAAAAAATTGTAAATCTCATTTTCTGCAACTTTTAAGGTTCTATTCAAGCACATTTGGTAACATTTTTAGGTGCAATTTTTTTGAAAGTGCCTGATTTTTCCTTTACTTTCTAGATCTATAATTAGTTTTTAGTGATTTGGAGTGGGCATATCACTTTTAGAAATAGGTCTTTTTTGGATATATTTGCACTTGTTGAATACTTGGATTTCAATTTTCTTAATTGAATCAATAATTTGAAGGAGGTATTAGCTAATTTTAGTCATCATTTGATTTCATTATGGATTTTTCAAAAGTTCCATTACTCACACCATATAACTATCATGAATGGAAACAAGAAGTTTCTAATCAGTTGATGAGTATTGGATTGCTTAGAATGATTCTTGGACAGGATCTAGAACTGGCTATAGATGTTGCAAAAAGAAGGAAATAGTTTGATAGAAGGGATAAAGCACTTGGCTCTCTCAGATCTTCCATCTCCAATTATTTTTTGTATCATATTTCCTTCCACACACATCCTCATGATTCCTAGACAAAGGTGGAAGGAATCTTTGGTAAACCTGATAGAATAAGAAAATTCTAATTGGAGAATGAGCTTATAGGTCTAAGTCCATGTGATTTTGACAATATTTAAGAATTTTTTTCTAAGTTCAATTTCATTAGATTGGAGCTTTCTAATTGTGGCATTACTAAAAAATATGAACAATTGATATTATCTATTCTTTCCAAGCTAGGTCTTAAATATTCAATCTTTGGTTCCACATTCTATGCTACTATGGATGCTCTTGGTAGTGCTTACAAAATGCCTTCTCTTGATAAATTTGTAGCTCAACTCACAAGACAATAAGAAAAGTTAGCACACATGGGTCAATTGAAGCCTTTAATGCATCAAGCATTTTTTACAAATGACTCCTCTCCAAAGGCTCCCAAAGGAAAGGGAAACAATCAATGCAGGGATCCTAAGCAACATGAAAAATGTGATGACTCTCCTTCACAACATAATATTGAATCCAAGTTCTCTTCAAGAGAGGAATCATCTAGAAGAAAGAGAGATAAATGTGTTTATTGCAAAATTTAGGACATTATAAGCATAAATACTTCCATAATAAGATTGATGAGCTTGCTTATATTCTTCAAAAGAACAATATCTAGTTTCCCTCATTGGTTTCTTCTCCTTCTTCTCAATAGTAGGTATTTCTATATCTACATAATCATCTAGAGGCAAAGGACAAGCACTCATTGCTTCCACACATCTTGAGAAAGGTAAATGGCTTCTTGATTTGGGTGCATCACATCATATGGCATCTTCTATAGATATATTTTCTTCTATTGAGCCTTGTACTTGTCCACCTATATTGATGGGTAATAATACATACATGAAGGTTTGTGGGAAAGGTTCTATTCCTATGGGAGAGGTTACATTTAATGATGTTCTTTGTGTACCATCCTTGACCACTAATATCCTTTCAATTTACCAAATTAGTCATGGGGCACAAGGTAAAATTGTTGAGTTCACTCCTAATTATGTTTATATTCGGGACATGGAGACTAGAGATGTCATAGCTATGGGAGTTGTTGATCATATATCATGCTTGTATTCTTTTACACATTATGTTGACAATGATAATGATATTCATGATGTACCTAACCCTTTATCAAGGGTGAATAATTCAAATGAGGAGAACATTAGACACTTGAATCACTTTGTTATTGAGACAAATGTTGAAATTCCTACTCCTCCACCTCTTGATTCTCTAGACATGAGTTCTACTATTCAGCAAGATGATCTTTGTACTTCAGATCTTGTAGTATGGGATGAATTCATTGATGCTCTTTTAGATGAGTCTCATAATGTAGGTTTGGTTAATACATCTAAGGAGATTTCTCTTTGAGATTCTTCTTCACCTTCTTTGGAGATTGGATTTCCTAACTCTTCATGTTCTCTTATTTCTTCACATCTCATAGATCATCTAGATGGTGTGACAGAATCATTGAGCTTAGAGAGACCTATTTAGTCTTTAAAGATGCATACATGGAGAGCTTCTTCCTCCTTCCTCACCTTCTACATGGAGTGGCTTCTTCATCATTTGATTTATTTATCTCTTCTTAAGGGGAGACATGTTTCTTGTAGGCATTAGATTATATTTTGCTTGCAGGTACTCTTCATCTACATTGGAGCTTCTTCATTATGGGGGAGATATCATGTCTCCTTATTTCCTTCCTATGGGGGATCATTCTTTGTATATACATCATGTATGCAATTTTTGGGAGGTCTTGAGTACTCCATCCATCCATGCATCTTCTTCTTCATCTCTCTGTTTGCAGGATGGTTTTTCCCATGAGGTTTTCTCTCTTTCTCCACTTTATAAGAGATTACATTTCATATATTGCATTTCATATTGTACATGGGTATCTAAAATGGCCTAGTAGCTAAGACCCATATTGCATTGTGAGTTTAAGTGCATTCCCTAAGTTTCACTTAAGGGGGAGTGTTGGGGTAATTAAATATTTACTAGTTACACTTACTTAGGCTTACTTAAGATAATGCATTGCATAGTAGTTTGTGATTGAGACACTTGGGGGTTTGCACCTTAATTAAGCACATGGTGTAGGAGAATTCCACTCTAGGTGGTCATAGTTGTTATCTCATTCCACCTTTAGTGCACATATCACATTATCATCCTCATTATTGCACATACTTCATTGCATAATGGAGGATGATCCACCTTTCATGGACATGTGATTCCACCTTGTGTGGGTGATAGCTTATCTTCTCCTTATCATTGTCTCTAATTTCCTCTCAAGGTCTATTATGTACATTTAACATCAATCTATTGGAGTCAATCAATTCCATTATCAATAATAAAATTCTTGCATCTTCATGTAATTGTCTTGCCAATCTCTTGTAAAAGTTATCTTGGTCTTTCATTTGATCCTAGGGGTATTGTAGAGTCACCTAAAACTCCAACAACTAGTCCATAATTGCTCTAGAATACCACAACCCAAAGGAGTAGAGGGATCTCTATTTATCCAATATACAGTAGAATTAATAACCTCCACCCACATGTTTAAGGGCAACCCTACATGAAATCTCATGCTTCCTGCACACTCCATTATGTTCCTATTGATGTGTTCAGCCACTTCATTTTCCTGTGGAGTCCTTGGAATAGTTTTCTATCTACAAGTACCATTAGTACAACAATAATCTTCAAATTTATGATTGCAATACTCACCACCATTATTAGATCTAAGATATTTTAATTTCTTTTCAGTCTCATTTTTAACCAATCATGTCCATTTCTTTAAAGTTTGAAATACATCATATTTATATCTAAGAAAATAAACCCATACTTTTTTAGTTGCATCATCAATAAATGTAACATAATAGTAAGAGCCATCAAGGGAACATACCTAATCTGGTCCCTATACATTTGTATGCAAAAGCTCTAATCTCTCACTTTTATTTTCCTTACCAATCTCCAAAAAACTCACTATTTTTTGTTTTCCATACACACAATTTTGATGTAGGAGCATCGAAAGGTATAAGGGCAATCCTGTGTCACCAAAAAAAATGTACTTAGACTTAGTTTCTATTTCATGTCTTTACATTTTTGGATACCCATTTGCGTCAAATAAAGGTTCCAACTCTCATAGTTCAACTATCAGTGCGTTTGAAAATCCCAAAAAAATAGGAGCATGCAATTTGGCCATCATTTTGGTGACCTAGAAGGTGTGACTTGGCCAAATGAATGTAATTGAGATTTAGAGCATTGCAGAAAAAGAATCAGGTCAAAAGACCCCACGGTTTGAAAGTTATTGCAGTTTTTCGGGTTTTGGAGACCTCCTAAGAATGTTTCAAAGTCAGGTTTGGGGCATTAAATGACCTTGAAAAGGGTCAAAAAATGGGGGATGAGAAAAGCTGGTCCATAGGGCTATAGAGCGCTTTGAGAGCTTTCTGAAAATGTAAATGGTTCATCAATCGGAGCTACGGTTAAAAAGTTATGCCTCCTGAAAGTTTGGCTACCGTTTCTGGATTCTTCTAGATTTGTACCGACTTCTAATGCGGCTTCTGGAACCTTCTATTTTGTCGGTAGATGCCTACTAGCACTTTATAGAATGTACTCCTAGTCTTTAACCCTCTGGGGTCTATTTAAGGAGATTTTTGGCATTGTAAAAGGTAGTTCGGATTGGAGCTTGAGAGGAGGTGCTAAAAGGAGAAATATTCTCTAGATTTATGCTATTGTAAGCCCGTAGGGCATGTTTTGAAGTTTATTTTATCTGCACTATTTGTACTAGCTTATTTTCTCAGTTAATATAATTCCCCCTTTCTATTGTGTCTATTCTGTTGTTGGGTTGTGTTCCCATCAAGTGGTATCAGTGCGGGTTTTCCTGAGTGTGTAGACAGAGTGCCGATTGTGAGGCAGTTTGCACCAGGACTGTGTGGTTGTGGGTTCAAGTTAGAAGATGCCTTCATGAAGAGATCATGGCGGAAGGGCCATAGCTATTGATCCTGAGGAGGTTAGAGCCCTCCAGAGACAGGTACAAGCATTGCAAGAGGAGCTTCGTAGAGCAGCAAATATTGCCGTAGATGACAATAGTGAGGATGACAATGAAGAGGAAGTAATGGAAGTTGACGGGGAAGTTCTGAATCCTGTAGACGAAAGGTTTTTTAGGGCCATTACTAGGTTCTGGAAAAGACCTACAATTGAAGTGGGTATATTTTTGGGAAATTTGAAACCAGATGAGTTGATCGATTGGATCAATGAATTGGAAGAATACTTTGAGTATGAGGATATAAGGGACCTAGATAGGGTTAAGTTTGCAAAGGCCAAACTGAAAGGCCATGCCAAAATCTGGTGGCAAGAGGTTCAACTAGAAAGACTTAGAAGAGGAAAGGAGAAGATCACAAGATGGGATCACATGGTGGACAAATTGAAGAAGCAGTTCATTCCTGTGGACTACGAGCTTGATCTATTTAAGAAGATGCATGGGTTAAAGCAAGCAGGAAGATCAGTCCAAAAATATACGGAGGAGTTTTACCAACTCCTGATTAGAGTGGGGCATGCAGAAACAAATAAGGAGAAGGTTGCTCATTATATCAGTGGGTTATGACCTAGCATCCAGGAGGAATTAAGTCTGGTAAGAATGACCAACGTTGAAGAAGCATACCAGTTTGCCCTACGAGTTGAAGAGAAGCTGAGTAAAAGGTTTGAAGGAAGACAAAGAGGGCACGGTCAAGGAGGAAGGGGAAGCGGTAGATCATCTGGAGGGTGCAATGAAACTCAAGAGAAAAATGAAGATGAGGGTACTAGCAAGAACCAGAGGAATGAGGGTTTCAACCGCTCCCGTGATCAAGACTTTGGAAATCAAAGAGGAAGAGGTAGAGGATGTGGACAAGGAAGAGGAGGCTTCCGTGGTACCTATTTCCATTGCAATGAAGAAGGTCATCGTGTCTTTAAATGCCCCCAATGACAAGGAAGGACAGATAGGAGAGCTGAGGGCCAAGCTAGGGTTGCTCATGTGGATGAGGATGCACAATCATCATATTCAGAGGATGCAAAAAGAGGAGAGACCTTGGTAAATGAAAGAGTCCTACTAAGTGGTAAAAATGAACCAGGACAATGGAGGAATTTGTTCCGTACCAGATGCAAGTGTGAGGATAAATGTTGTGATGTGATCATTGATGGTGGTAGCACTGATAACTTGGTATCAGAAGAGATGGTCTCTAAGCTGAAGCTCAAGAGGGAGAAACATCCCCAGCCCTATCGGATTTCTTGGGTAAAAGATGATCATAAGGTCCTGGTAAGTGAACAATGTTTAGTAAAATTCAAAATTGGGAGTTACCATGATGAAGTTCTCTATGATGTTATTTCGATGGATGTTTGCCATCTATTGTTGGGTAGACCATGGCAGTTTGATAGACATGCAATACATGATGGACATACAAACACATACTCTCTGACAAAGGATGGAGTTCACCACAAATTGAAGCCCATGAAAAAGGAAGGTGAAAAGGTATGTAGCAGTGCTAGGATTTGTCTTGTTGAAGGAAGGAAGTTTTTAGATGGCATGAAACATCAACGTATGTGCTATGCTTTGATTCCTAGGAAAGATAAAGAAGGTAGTAGTGAAATACCATTTGAAGTTTCAAATTTACTAGGAGAATTTGGAGATATTATCTCTAATAATGTTCCAGATGGATTGCCACCAGTAAGGCAAATCAGTCATCAAATAGATCTGATTCCAGGAGCTAGTTTGCCTAACAAGGCTGCTCACAGGATGACTCCTACTAAAATAGAGGAGCTAAATAGACAGGTTCAGGAGCTGTTGAGGAAGGGCTTGATTCGAGAGAGCCTGAGTCCATGTGCAGTACCTATAGTACTTGCACCAAAGAAGGCTAGAGAGTGGAGGATGTGTATAGATTCTCGAGCTATAAATAGGATAACCATCAAGTATCGATTTCCTTTACCAAGGATGGATGATCTTATGGACTGCTTGAGTGGAGCTCAGTACTTCACAAAGATAGATCAGAAGAGTGGCTATCATCAGATATGGATTTGAGAAGGAGATGAGTGGAAAACAGCCTTCAAGACCAAGGAGGGTCTTTATGAGTGGTTAGTCATGCCCTTTGGATTGACGAACGCCCCAAGCACCTTCATGTGGCTCATGAATGAGGTACTTAAGTAGTTTTTGGGAAAATTTGTTATTGTCTATTTGGATGATATTTTAATTTTCAGCAAGAGTTTGGAAGAACATTTACTGCATATTCGTAGTGTCCTTGAAAGGCTAAGGGAAGAGAAACTGTTAATTAATCTAAAGAAGTGTGTCTTTGCAAAAAGGGAGTTAAACTATTTGGGATTTGTTATATCACCTGAAGGTCTCAAAATTGATCCAGAGAAGGTAAAAGCCATCTTGGAATGGCCTACTCCAAGGTCTGCTACTGAGGTAAGATCATTTCATGGTCTGGTTAGTTTTTATAGGAAGTTTATTAAGAATTTCAGTGGCATATGTGCACCTCTAACTGATACAATAAGAGGGGATAGAAAAGAGTTCAAATGGACTGCAGCAGCCGCGAGAAGTTTTGAATTGCTGAAGAAGAAGGTGACTGAACAGCCTGTGTTGGCACTTCGAGATTTTAGAAAAGTATTCCAGGTGGATTGTGATGCTAGTGGTAGTGCTATTGGGGCTGTATTAAGCCAGGAAGGTAAGCCTATTGCATATTTTAGTGAAAAATTGAATGATGCAAAGAAGAAGTATTCTATTTATGATCAAAAGTTCTATGCAATAGTTCAGGCCTTAAAGAAATGGAGGCATTATTTATTGCCAAAGGAATTTTTTTTGTATACTGATCATCAGGCATTACAGTACCTAAATAGCCAATGTAAGTTGAATCAGAGGCATATGAAGTGGGTAGAATTCTTGCAGAGTTATACATTTGTGTTGAAGCATAGAAGTGGAAAATCTAAAAGGGTTGTAGATGCATTAAGTAGGAGACAGTTGTTGCTTACAACAATGCAGGTTGAAGTAGTTGGGTTTGATGAACTCAAGAATTTGTACCCCGAGGATCCTGATTTTGTTGAAGCATGGAAAGCTTGTAAAGAACCTGTTGCTGTAGATAGAACCAAGTGGTTAGACTATTTGATTCAGGATGGCATGTTGTTCAAAGGTCATCAATTGTGCATTCCAAGGAGTTCCATGAGGGAAAATATGATTAAGGAGAAACATAGTGGAGGGATGGCAAGACATTTTGGTCAGGATAAGACCATTTCCATTCTTAGAGAACATTATTTTTGGCCTCAAATTACACACGATGTGAAGAAGTTTGTACAAAGTTTCCAGGTTTGTCAAGGTTCCAAGGGGTTTAGTCAAAATACTGGCCTATATCAGCCATTTCCTGTTCCATCAAGGCCATGGGAGGACATAAGTATGGATTTTGTTCTTGGATTGCCAAGGACACAAAGGGGTAATGACTCAGTATTCGTGGTGGTTGATAGGTTCTCCAAAATGGCACATTTCATTCCATGCCACAAAACTCATGATGCTGTCCATATTGCAGACTTGTTTTTCAAAGAGGTGGTAAGACTACATGGTCTTCCAAGGAGTATAGTTTTTGACCGAGATACTAAATTTGTGGGGTATTTCTGGAGGACATTGTGGAAGAAGTTGAGAACAGACTTGAAATTCAGTTTCACACATCACCCACAGACTGATGGCCAAACAAAAGTGGTAAATAGAAGTCTGGGAAATTTGCTGAGATGTTTAGTTGGAGATAAGCCCTAGGGATGGGATTTGATTCTACCACAGGCAGAGTTTGCTTATAATAACTCTGTAAATAGGAGTACTGGAAAATCACCATTTCAAATTGTATATGGAAATAGCCCAAGGAATGCACCAGAATTGAGGAAGATAGAACAAGGGGAGAGAACAAGTGCTGAAGCTGAGGAATTTGCCGAACACATCAAGCATCTACATGAGGAGGTTCAAGCACACATTATCAAGATGAATCAAGAGTATAAAGCTAGGGCTGATCAAAGGAGAAGACATGAGGAATTCCAAGTAGTGGATCTTGTCATGGTGCACTTATGAAAAGAAAGATTTCTAGTTGGTACTTACAACAAGCTGAAAACGAAGAAATTTGGCCCCTACAAAGTTTTGAAGAAACATAACTCAAGAAATGCATATGAGGTGGAGCTGCCAGATGGTATTCACATTTCTCCCATTTTCAACATTCAGATTTAACAAAGTATCATGATGATGGTGTAGATGAGGAGCTAGTTTTAGAGCCATGCCCAATTCCTGCTTCTAAGAAGGAGGAGATAGAAGACATTCTAGATCATCGTGTGGGTAGGAGTACCAGAAACAGGCAGTATGAAGAACATTTGGTCAAATGGAAAGGACGACCGATCGAAGACTCAACTTGGATTTCAGCAGCTGAAGTTTCCCATTTGGGATTTCCTCTACCATCCATAAAGTGACAGGGTCACTTTTCAATCTACCCTGGGTGTCTGATGCAGGAGCATCCAGAGGTATAAGGGCAATCCTGTGTCACCAAAAAAAATGTACTTAGACTTAGTTTCTGTTTCATGTCTTTACATTTTTGGATACCCATTTGGCTCAAATAAAGGTTCCAACTCTCATAGTTCAACTATCAGTGCATTTGAAAATCTCAAAAAAATAGGAGCATGCAATTTGGCCATCATTTTGGTGACCTAGAAGGTGTGACTTGGCCAGATGAATGTAATTGAGATTTAGAGCATTCCAAAAAAAGAATCAGGTCAAAAGGCCCCACGGTTTGAAAGTTATTGCAATTTTTCGAGTTTTGGAGACTTCCTAAGAATGCTTCAAAGTCAGGTTTGGGGCATTAAATGACCTCAAAAAGGGTCAAAAAATGGGGGATGAGTAAAGCTGGTCCATATGGCTATAGAGCGCTTCGAGAGCTTTCCAAAAATGTAAACGATTCATCAATCGGAGCTATGGTTCAAAAGTTATGCCTCCTAGAAGTTCGGCTACCATTTCTGGATTCTTCTAGATTTGCACCGACTTCTAACGCAGCTTCTGGAAGCTTCTATTTTGTCAGTGGATGCCTACTAGCACTTTCTAGAATGTACTCCTAGTCCTTAACCCTCCATGGTCTATTTAAGGAGATTTTTGGCATTGTAAAAGGCAATTCAGATTGGGGCTTGAGAGGAGGTGCTAAAAGGAGAAATATTCTCCAGATTTATGCTATTGTAAGCCCGTAGGGCACGTTTTGAAGTTTATTTTCTCTGCATTGTTTGTACTAGCTTATTTTCTTAGTTAATATAATTCCCCCTTTCTATTGTGTCTATTCTGTTGTTGGGTTGTGTTCTCATCAAATTTTCACAGAAATCCATATTAAAACATTTTTGACCTGGTAAACATTCTTTGAATGAATTACTTTCATACCTTTCTCACTCATGTGCCCATGTCTATTGTGCCACAATGTTGTATCAGAACCTACAATAGCTATTTGTTCTTCATTCTTAACTATAGCAATTGTTCCTGAACATTCATTTTTCTCTAAAATAATCAAAGTAGATGGAACAATATGACCTATGTGAAGACATAAGGTGCCTAACTTCACACATTTTTCTACTACAAGGGAAACTTTTGAAGCCTTTCAATTTTTATCATTAATAGTAACTACACAACCTTCATCATTGAGTTTCCCTACTGAAATTAAATTCTTACTCTACCTTGCAACATGTCTTACCTCATGTAGTAGACAATGATTCCCATTATGCAACTTAATCTTAACTTTTCCCTTTTCAATAGTCTAACATGGTTCATTATCCCCCAAATAAACAAGCCCAAAATTCCCTTGGACATAATCAATGAAATAACCTCTATGAGGTGTAGCATGAAATGAAGCACCAGAAACTAAAACCCATGAATCATCAACACTTTCTAAAGATAGAAGCAAAGCATCCTATTTGGATTTGTTACTTATCACATTTTCTTCCTTGTTCCCTTCTAGTTTATCTCTTTCATTGTTCTTTTAATTCTAGAAATATTTCTTCTTATAATGTAATCTCTTATAGTACTAGCTGTAGAAGTTGATGAAAGCCAATTTCACAGCTTGCCAAGATCACCTACATGCAAATAAACTATTGAAGAGAAACCAAATAAGGAAGGGTGGAGCTTGGAGAAACTAAATGGACTGAGAGTAAAGATATTGCAACAACAAAAAATGTATTATTGTACAATATGATATGCAAAAATGATATGAAATTATAATAGGAGAGCCCAAATATAAAGGCTTCTAGGAAGCTTGTAGAATAATCTAGAAAGTGCTAGGAGATAAGGTTGACAACTAAGGGATATCCTCAATCAAGGTGAGAAGATAAGTATGACTTAGATAGGAACAAACTCTCATGTTGTCAACAACTCCTAGACTACAACTAATAAATAAATTCATTAACCTAGGTAAACTTAAGTAAAACCATAAATAATAATTATTTACTTTAACACCCCCCCATAAGTGCAACTTAGGGGAATGCACTTAATCTTACAAAAGCTAAGATGAAATGTAGAATGGGTCCCAGCAACAAGGCTTTGTTAGGTACCCATGTACAAATGCAAAGAAATGCAACCTTTGAAAATGGAGAAAGAGAGAAAACCTCATGGGAAAAACCCTCCCCCAAAAAGAGGTAAAAAAATCTAGTGAAGGACTGAAGAAGCCTCTAAATAGAGGAATGACCCAAAAAATAGGAACAAAGAGAAGATCATGAAGAGCATCACTGAAGCATGAAGAAGCTACAAAATATTTTAGCAAGAAATTGCTGATATGAATAACCACCATGGAAAATAGAAGGAAAAAATTGAGAGTATCTATATGGTAGATGATCCATCTCACCAAAATACATAGGTACCCAGCCACTACAATCGCCTAGTATATAGGATCAAATAATGAATACATAGCTCAAACTATTAAACCATCAAACGAAGGAAGAATTAGAAACAACAAAATAACCCCCCTTTGATGTAGATGAGGTGAGGTGATAGGCAACTGAGAAAGTGGGCTAAAATCATGTGCAAAAAGAACCAAGAACAACGAGAGAGACAAGGAGGTACAAACACCTACAAAGGCATGTCTCACCAACACATTATGGGACTAATGTCATGGAAGGGACACTCACTTGAAAAAGGAAGAGGGCAGAAAAATGGCAACAAGTAACCCCCCCGAATGGTGCTTTATAAAATACTGTGAGTACAATTTTTTTTAAACAATGTTCATGATCTCAAAATGCAAGAGTGGAACTTTATCTCAGTGTCTTTGCATGAAGATGCGTACAAATGATATCAATAATGATTAGAAAAGGAAAAAAGCTAATACAAAAGATAGTAAAGCCAAAAACAAAATATCTCATATCATGAAAATGATCCTTGGACCTAGAACACCCAAGATATCCACCATAGAGAAAAATGCCAAAAACATGATAGAAAGAACATGGGGTAGAATCTAAAGACAATGACAGCATGTCTAAAAAGATGACAGAACCAACTTTCCAAAAATATAACATTTTCCAAAAATGGAGATGGAATACAAAAGATATGCTTATCAAAGTGAAAAATAGAACATCCAAATTTAACTACAAATACAAGCTTGCACCAATGTCTTCATCTCAGAACCAGTTTTTTGATCCTTCTTTCAGATTCAAAAAATAACTCTGTATGCTCAAGTTGTGGCCAAAGAACCATGAGTAGGTCAAAAAGGGACCTAAAGGAGAGGCAAGAAGGTGTTGATGCAGTGCTAACATTATGCTAATGTAGTGCTGATGTCATGTTGATGTTAGCATTTTGTGACCTTAAATTTGATAGCTTGATAGCCATCATAGCAAAATAGACTACCACACGGCATGCCATGTGGTAGTGCCACATGACATCCACGTGACAATTGGGTGACATGGCATGGCCATGTGGCAGGTGCTAATGTGGTACCCATGCTATGTGAGAGAACCCTCTAGTGGTTCTCTCTAACAACTTTATTGAAAGTGAGAAACAACTACTCCTACTATGTACACACGATGGCCCCAGGCCACCAAAAAGTTTTCAAAACTTCTTACCTCTATCATATACCTGATTCTTATTGACATTCTCTCGAGGCAAACTGAAAATCTCATTCTCTTTTGTTTCACCCAACACATCAACACTTTCAATGACTTCATTATACAAAACAAAACTATTATCATCATCTTGATAGTGCAAAGAAAAATCAGACATACTTTCTTCATCTTGCTCACTATGAAAAAATGGATCAGCATGATCATAACAACTAACATCAAATTGAAACTAATCACCACTAGCTGAATTATTAGTTCATTCAATCGAAAACACAAAAGCTTGGTACTCTACTCCATTCAACAAGTTACACAAATCAATTTGTAACTCACCTTGTGCCTTTGGATGTGAATAGTATGTAAGGTCTGATTTCTCCTCATTTGCAACATTAGTAGTCTGTAAATTAGACTAAACATTCATTGCAACCTCTTCACACTCAAACAACTGATTAGATACAAAATCACAAGAATCATCATGAAATTGCCTTCTTAGAATATGTTGATCCATATCAAATTTTTCCTCAAATAGCTCACTAGAATAAATCACTTCATTAGTATTACTTTCCTCATCACATGAGCAATTTGAATGTATTTCTTCCTCATGTAAACAAGAAAACAATGAACTACCAATAGACCATACATTTTCATTCTCAACATAGAAGTCATCATGTGTATTGATGTATGAACTACATACACCTCCCAAACTTGACAAAGCATATTCTAAAACTACATCTTCTTCAATGTCAAATTTAAGAGAAAGGACTTCATCATATGAAAAGGCAGAATGTGACAAAGCACAAACATCCTTAGATAAATTAGCATACCTTTTAAAAACATGAGCCAACAAATCATAAATCTCATCAACACTTAACAAGACTTCACTACTAGTTTCTTTTCCTTGGCTATGATTATTATTTGGATAGCTTGGCACATTTACAATAGCAGACTTATTAGTAAAATATTCTAAAAAAACATAATTCTAATTATCACATAGATCTTCTTCTTTAGACAATACCTCAACAACTGGTATCTTGACATATTCACATTCATCACTAGAAGAAAAACTCTTACTACTATTATACTTTTCCTCTTCTTTACAATCATCATTATAAGAAGGTGAACACACATTTTGCATATCATCACATTGCTTATTACTATCCTCAAATTCATAAAACTAAGACTCTTCATCTTTAACACCATTTTCAATGGACTCATTGCATTTATTATCATTATATTCACTAGCATTTAAAGCACATTCAATCTCCATGATAAAATCTTGGATTTTTGTAATGTTTTCTAGCCTTGACTTTTCTGACCAATCAATTGAATATGGCATAAAAACTTGTAAAAGTACCATTGGCCATGATGACTCATCAAGTTTGAAAAACTCATCAAGATTCATAACTACTAATTTGAACTTCATGTAAATTTGATATCCACTAAGACCTTTAATACCACCAATTGTATATCTTATGATAGTCTTATCATAAATCTTTCTTTTCAAACTAGTAATATTTGCACAAACACGTTCAAGGGTTGGGACATCACTTTTAGAACTAGATTCTAAATCCATCTTATAAACTATTAAACTCCTACCTCTACTTTCTTAGTGCTGAAACCACTAGATGGAGGCAACCATTTCTACCATTCAACTTTCATGAAAGATAGATATATGAAAATTGAAATACCTTTATGTGTTGTTGTTTGAAAACTCTGATGTACTGAGTGATCTGATGGATGGATCTAGACTAATTGTAGTATTGAATGCTTAAATAAAATAAAATTAGTGGAAGTCTTAATACATTTACACATAAATGAAATTAATCATCAAAAACTCAAAAACTTGAGGTGAAATAAATATAATTGAGAGAGAGAAGAAGATAGAAAGTGCAAACAAAGTTTGATTTTAGAGTTCGCCACAAATATGACTACATCTCCAGGTCAGCTCCAATAGAGTACGATCGATTCGATTAGTTCTCCAAAAATCAATTACAATTATGCACCAAGACCATTTCTTCTAGCACTTCGACAACATAACAATTCTCCGAAGTACAAAAATGGCTCTAAAAATCTCCTAAAAAAAATCTCCCTATTCCTTTGAAAAAAAACTTCACCAAGAGAAATTTCTCTCCAAGTCTCCCCTTGTTTTTCCATGCCTTAAAAAGGCCCCTAAAGTGGTATCAGAGCCTAGTTGACTATTATTGCAGTTGTTTTCTTGAATGCTAACAAGATCTAGGATTCAAAAGGGCGAAGACAAGCTTGAAGAATTTAATCCTGAGATCAGGAAGCGAAGAATATTTTCGAAGATGTCTATTTCTAGAATGGAGGTTCCTAATGAGATTAGTGAGCAAGAATTTCGAAGAGCATTCCTCGAGATGAAGGCTAAGGTGGACATTCTTTTTCAAGAGAGACAAGAATGGAAGGAATGTGAAGGAGGTTCGTTGAAGCAATGAGATTGTGAAGACAAGAAAGGGAAACATCATGTAGATGGTGGTAAGCAACAAGATCCACCCTCTTCTTCTTCTCCTCCCTCTTCTCCATCTTCTCCTCATTCTACTTCTTTTAATCCTTTTAAGAGTGGGTATAAGCCTAAGCTCAAATTGGATGTATAAGTATTAAGAATTCCACTAATTTAATTTTATTTAAGCATTCAATACTGCAATTAGTCTAGATCTGATTAGTTCTCTAGAAATCAATTACAATTATGCACCAAGACCATTTCTTCTAGCACTTCAATAGCATAAAAATTCTCTGAAGTACAAAAATGGCTCTAAAAATCTCCTAAAAAAAATCTCCCTATTCCTTTGAAAAAAAATTTCATGAAGAGAAATTTCTCTCCAAGTCTCCCCTTGTTTTTCCATGCCTTGAAAAGGCCCCTAAAGTGGTATCAGAGCCCAGTTGACTATTACTACAATTTTTTTCTTGAATGCTAACAAGATCTAGGATTCAAAAGGGTGAAGGCAAGCTTGAAGAATTTAATCTTGGGATCGAGAAGTGAAGAATATTTTAAAAGATGTCTATTTTTGGAATGGAGATTCCTGATGAGATCAGTGAGCAAGAATTTTGAAGAGCATTCCTCGAGATGAAGGCTAAGGTGGACATTCTTTTTCAAGAGAGACAAGAATGAAAGGAATGTGAAGGAGGTTCATCGAAGCAAGGAGATCATGAAGACAAGAAAGGGAAACATCATGTAGATGGTGATAAGCAACAAGATCCACCCTCTTCTTCTTCTCCTTCCTCTTCTCCATCTTCTCCTCATTCTACTTCTTTTAATCCTTTCAAGAGTGGGTATAAGCCTAAGCTCAAACTGGATGTATAAGTATTAAGACTTCCGCTAATTTTATTTTATTTAAGGATTCAATACTGAAATTAGTCTAGATCTGATTAGTTCTCCAGAAATCAATTACAATTATGCACCAAGACCATTTCTTCTAGCACTTCGACAGCATAACAATTCCCTGAAGTACAAAAATGGCTCTAAAAATCTCCTAAAAAAAATTCTCCCTATTCCTTTGAAAAAAAAACTTCACCAAGAGAAATTTCTCTCCAAGTCTCCCCTTGTTTTTCCATGCCTTGAAAAGGCCCCTAAACCCCCCTTTTATACAAAATATTTTCCTAATAATAGGGCAAAACAAGATTTTACATAGTTAGACCCTTACAACAGTCCATCTTGGAAATAAGACTCATTCCTAATTTTTGAAATTTTTCCTCATACCCTTTTTTAGGGTTAATATTTAATAATTGCCCTTATTTAGGCAAGTGGGAATCGAGTTTTGTTAGATTTTAAATAAATTCGGTGCTAATAATTTTTTAAGTCAACCACGTGGCACAATGATATCAACACTTTTGGAAGGGTGTAGGACACATGAAGGTTGGTGGTTCCAAAAATCGCACCGCCCTTAGACCAAACTCATGGTATTTAAAAAAATAAAAGAAACATTTGTCAAATAAATTACATGGACTTCATGTGGTGCAACGGCCAAGCCTTATTTTGGCAAAGGGGTGGTTGAGGTTTCAAAACTCATTCAAAACCTTTTTTTTTTTTTTCTTTTGGTTTTAAATTGTTGGCATGATGTCATGATGATGTCATCAGGATTCAAAATGACATTTTTTAACCTCTAAAATTCAAACAAAGATAACTTTTACATATAAAGTCTATTTTCAATGAAACAAACACCGATGGAATGCTTGTGATGAGATCTTCATTTTAAAATCCATTGTTGACCACTTTCGAGATGGTCCAATTTTTCCCCTTATCTAGCCCTCTAGTCTACTTGTTGACCAAAACATTGACCGGGCATAACTTCTACATCTAGACTCCATTTTTGTCTGTTCAAGTTGTGTTGGAATCAGGGCACTGAGATCTTTCTAATAGTGCAAATTCTGGAGAGAAATGAGACACTTCATTTTTTATTGAAAATATCCACCGGATCACTGAGTGGCATAGGTGCAAATAAGAAATCCTTCACACCGTAGATAGAATCCTTGTAGAACCACCACCTCCTTGAAGAGGAAAATGAAATCAAAACCATGATTCAATCTTTTGACATCAACTACTTCAAAAAATACAAGCAACCACATAAACCATTAATCAAGAAACTGATACTTCATCTTTCCAACAAGCTAGATCTACCCACAAATTGAAAGCCTCTAATATTAAAATAAAACATGCACTGGCATAGACATTTTTCCTAGATTTGCCACTCACACTTAGTGAGAAAAGATTTTGAAACTATTTACCACTTGTAAATTCTAAACTAGACTTTCAATATGGAACATCTTGCATATGCACAACTTACAGTAGATCTATACAACCTTCTATTAAATACCTCTCTTCAAATACACTTCACAAGCTTAAAGAAAATAGCTAAGACCCAATCCAATGAAGCATATGAAACTTATCAACTATTCTCCTCCTCTTAGTGGTAAAACTCACTTGATGGAGAACACTGCCTTTTAACAACCAATCTTCATGAAAAGGTAATACATGAAAGTAAAATACCTCAAGATCCAAATGACTAGAAGTTCTCTACCTACTATTTAGAATAGAAAACCCAAAAAAATTTCAAGTCCTTACTGAACCTCTTGAATTAGCACGTCACAAATCTTACCAAGCTTTTGAATGCTTCAACCTCTTCGAATCGGCTCTCCTCCTGTAGCAACTAATCACAATTCATGTATAGAACTACACTCGTACAAAGATTAGTTTCAAGTCACCACTCACATTAAGTGAGACATGAATTCCATTAGTCCTAAAGATACCACAAACTAATTTGAAACAACAGCAGATACAAAACCACTCCTCAGATTTATGTTGAATTTGAAACTTCTATACAAAGCTGAAACATAACTTTCTTGACTCTGAAATTACAAAACCAACTCACAAAATTGAATTGATCAAAAGTATGCTCATTTCTCAACAAAATTCACATCTAATTTAAGAACTACTACTGTAAGAGAATAAAGCTTACTAAGGAACATGAAATTCAGCAAGGATATGGAAAACACCTCACAGCCCCACTACTATAAAAAAAATATTTTTGATGTATTGAATCTTCTTTAAATTCTTAAGGTCTATCCATCACATAGATTTAATACATTCCACAATAGAGTCACCTTTTTTGTTGGCTCCTGATTTAACAGTTTTGAAAATCACCAAGAAACTAGACAAATGCATCTAAGCTTAGCAACTTCTTTGATGAATGCACCTAACTGCAATCTTTGGCCGACTATAAGGCTTGAACCTTCTTCACTTCAGGCTCTAGCAGACCTATGTGGGTTAACATTGACATTCTGATGTATGGTGCTAATGTAGTTTAAACATAGATCTGAACCTATTTATTATAGATGAAAACTCCTTATATCTCCTGATGACTCATGAAATGACATAAATCTGCAGTAGCAAATTCCAATTCTATGATATTCACAAGTTGAGTGAGTGTTAGACTTTTTAGCTCTTCAACATGAAAGGGAAGAACATTTGATTAATAATGTTCAATTTAACAAAACCCCTAATATGCAGCAACATCAACTAATGATCCTATAGCTGATTAGTTCATTATCTATTGGGAATTTTCATGAATCAATCACACACATATGGATACTTGATACTTGTTCATATATTAAAATATATGATCTATCCATTCATCTTGTAAATAGACATGCATGTTCATTCTAAACCTCATTCTTACATGATATCCCCCTCAATAAACTTGCAACCCTACTAATTTATTTGAAGCATTTACATAACCCCTTGAGTTATAGGCAACAATGAAACAAAATACAACCTTAAGGGATTGTAACTATGACCTAGGCTCTTTGTTCAAAGATCATAAAACATTGAAACTTCACTGAGACAGGAGATGAGAATCAAAATGAAACTGATGAAATTCTTGCATCTTTGTATTAATTTCCTTGAAATAATACATTCAAATGCATGAAATCAAAACCTGAAGAAAAAACCTAACATATCAGAACTAGCTGTATTTATCTTTCCTACTATTGTTCATACAATAGAAATTGTTGAAAATATGTGGTATGACAGTATGGGAACACATCAAAACTGGATCCAAAACATGGTATCATAGCAGTGATTGGTTTTTCTCCAAAGCTAGAACCAACCTTTACAAAAGATGAGAGAAAGAAAGATATGGGAGAAGAGTTAATTCTCGAATCTGATCAAAACATGACATCTGTCCACTTGGAAAACCTTCTCAATAGGTTAAAAACATCTCTCTAATCTCTTCCCTCAACTAGTGAATCAAATATTCATCATTTGGCCTCCCAAATGCAAAAATATCTCAAATATTTTGGTTGAAAAGATAACTAATTTGATGCTTGATTTGGAACGGCAAAATTTGGTTTAAAAATGAACTCAGGAAGGGTAAAAACATTTCTAGAATTCATTTTAAGCTTCAAAAAACATCAATATATGTTCCCCAACTAATTCTGACACTCCATAATGAATTCTGTCCCTTTTACTGAGAATACCCTCAAAATTACAAAATTCCTTATAACATGAATCATTTAATTGTCGTGCAAAATCTGACCCCAAATCTGGAAAATCTTAATTGTTGTGCAAAATCTGAGCCCAAATCTGGAAAATCTATCTTTTCCCAGTTCTAATGGTATATTATACTGCCTATTTTGGATAAGAAATGCCCCGCTAGTGATAATTTCAAAAATCAGGTCCTAGACTATGGCTTTGTATTAAAATTCAAAAATTTAAAAATTTACATAGTCAAGACTATATAAAAACTTTAAATTTATTCTAAACTTTCATTATTTTCCTTTGAAGCTTCTTTGAATTTGATTTTTATTTTCACTTTTATGTTCTAAGTTTCTTGTCCACACCACTTGTCAAAACCTGAAAGGCTCAAAACAATTTGGAACCTTTTTAATTAATTAATTAATATATTAATAAATCCATCTCGTAGCATCGTGAGCATTTGAAATCTTCTTTATGTTCTCATGCTTTCACTCACCCTTTATGTGTACACAGGCCTTTGTAGCTTTTTGAAATGCCTTTACACTCACGGGAATGCCTAATTTCATATATTAATATTTTATTAACATTTCATTCAATCCTTCTCTCGTAAGGTTAGAACCTCTCAATATCTCCATTTATGCTCATACGCTTTCTTTTGAAATGTAATATCAGAAAATCTTAAAATTTTGATCTATGCCCTCACATGAAGCTTGAACCACCAGAGGGTTGTAATGACATATTTTTCACCTTCTGTTCTTATGTTGAGCATAAGACCGAAGAACCCTTGAAACTCAGTTTATGCTCATACGTGGGCAAGTGAATCGAGCAAGTCAAAATAATTTAACTATGGAACCCGTGTGCCTCTCCATGCATGAAGAACAAGTCTCCTAGCCAACGTGTCTTTGAAGACACTATGTTGGCTCATGTTGGGGTATTTAAAGGTTAAACATTGCTTCCACACTAGCAATGTGGGATTAATACACTCAGTCATTCCTTGCATTCTAACCAGCATCATCCTCTGAACATGACACAAAACCATCAACAAACAAAATATGTGCATGAATACAATCAAATTGATGACATCCATTTTGACCATCATCCATCCCTTCATGACATTAATGATGGGTCATGTGTTGCAACCTGCTCTAGCGCTAATTACCTACTTAAAATGAATGGATCTCCCTTGTTTATTGCCATGCATTTTCAATGTAGGGTCTTCTATCTTTTAATTCAATGGCTTCCCTTTGTGGTTGCGTTGGCTCTCTACCTCAGACATGAGTTTTATTTACACTTCATTCCTTGTTCATTCTTTGGGATGAGCTTCTTCTAAAGCTTTTAAGTCACTTGGCACTTCAAATGCTCCCTGTATGGCTTACTTCATACCCTACTACTTGTCACAAATTACACCCTTGTTGTTTACTCCATAGCGATGGGTTTCTCTATTTATATAATGTCAAGTTTTGCCTTTTTATGGCATGGGCATCCTTACCTGCTGCCTTGGTGTATGGATTTCTTCATTCACATGGGCCTTTATTTGCTAACGTTAGAGGCCTTTTCCCAATTTATGATTGGGCTTTCTCCTTTCAAAAGCTATTGCTTCTTTAAAATGGGGGTTCCTCCTTATCTAGCTCTAGCTTTTCTTTATGCACTGTGCGTTACTTTGAAAATGCATGGGCCTTTAAGTTTTAGCCGCCCCTACCCAGTCTTGTTCCTCTGCTTAGTTTCTCCTTATGTGTGAAATTCTCTAATAATACAAGGAACATGCTATATATATCTCTTGCGTGGGCTGCTTATGGTTAGCAACTTCATCTTTCATGCTTTGCCTCTTTGCTCACACCTTTTATGGGATTCATCTCCATCTCCAAAAATTTCTTCTTCATTTGGTATGCATTTATCAAGTTCAATAGGAGATGTATTTAGTTCCTCCAACGTGAGCTTCCCCTACTTTAGCATAGGTTCTCATTCCTTACTACAGAGCTGCTAGTGACTTCTTTATCATGTGTGGAACTAATCTTCTTGCGAATGGTGTTGCCTTTGTTATTTCCTCACTAGCCTCTTTAGAGTGCTTCTCAATAGACTTTGTCCATTTCATATTAGATCCTCCAAGACTTAAAACACCTAATCTATGTAATGAGAAACCATTCAATGATTTTTTGTAAACAGTATCCCTCTTCTAGAGATGCTTCAATTCAAACCTTATTAATGAAAGAGGAGAACCTTTACTCATACTTGGTACAACTTTTATTTTTCCCACAAGACTTGACTTTCCATAAGATGGTCTTTTCCAAGGGCAGAGCAAAGGTGTCACCCTCCTTGACTGCAAGAGAGGTATATTAGATTTTTCTACTTCATCAAGGGTCCATACCCATGAAGATTATGATGTCCAATGATTATTCTTTGTTTAAAACTCTACCAAGTTTTGTTTGAATAAGTGTTATTCACCTTTGATCTTCCAATGTTTGAACATTCAACTCTATTTCCAAAGAACTTACATTAGGAACCTCTAGTGGCTTGGTTATTTTTATATCCATTTGCAAGTTGTTTCTAACAAGCTATTTCTTCTTTCTTTTATAGTATTGATCCTACACCAAGCAATTTGGTGGTGAATGGACACCTTCACCAATAGATACTACTGAACCCTATTTTTTATACATTGAATCTACAATCAACTGGTTTGACTTCTACTTTGAATGCATCATCTGACCTACTAGGGCATTCTCAATGTGACCTTCATTCTAATTTCTTTTTAGCAATGATGGATCGCCCATTAGGCTTTCAACTAAATTTTTTTCTCATTGACCTATTAGTATGGATAGTGGAATATAGAGGAAAACTTATATCTTCAGGTTCCTTTTCATAGCAATGTCATAAACATTATTATTAGCCCTTGAACTTATATCACTTCCAATCTTTCTCCAATCAATATTGCCACCAATGCTTTTCAGCTTTACTAAGGTTGTAGCTTCAAATTTATGATCCTCATAACTTGACATAGGATCACAGGCTTCTAGTATATCCTTTATGGGATCACCTGATTTTCTTTTCTTCCCTTTTTAAAATATGTTCACTTCTTGGGAGTTCTATCAAAATAAAATAAAAATTGGACAACTAAAATGCTGAATTGGTCTATTCACCATCAAATACAAATCCAAATCAAATTTGACTACTGAACCAACATTTGAAACTTAATTCATCTCTTTCTAGAACCAGTCAACTTCATGCTAGGAGGTCCTTTCATTGGCCTTAAAAATTGATGAAAACACCTGATCGGGCTCTAAAAACTAGCACACTAATTATTTGTTCCATACACTTGCACCCCATCAAATCTCATCTCGAATCAAAAGATATTAACTATTGAAGTTACCCTCTCATAACTACCTGCAAGAAAACATGTCAGAAAACATAAATCACATTCGGATTTGGCTTTGAAATCTAGGTAAACTGACACTTGGGAAAATAAAAACTAGGGTGTTGATTCTCTATCATGAGGAAAACATAAATCTAAGATTAGGGCTCATGATGAATAACAGGGCATGTTTGGCAAGCGGTCAAAGTAGGCTACTTAGAATCTATAGACTAGAAACACTAACTAAAAACATTTTTTGCAAATGGGATTGACCTGGTAAAGTGTGTAGACAGATTCATCATGATTTGAAAATTGGCACACTTGAATTATTTTTGGAGTACAAAAAAATGGTACAATCCATTTGATCTTACCTCTCACGAAATTAGAGTTATGACACCATGAATAGGGGTACTAATTAGTGTACACTTCTTGACACTAGTGAAACTTAGAAATTGTATTTGGAATCGAGTTCAAAAATTGATCAAACAGTTTCGTCATAAGCTCAAACTTGAAACATAGAAAGTCTCTAACATATAAAATGAAACATGATAGGAACTTTCTAATTTGGGTCACCTATTCAAAAGTTAAAACTAATCAAACAGGGCCTCCTAGAATTTAGAACTGTTCATATCAGCATGACATCAGTAAATGACCAACTTTGAGGAATTCAAAACCTAGTCAAATGGACTCAAAATGACTCAAAATCTGAAACATAGGCTCTTAGGTATTGATAATAGACACTCCAAAAGTGGTGAGTCATGAAATATTTTTTGGTGTGAGATATTCACATGGAAACATGCCCTCTTGTCACTGTTTGACAAGGTGAAAATGCAAGTTTGACAATTACTCAAAACAAGACTTCACAGAATGGCTCAAAATGTCAATTTAACTTCATGAAAAAAGTAGACATACTAAATGGAAGGTAATAGAAGCATTACACACCTCTTGGGCCTCAAATGGATAGCCAAGTACAAACTCATCAAAAAATGTTTATAGGGTTGAACTTCATCCATAGTGCTCAAAATTAGGGCTACAATTTTTAGTATCAACATATTGATCAAAGGTGAAATCATCGAGTTAGAAAATGAATATGTCCAATTTGGGAATGAAAATGTACCAATTGATAATGATAATACTAGGATTGAAAATTTGGATAATGAAAATTTACAAATTCATAATGTAAATAACATGATTGACTATGTCAAAAATAAAAATGCATAGGAACATTACATGTCTCCTAATTATAATTGAAATGAAGGTCCTAGAATACCAAAATAGATAATTAAAATTGAAGAAATGATTATTTCTAATTTAGAAGGGAAAAAATTACAAGGAACCATTCAGTTATGGGCTTCAAGACTATATAAGATGTTATTTAGCAACAAGATAGTGGTAGAGAAATGCCAACTTTGTATGCACTTATTAAAGATTAAAAAGAAAATGGGAAAAATGCCATTATTGTGAAGAATCTTTTTAGTTTTCTCAATAGCAATCGAAAAAAGAGAAAGGAGAAGGATAAGAGAGCTACTAAAAGGGTTATTACAACCTCCTTGGTAAGTCATCATTTGAGAAAGGGTAGATATATGAGACAAACTTGTATTGACTTGAACCTATATCATACTACTTTAAGAAAAGTGCTTACTAGAAGAGAGAGAATTGATGATTCTCTTCAAAATGATACATAAAATTTAAGCTAATTGATGATTTGAAGAAATAAATTACATAGTTTTGGCACTCTAGCTCAAGAGTCTCACCCAATTCTAAAGATGTGTTGAAGTTGAGAATTGTCATTAGTGACCACACATGACATCCTAATAATTATTTGGAGGTAAGTGGAACAAATTTGTTCAAAGAATTTAGAGAGAGTCATCCAAGATTGCATATATCACAAAGGTCTTTTGAATCATTGAAACCATTTTATTTGGTGCCACTTAAAATTTGAAATACATGTTGTTGTAAATATCATGTGGATTTTTCTATGCACCATTAACTATTACACTCCATCCATCCTAATTTTCATAGTAAAGAAATCTTGGAGAATTCTAGTGCTAGTGCACTTGCAAAATCATCAAGAGACATGCTAGATCAATTTTTGTGTCCTAGAGTTGGTGGCTTTTTTTTTAAGAATAGAAATGCTTGCTTAAATGAGAAGTGTTCATAATGTAGTGGTTTATCCAAGTTTGACACATGTTTCCATGAGGGGTGCAAAAAAGATATTGGGAGGACAATAGTTTTAAAATGGTGTATCAAAGAGTGAAATACACTTTAAAGAGTTGAGGTGAGGGCTCTAAATGTGAATTGGCTACAAAAGAAATTAGTGTGGCTAGTTTTATTTCAGAATTCAAGAAAAATATTTTCTACAATTATGCATGGCATAGTCATAGGCCTTAGTAATTAAATTAGAAATTTAGAATGCGTAAGGAGACTTTTCCCATTGGCACTATTATATACATTGTTGAATTTGTAGAGAACTACACATTGCAGCCCCAAAATGAGACACAATCTTAGTATTACAACTCCATTCATATTGCTATTTTTTTTCACAAAATATATAGACATGCCTCTAATACTGTGGAAGATAATCTAAAGATTATTTGACAATACCATTTTTACATGAGTGATGGTAGATCTCACTCTCACAAGTTTGTGTAACATTTTTTCAAGAATTATTTTGATTTCTTGCAAGAGCATGACATTTTTATGGATAGGCATATCATTTAGTTAGATAATTGCATAGGTCAATTCAAGAATGTTTGTATGTTTTATTTTTTGTGTAGGATGCACATAGAGAGGGGAATTCCTCATATTTGAATTTTTTTTTTAGTCTAGCCATGGGAAAGGGGAACATGATGGAGTAGGGGCATGTGTGAAGAGAGCTCTAGTTAAGGAGAAATTGAAGATTTCAAGAGAAGAGCTTCTTGATGCTCGTAGCAATGTTGATAGGTGTAGTTCAACTTTATCATGGGGGGACTCTTGATTTAGTAGTACACCTGCTCTTTTGGTTGGTTGAGAAAGGGTCCATAGGTGTTAGATTAGATTGTGTTACTCTTAGAGACTTATAAAAAATGCATTCATTTTAGAGCTCTATTTTTAGTACATGGACCATTTGGACATGACATTTAGCTTTCTTTTGTCCTATTTTTTTTCAATGTTATTGGGATCACTTTTAGTCAAGTGAGTGGGTGGACACATGGACTCCACATTATCTTACTCCATTTTCTATCATACCCTCTATCTAAAATTATAACATAAAAATTTTAGTTGACCATAACCATCTATCAGGTCTTCTTTGGCTAGGACATGTCTTTGCATTGGTTGCACCATAGGGGAATGATGAGAAATTAGATTATTGGTTAGCACATTGTGTAAGAGATAAAAAAAATCTTTCACAATCAATCACAAATGATGATGGATTCACATGTCTTACTAGTTCAGTTGTTTTTTTTAGAACATGGCTATGAATATACATGCTTAAAAGGAATAGAATTCTAGCATTCAAAGACTATGAGAATAACAAAACAATTCTCATATATTCACATCTTATTATAGCAATAAATTAGAAGGTTTTTTAACATCAAGGAATACCAAAAGTAGAAAAAATAAATCTCATATATTCACATCTTATTACACCAACAATCTGCAATCTAGAGAAAAATTTCATTTCTCCTATCATGTTCATCTCAAACTCATTCTTCATGTCTTTTAAGAATTTTCTATTGGCTTCATCATTTCCACCAAAAATGATGTCATCAAAAAATATAATGATTATTAGCAAACCATCTTCTATTTTCTTCAAGTACAAGTTACTATCTAATGTTCCTTTAGAAAATCCAAGCTTTGCTAAGTATTTGTCCAACCTTGCATACTAGGTTCTTGGTGCTTGTTTTGATCCATGTAGTGCTTTCTTTAGTCTACAAACCATGTCTTTCTCTTCTGTTAAGGGAAAACCCTCTGGTTGTTCAATGTAAACTTCTTCTTCGAGTTCTCCATTTAAGAATGTTGACTTAACATCCATTTGATATACTTTAAAATTCTTATTTGCCACATATGCCAAGAACATTTTGAGTACTTCCATTCTTGCTACAAGTGCACATGTCTCTTCATATTCAATTCCTTCTTGTTGAGAGTAACCTTTGCATACAATTCTTCCTTTATTTCTTATTACTTCTCCCTATTCTTTCATTTTATTTTTGAATACCTATCTACTGGAGTTCTTCCTCCATTTCTCTTATCCAATGATCATCTTTGATTTCTTCATCTGCACTTCTTGGTTCTACTTGAGATATCAGACATAGTTCTTTATTAATTTTGTTCCTTATTATTACTCCTTTTTCCTTACTTCATATTATCTAATCATTAGGATAATTTCTTATCAAGTTCCTATTTGGGGCAAGAGTTGTTGCTTCAACTCTTATTTTTGGCACTGTGCTCTATTCTTCTCTCACTTCTTCAACTTGCACATTATTTTACAAGTCATTCTTAGTCTTGAAAAATAACTCATTACTTCTGTTAGTCATTCCAAAGTAATCATCTCCATTAGAGTTATAATCCACTATCTTTTCCTTAGTGCAAAATTTTTCATCAATTTTAACAATTGTGCACTCTACTATAGTTTTTGTTCTATAGTTGAAACAAAGCTTTACTTTTTAATGAGTAGCCAAAAAACATACCTTCATCACTCCTTGGATCAAACTTACCAATATCATCATCTCTTTTGATGCAACATTTACTTCCAAATATCCTAAAATATTTGACTAATGTTGAGTGACCAAACCATAGCTCATAGGGTGTTTTGTCCATACCTCTTCTTATCTGCATTCTGTTCAGTGTGAAAATTTTTGTATTGACTGCTTCTCTCCAAAAGCTTTTTTTTACATCATTTTCAAATAACATGGCTCTTGTTTCTTTAGAAATTGACTTGTTTCTTCTTTCAACAATCCCATTCTATTTAGGTTTATGGGGTGAGAATAGTTGTCTCCTAATACCATGCTCTTCACAATAGATATTGAATTCTCTAGAGGTGAATTCTCCTCCTCTATCTGATCTTTAGCTCTTGATTTGAACTCTAGACTTGGTCTAATAGGGCTAAAAGGCCTAATTTCTAGGAACTCACTAGTTTTTCATTCAAAATCCACTCAAATGGTTTAGTAATCTCTCAAACATCCTAAGATACCAAAATATACTCATACCCCATTTGAATGTTAGAGTGGGGTTTCCATTGCACCAAAAGATCAATCTGTTAATGCCCAATACAACTACTCAACTTATAGTACATATGAGGTGGTTAAACCCTTGTCATGAATCCCAAGGGGAGTGTTGAATAAATTTCCAACAATTTCCCCCTCAATGTTACTCGAGGGTCTGAGGATTCAAACCTATGACCAAGCTCTGATACCAGTTGTCCATAAGCTATCCAACACTTAACAGGTTATGCTTCAGTCCATTACCAAAGTAAACATCACCAATGTATGTTTTACCATCAAGAGTGATAGATCCAATTCCCATAATATGATAGGTTTCATTGTTCCCTACTCTAACAATTCCTCCGTCATGGCTTCTAAATTTGACAAATTTTCTCATATCACCAGTCGTGTGATGTGAACAACCACTATCAATCATCCAATATTTCTTTTCAACCTATGTGATCAACACACTTTCTTCTCTAATTTCTCTATCAAGATCATCCTCTTTTATAGCCACAAATCCTAATTTTTCTTCACGCATGTTTTGATTAGAATCTACCTCTTCTTCTTCATTAGCATATAAATAGTTTCTAGGTCTTCTAGACTTGAATCTTCCTTTATTCTTTCTTTCTCTTTTAGGACACTTAGATGCATAATGACTATATTCATTACATGTCCAACATTTAAATATATTTTTACCATCTTTTTTTCTTTCTACAAGAAGAGCCACTCCCTCTTGGATCTTTTCCTTAATAGACTTACTGCTACTAGCAATGTCTCACTACATTGTTGTGTTCTTTGCTAAACCAAGTTTGATATTCAGTGCATTAAATGTTGTCTCAATCTTTGCTAATTCTTTGGATTATCTCAGATAAAATTCTGTTGACATAAAGTTATTATTTCCATTAGTGATAACACTTATCTGTATCAGTATAACTACTAAACTCATCACTTAGTCTACTTGATCTATACCGAGCATTCAGTGGTTACCTTGTACATTCATCACTTAAGCAGTTTACACCAAGCTTCATAGTTCACACTGAGAATTCTAGTGTTAACTACGTTGAGTATAGCTATCAAGTGAATGTGCAATCTAGCAGTGTTTACTGAGAAATGGAAGCACAGTGTTTATCGAGTGATGGAAGTGCAGTGTTTACCGAGTAATGAAAGTATAGTGTTTACCAAGTGAAAACAAGGTAAATGAAGGATTCAATTTTTATCGAGTGATACTATATCCACCGAGTCTCCAATGGTTACCAAGTTTAGAACTATCTCAGGTGATTAGTATGGACTGAGCCTTCACTTCTACCGAATGCATGATGATGCTGAGTAATCCAGTGGACACCGAGTATCAGAAGGTCACCAAGTCAGTTCAATGAACCTGAGTTATTTACTGTTTGGCCGACTCAATAATATTTTGTTCACTTGTGTTTTAGCCAACCTTGTCATTGTAATTATTGGAATGGTATATATGTAATGTATTATATATTTGCAAGATGTATGATATATGGATCAAAATATAAAGAGATATGTAATGTTTTGAGAAGTGAAAATGTGAATCAGCAGAAGAGTAGAATATTCAGCAAGGTCTACAAGGAGTAGTAATGACTCATCAGTCACAAGAGGTGATATATACTTCAAATATCTAATAAGTAAATCATGTTTTTAAGTAGATCCATTGTTTCATCCTAACAAGTGAATCAGTTTTGTAAATCCTTTAACAGGGTAGACTTAACAGTCTTTTGTATAAATCTCCTAATAGAGTGTATACTTCAGTGTATGTTTGTAAATCCTCTAACAAGGTGGACCTAGCAGTCCTTTATGCTCCTAATAGGGAAGATCACCAGAAGTGGTCAATGTAAGGCTTAACAGGCCAACTTCATACAACAGTAACAAATTTTTGTGGGTATCATCCCCACCCTAGTTTTACTTTTTATTTGGAAGGTTTTTGGGTCACCAAATCACTATGTACATGTGTTATGAATGTTTGATCTCTCATTTATGTAGTAGATTAGATGAATGAATGGTGAACAGTATATATGGTTAAAGTGCTGAAATGTTCTAAAGTTTTAAGGTTACTGATTCACCCCTCCCCTCTCAGTAACCTATTTTATCTTGAATATTTCCAACAAAATTCTTCAACTTCCAATCTCCCAAACAATGTTTCTTTGGTGAAGTTAGTGGTGCAAGGTAACATTACTCGAATCATATATGTTATTCTCTTGAAGGTTGGTGTTAGAATTTTCAAGATCTTCCATATTACTTCATCATCAGATTTTTTTCCATCAAGAGATGTGATCCCTACAACAATCTCAGATATTCTACCAACATAACTTCTTACAAATTTATCTTCAATCATTTTAACATCTTGGAATGAACAATAAAAATTTTCCAATCTAACCATATTTACATGTGTATCACCTTGATAATTATCCTCTAAAGTTTTCCAATTTTCATGAGATGTTTTAAGTTGTTTTACCTAATTGTACTCACTTTTAGGTAACACTAACAATATTGTTTCTCTTTCCCTTATGTTGCACATAAACACTTCTCTTTGTTCCTTGGTGTAGCTTTCAAGGTTATCCTCTTCTACAATGTTCTTATATGTCTTGGTTACAAGCCAATATCTTGGACCCATGCACAAGAGATGAGTCTTCATTTTATCCTTCTAGCTATCATAGTTTGTGCCAGAAAATCTAAGACTTTCCTTCCTGAATAGATTCACCATGGATCTCCCAAAGTTGTTAAACTTCCCTTCAAGGACCTGATGCTCTAAGACCAATTATTAGAGTGGCATTGCCATTACACCAAAAGACTAATCTGTCAATGCTTGATACAACCACTCAACTTATAGTACATAGGAGGTGGTTAAGCCCTTGTCACAAATCTTGAGGGGAGTGTTGAAAAAATTTCCAACAATAGAAATGCACATCACAAATATACTAGATATGTTGACTAAGGAAACTCTTGATTAGAGGGGAAAATCCTAGTGGGAGTGATGCCCACAAAATAATGTACTAATCTAAATATTCCTTGTTAGAGGATGGACCCTATTAGGATTATGTTACAATACTCAGTACAAAGAGTCCCTTTTAGGAGACTTTAAATCCCTGTTAGGGGATCCCAACCCAATTAGGAGTTGTGGAAGGTAGTTGAACCCACTGCCCAAATAGCTTCAAGATTAGATCGACAAACCCATTCTCCAATTGATCTTGTTACTATTCCTTTCAGGATAATAGATATGTAACAATCTTTTGCTTCTTTCTCTATCCAGTACGTCAGACTTCTTTACCTTCAAATCATGCAATTAGATCTAGAACTTTGTATCCATCAACGATAACCCTTAAGGTCACTTACACACATTAGTAGATTACTATGCTCCTCTACTTCATAATTCACAAGTCTCTCCTTCTTCTCAATCTCAATGATGGTGTCTAAAACTTGGAAAAAATCTTTCCTTTGTACCACACTCAATATTAATTGCTTGACTTGGCTCCATACTTTACCATATGTTAATTAAATAAAATACATGTTTAATTAATGTTGTTAGCTTATAGTTATACCCAAACTTTCACACATGCAACTTCCATACATGCACACTTGCTGACATCATCAGTAGTTAGTGTGCTATCTCTAGTTAACTATACAACCCTTAATTCCAAAAACAATTCTCTATATTGGTCATACAATATAAACTATTTTTCCACTACTTTGTTTTATTGCAGTTCTCTGTAAATTAGCAATATCTTCCATACGATGTCAATTCGGGTTCTACACACTTTCTCACATGTCAAATACATATAGTAGTATATACCAGTAACTATACATAAGAAGATGAATAATGTAATGTCCTTAATACACAAATCTTATTTGGCTACTATGTTAGTCTTATGAAAACTTGTTGCTATGTTGTTATCAATGACAAACAATGTTCTGCAATGCTCCCCCATAGCATTAGCATTCATGCTGACAATCTCTCCCTTTGGCATTGATGGCAACATAGATGAAAAACATCTAGTTCCAAGAATACAAAGCCTTAGTTACAACACTCCTCCCCCATAGTAAAAACTTTCTCTAATGTTTTTCATGTCATTCTCTCCCCTATTGACGTCAATGTCAAAGATAGTACATGAAAGGTTTAATTTTTTGAGCATACAATAATCTATTAGTAGGACCACTAGCCAGTCTATTTCTTTTACAACTTTTGCATATAATTATATAAATAACACAAGTGTCTAAAGACACTATTATATACCAATTATCAGTCACCAAGAGTCCTTGTTGACTCTGTTCATCACAGATACTCCTCAATTGAGGAAGCATCAACATTCGGTCTAGTCTAATAATGGTGTTATGTACCCTAGACTGATGCACTTTTTCATCTTCTACTTTGAGCTAGGTAGGGGCATAAAACCAAGCATACCTCTCAGGTACTCAAAGGTATCCTTTGGTAAGGCCTTGTGAAAATGTTTGCAATATGTTCCTTAGTTTTAATGTACTTCAATCTAATTGTGTTATTATAGTAAATGATAACTTTTATTATCACACTAAATGATATCAAATACTATGAATGTAATTCCAATATCTATCATCATCTACTTCATCATATGACTTGATTATAGTTTTTTGTTGCTACAACATATTCTACCTTTGCAATACTCTATGAGGTACAATCTTACTTCTTGCTATGCCAAGAAACTAGTCTTCCTCCAAGGAAAAGTACTCCTCTACTAGTGCTTTTTCTTTCATCCCTATCTCCAGTCCAATCAGTATCTATGTAAGTAGAAAGAGTAAAGTCATTTCTTCTATCATATCAAATATTGTAATTTGATGTTCCTTTTAGATATTTGTATATATTTTTTAGTGTTGCATAGTGATATTGTAGTGCCTCTCTCATTTGACTTATGTAAGTCATCCTAATGGATGCAACCTTGTTGATCTCTCCTTGAGAAGGGATCATGATTGTGACCATGAGTGGTCTACACCATTGAAGTGATTTGATTTATGTTGTTGTATTAGTTGATTTGATTATGTTTATGACTTATTTATGAGATTATGATGTGATTTTTGGTTCACTAATGTTTTTACTAGTGGTTATCAAGATCAATGTGGTATCATGAGGTTGTTCTATGATTACCTTGAGATATGTACAAAGATCACTATGTACTATTACCTACTACATTAGACTAGGTTCCTATAGCAATGGTAAGTCATGTTTATGACTATGTTCACTTTTGTGTTTTAAGTGCCTTTTCATATTGTGTTAACAACCATTAGTAAATGCCTAAATAATTAGAAATGGACTGTCCATGTTGGATTCATTGGTTTTGTATTGCAAATATTTACAAAGTTATGTTTTGATTTGAGAGATATTTGTTACTTATGTTTTATATTTTTAGATAACCTGAGGGTCAGATGTTATACCTTGTTTTTAGTATCTTAGATGTTAGACTACTATGTTTCTTAGTTGATCATATTGCATGATAATGCCATTTTGAGATGACAGTGTGTTTTATGATGATATCTTGTTATTTGGTATTTGGAAATATCTTTGATTATGTTATGTGGTATATTTAATGCTATGGTTATTTAGTTCATTCCTTCGTTGGTATGCTTTATGTCAACATGAGTGATGTAAATATATTATTTCAATATAATTAAATAAATGGTTAAATTAGGTGATTTAATGCATTTATTTCTTTAGCTATGCTATTATATGCAATTGCACTTGATCATGTTGTTTAGTGTGTAGGATTTATATCCTTGGCAGTGACACATGGAGTTAATGATTCATCTATTCATATTTTACCAATGTCATCCCTATATGATTGACGTATCTTTATTTTATATGTTTATTTAAACCTTTCGGTGATTATTAAATTCAAACCCATTTGCATTATGTGATTAGACTAGTAAGCATGTTTGTGCATTTAAAGGTTCAAAATTGTCACAAAGGTTGTTAAAAAAAATTTTGTGTTTTGGGTTTTTAGGCTTTTTAATTGATTTATTTTAATTTTTGGTAGCTTTTCCATAGATGAAATCCTATTTGTAGGAATAGCTTGTTTTCATTTGGGTCAATTCAGGATTTAACTAGGTTGGCTAGTTAATTGCCCTAATTGATTATTCACTCGAAAAGTGAATAAATATCCAAAAAAGAATTTAATTCCTCACTTCTCACTTTTGAATTAGAAAGTTGGAGAGTAAAACCCAAAATTCTCTTCGTAAGGATTTATCATTTTGTTCATTGTGGGAGCTACAGGGTGTGGGATCATCCTGAGGTTGAGCTTGTTGGATCCAACTTGAGGAGACCTTGGATTGTTCTATTTTTGGCCACTTCTATACGCTTTCTTATATTTTGATTCAAATTCCTATTTTTCCCTTTTGGCCACAAGGTAGGGCTCTCTCATTTTATTGTTTCGACTCCATTTTTGCTTCTATTTTGGTAACCATTTGGCTGGAGGTTGAGAACTAGTCTTCCCCTTCATTTTTGTTTGTTAGTTCTACCTGGTTGGTTAGGTATGAGCATTTTCCTATTTTTCAAGATGAGGGTTTGGGGTTTTGCACCGTTATGGTGGCCATTTTTGCATATAGTGTTTGAACTTATTTATTTTTGGATTTTTAGGAATTTTTTACCCAAGGTCCAAATGGGTTTAAATTTTGAAGTTTTCCAAAATTTGTGATGTAAATGGAAACACTCAATCTCTCTGTCCTTATTCTAGGCTACTAAATGTAACCGAAGACCTCAAATCAACACATAGATGCATAACCCACCTCCTTTTTCCATCCAAATTTGAGCTCCATTACAACAGCAAAATGAACCAATACCATTGAATCTTGGGGCTGCGTCCACAAATTATCAAGACCAAACACTCGATCATTGCAAAAGGAGATGTTCTTATTTCTTTTTTCTATTATACTGACTCATTAATGAGATGAATCACAGAATCATTTTATTGCTAGTTATTCTCTTCCACACATCTAGTGTAACCACCATTTAGCCATCAGTCTCTAGTCTCGACTTTCACATATTATTGGGCTATCACTCTTCCTTATCGAATGAGATTCAAGATATCATCACCCCTACCATCCAATGAGCATTGTCACAATTCTTTGGGTTGGACTTGATAAAAGCTACCACCTGTTTGATATCAAATACCAATCTTGATAACTCATACATTGAGGGTTATTAGGTCCTTCCTCTTGTTCATAGATTCATCACCTTTCATTATGACCATGACTGACAGCTCTCTATGCAATCAGTTTGAACAAACAAATTGCCACTGTGTCTTCCTTTGGTGGATATCAAGTATCTCCTTCCAAAATGTTGTCACCTTTGACATGTATTGAGATCATGCTTTGTTATCAGGTTTCCAATATAGTCCTAAGCTACTATAAAAACTGCCACCTTTCTTTTATTATCATGCATCACGACATCCATTGATGAATACTCCTCTTCAAAACTAAACTGTGGTTCCGCCCAATACAGAGGATTTGGTTTCTCATGTTTTTATGCATGCGAAATGGTGGATCTAATGCAACAAGGATTACTATCGAGTTCCATAACCGATTCAGTTAAATGCAACATTCAGACACATACACAATTCCGTCTTCCAAACCGAGATCAATATAATGAAAAAAGGCAAGAATCAAGGAATCAAAAACTAATCAAGAATATCAGTCAGCACACTGATCAAGAATCAATAAGGAGAGCAAAGATAAGACTTTATTGACAAAAACACAGATTTCTATTACATGCTACAGACTACAAAAGTATGGATCTCTGGCTGCCGCCAAAGAGCCATGTGAATTCCTTTTTAATTCACTCCCTCTTTTCCACTATCCTCTCAATCCCTTATTGATCCTCTCTGCCTCTAATGTGATCTCTTTAAAAGAGATTGTAGGTAGTTATTTTAACTACCCATCTACCCGATATTCAATGCCCCTTTAAGCATTACAATGCAAATCTACATTTCTTGTTTTTTTAATACATTTATCATGCCAATTGTAAGCACTTGTAACCATTTCGTTACATGGACCCATTTTAATACAATGATCATACCAAATCTTAATGATTTAGCTATTGCAATATTATTCATCTTGTCATAAATTTGGAGAGACGAGGTGTTCCCGCACCAATTTGGGAGTTTTTAAGTCATTTTACAAGCCACCTTATTTTCTCAAGTTTTCTTGGCATGAGTTGGGTCATGGACTTAGATTATCTATTTGGATATCAGTCACACCATTGTTGTACCTATATGTTTGCATTGGGATGCATGCCATATTTGTACTCCTAACCTTGTGTTTGGTTGAGTCATTTTATACCTGTTGTTATGGTTTCTTTTGGACCTTTGTTCTTTTTTCATGGACACTAGGATTCGTGTAGAATCCATACTCCTGGATTGAGGCTAGTTAAGTGATTTCATGATGTATGGTCTTGTTGCATCATTGGGATTCATGTAGAATCCATACTCCTGGATTGAGGTCGGTTGAGTGATTTCATGATGTATGGTTTTATTGTTCTTGGGGGATTTATGGAGAATCTATCCTCTCGAGTTGTTTTCAGTTGAGTGATATCTTTGCATTGTGTTCTCATCTAGTAGTTATATTATGATCTTCATGATGGTGGTGCACCACACATGAGTATTTTCTTGTACATTTGTCAAAGGACTTGTGGGTCTTGACCTTCTGTGGTACTTCTGAAAGTTATGATCATTGGGGTTGGGTTGGGAGTATGCATGCCCATGAGCACTTGTCATAAGATGAGCATGGGTAGGGTAAGGTAGCATCTAGAGGGGGCTTCTATCTTGTAGCTTGGTGATCATGGTATTGGAGGTAGGTAGAGGAAGCTTTATATAAGTGATAACTAAATAAAATGTGTGAGTGTTAATAAAATTTAGGATAATGAAAAATGTTCTATGATAAAGACTTTCCATTGAGAGAGTTGAATCTACACGATCTGAGCTTGGACTTTTCAATGCCAAGAAAATCTCCAAAATTTCAGCCCCTACTTAGTAGCCTTATGAGTGTCTAACCAGGACCTACTTGCATTGTCTGAGGTTCTTGGTTATAGCCATCATATTGCCTGGCATGAGTGTTAGCCATGGATGTTTTCTTTGTGTGTGATTATGGTTGGATCATTATCTCCATTAGCATAGTGGGAGTGGACCTACAAGTGCTATGTGATTGGGAGGCATAGCTACCTGCACCACTTCTAGGGACCAATGTATAGAGATGGTCTTTTATCCTACTGCGATTGTTGTTGGATATTTTTCACTTGGTACTTTGAGTTCTGGATTATGCTTTCTTGTAATTTATTCTTTCATTGGAATTCTTGTATATCATGTTTAAATGATGTTATTTATTGACTCATTTCCTTATTATGATGATTAGCATGTGATAGGTGATGTTATCTACTTGTAAGATTATCTTATGCTTTACTACTAGCATGTTAGATTTCTTTATGCTTATGTTGTAGCATATTTAGTAGTGACATCCCTATTACAATAATACCAATGATTTGATTGATGGCTTGGGATGTTAGGTGTGGGGGATGGCTAGGATCCATGATGGTCTTATGATGCTATTGATGGTTGGGAGGAACCACATACTTAGTTTGGTTGTTCAGTTATTGCAATTTTATTTCTGTACATTTTGATGTTACTTCTATTCATTGTGATGTTTCTTTCAGTATGTTCTTTACTGTTATGGTTAGATGGATAGATGTTCCTCTTTCTTGTTGTTTATGCACTTGAGTGTTCATTCCTTAATTTATGTGGATCCCATACTCCCTGGTGTGGAGGAAATTCATTTCTTAGGTTGCTTTCCTTTGTGTTTTGGCTTGCTGATGTGTTTCCTCATGGAAAAATTGTACTTGTTCACACAAGAATGTGAAGGTTCATGTGGCTCCTTGCATGTCTTCGCATAGTTCTTGGTACTTGTGCAATAATATGAAGGTTCGCATAGTTCATGGTACTTCCTTGCATGAGATTTTGCACTTACTTATGTGAGATTGGAGACCAGTGTACTTCCTTGTGTGAGAAACATGGAGCAGTTAGGCTTGGCTGAGGAAGTTTTGAAAGTTGGTTTTAGACACCTTGTTGGATTTTACACCTTTCTAGTTCAAAATAGTCTATCTAAGGCATTTAAAATATATCATTTAAGTATAAGTAATTCCTTATACTTAAGATATATTTTAATATATGTGATGAATCTTTTGAGATAGGTTTTAGACCTTTCCAAGATAAGATAAAGGTTCTAAGAAATTTCAGGGCTTCATAAATTTAGACTTAGCCAAATTCTAGGATTCTACATTTTTACCCCAACATGGTGTTTAGTTAATGAGTGGTCATTTCTTCAAACCCTCATCTAATGCATGGTCATTGTTGGCCTCCATTTGCATGTGTCTATTTGGTTGTGGCATTTGAAGATTCATTGGTTGTTAGGATTGTGGTGAAGTCTTCTATTGTGATCTTTGTGATCCCTGTATGATGTTGTCAAGTGCATTCATACTTGAAAAATGAATATCTTGGCTTGAATTGAATCCTTGTTGCAAGAATCTCCAAGCAGGGCATTATATCTGGTATCAAAGCTAGTGTTCAAACATTTTGATCTTTGCATATATGTTTCCCATATGGTTGTTGTTGTGTTGGTTGAGTTCCAGTGTCTTGGAGAAGAGCTCATGATCTTATGTTGCTTTAGTGCCTACTTGGGATGGACTTTCTTTCTAGTAGATGCAACTAGATTAGTATGAGGAGAAAGAAGTGAGTCTTCCCTTATTTTGTCGATGGAATCAATGTGCCTTGGTTGGTTGGTTTCTTGTGTGACCTTTTTTGGATGGAACCATTGATTAGTGTCCATGTGTTGGCTTTGAGTGCTTCTTTTGTTTCTCCTTGTGGAGTAAGGCATATTGTTTCCCAATTTTCTCCTAATTGTAAGCAAATAAATGAATCTTATTTGTGATTCTATGCTTTTTCATTATAGGAATGAAATGGTTCCTTTCATTGAGAAATAAGTGTTTATTGTGAATCATTGTAAAGGAGTAGGTTTTGCATTTTATCTTTTGGGTTAATGACTTAAGCCCCCAATCTGATTACTTCTTAAGCTTATGGAAATTTGCATTAAATTGATGAATATTTAAATACTTCATTGCATGGAAAAATAATTAAGGAAATTATTGTTGTCTGCATATGCACAAGATTACTAATGGTATATTGCTTGATGTGTGTGAGTGTGTTCTCTAACTTTGTTGAGATGATGTATTCCTTAGCATTATGTGTTGATTTATCCCTCTTGTGTGACTATACTTAGTCATCACATGTAATGTGATTTGATTGATACCTTATTTTATTTGGCTAGAAGTACTTTCCTCATGTTGTTGGGCTAGCATTGGTTTTCAGTATTTTTTTTCTCTCTTGGAATAGTCATCAAATTTATCCATTGCTCTCTTTGTGACAATTGTCATGTTTGACTTATTGTTGAAATGTGCACCTTTTGATATTTACTGATGGAATTGATAATTTTACCTTTTGAGCTTTTGTTTTGGTTCATTATGACTAAATTGAATGTGTTTTAACTGCTGCCTAGTTGTGTGTTGTGACTCTACCATGTTCATCTCGAACCTCTGATAGTACATATAAGGGATAATATCATGTAGAACATGCTAGTGTGTCTTGATAGATTCAAATTTTTTAATCTAATTAGATGGTTTAAAAGATGACTAAACATAATGTTATTCTTGGAAATAAATTTGAAAAATATATATTGTTTTATGGTAAGTAACTTTTGAACCCTTGCTTAAAAACCTCTCAATTTAATTTTGCATTAGTACTTGTGTTAAGTTCAACTAATGGAATTATGAAAGATAAGTAATGATGGGTTTTAGTGTCCAAACTACCTTTTATTCCATGTCTTATGTTGCTATGGGCATGTGTGTTCTTGAGTGGTTTTGGACATTTCATCTGTTGCTTGTCTTGGTAACTGAGGTTGTTGGTTTTTCCTATGTTCTATTGTCTTGAGTGCTATTTGAAACTCTTAGGTATTAGGACCCTCTTAGCTCCATAATGTTGTAGGCCTCATTGATATATTTTTGACACTTTTTGAATAGATTCAATCTCAGTCTAGACATGAAAGTTATGACTTCTAGACTGAAGGCAATTTTTGTGTGAATTTGAAATTTCATGCAAGGAACTGGTGATCATGCACTTTCTCGCTTGGTTCTTTTTTCTCACCTGGTTTGGTGAGAAACTTTGCATGAGATTGTGCTAATGCAATATTTTTCCTGGGGAACAACAAGCATCTTGTTCGCACATTTGGAGTTGCTAATTGATGTTCTGAGTACCCTTTATTGAGTAGAGGCAAATTCAATCATGACATATCATATTTATGGCCATTGGAGAAGTTTAACTCTTCATGTTATTCATAATAAAAGAGTTATATAGTCTTCATAATCTACTAGGTACTTGTTGGAGTTTGTGCTTGGTTTTATGTGTTTCCTATTTCACTGATCCACCTTCATGAGGTGTGGTGTAGCCTATAAGTGTACCTTTCTTGAGGTTGATGTTGCCTTGTCATTGGGAGTGACTCAATTCTTTGGGTGAGATAGATACTCCTTTTGGACATTGTCTTTGGTGCATCTCTATATTCTTTTCTCTCTTGAGAAACTAGGCTAGAATGGATATGCCACTAGCTTAGTTAGTGTTGGATGAGTATTTTGATGGTTGGTGGAATTGGGAGATTCCCTAATGCATCTTGGGCTGATTTAGTGCAGAGGTTGAGAGAGACTCCCTCTCAGTCCTATACTCTATAGTTTCTTTCTCTCTAAGCTTGTTTCTTCAAGAGGATTGTCTCAGTCAAGTTTTCTCATTGACCATTGACTTAAGGATGGAGATTGAATTTAGTGGTAGGTTGGGTGTGGTTTTCTTAGCATGGTGCTAGAGGGATAGGGTATTGTTGGACACATGTAACCATCTTATTAGTTTGTATGTAGATACTACATGGTTGTGACCACTATTGAATTATTTGCAACCTTGTGGAAAGGTGATATCTTCTCTCTTTGGGTTATGTAACCCTAGTTCCCAGTGATAGTTGAGCTTCTTGTATCATAGAGACTAAGTGCTCCTATGCATGGTGATTTGTTGTGTTGAGTTTGCTTTTGGAGTGTGTAATTGTGTTAGTAAACTGTCATCCTCTATGTTCTAAGGGTGAGTTTATGTGGATTCGAGGATGGTCATGTGCGACATGATAGTATTCTTGGGAATTTAGGATGGTAATTCCCCATGATTCCAACTCTTGTTGGAAGTGCATAGTGTTTTGACCTAGTTTTGAGGTCACATGGTAAGTGCATGTTTAGTTGGGGCACCTATTGATGAGGTAGAGTGACTTTTTCCTTACCTTGTATTGTTGACTTTATGACTAGATGAGTTTTCCTAGGATGTAGGAGGTTCTGTGTTGGAGGACGTCATGCCTATGTGCCACCTATTCTCTTGTGGTGGACCAATTTGGGAGTTTATGTGTTAGTTTGAGAATTTTGGGGTGATTTAGGTTTGACTTGTTGTGAGTTGTTGAGTCATTCCTATTGCTCACTTCTGATTTTGCTCTTGGTGTGTTGGGTTTCTATTCCTAGATTGTATGCTTCCAAGAGTAAGCCTAGTCTTTGGGGGAGATGATGTAGCGCCTCTTCAATTTAACTTTTGTAAGTCATCCTGATGGATGCAACCTTGTTAATCTCTCCTTATCATGATTGTGACCATGAGTGGTCTATACTATTGAGGTGATTTGATTTATGTTGTTGTATCAATTGATTTGATTATGCTTATGATTGATTTATGAGATTATGATGTGATTTTTGGTTCACTAAGGTTAGTGCCAGTGGTTATCATGATAAATGTGGTATCATGAGGGTTTTCCATGATTACCTTGAGATGTGTGCAGAGATTGCACTGTGTACTATTACCTGCTACATTTGACTAGGTTCCTATAGCAATGGTAAGTCATGTTTATGATAGTATTCACTTATGAGTTTTAAGTGCCTCTTCATGTTGTGTTAACAACCATTATTAATTTCTTAAATAATTAGAAATGGACTCCCCATGTTGGATTCATTAAGTTTTTGTTGCGGATATTTACTTTGTTATGTTTTAGTCTAAGAGACATTTGTTACTTATGTTTTGTATTTTGAGATGACCTAAGGGTCAGATATTATACCTTGAAGTCAGTATTATAGATGTTAGACTACTATGTTGTTCAGTTCATCATATTGCATGATGATGCCATTTTGAGATGACAGTTTGTTTTATGATGATATCTGGTTATCCTATATTTGGACATATCCCCAATTATGTTATGTGGTAGATTTAATACTATGGTTATTTACTTCATTCCTACATTGTTATACTTTGTGAAAACATGAGTGATGCAAATAGATTATTTTAGTATAACAAAATAAATAGTTAAATTAGGTGATTTAATGCATTTATTTCTTTAGCTATGTTATTATATGCAATTGCACTTGATCATGTTGTTTAGTGTGTAGGATTTATATCCCTGGCAGTGGCACATGGAGTTAATGATTTAGCTATTCATATTTTACCAATGTTGTCCCTACATGGTTGAAATGTCCTTATTTTAATTGTTTAATTAAACCTTTTAGTGATTATTAAATCTAAACCCATTTGCATTATGTAATTAGACTAGTAAGCATGTGTATGCATTTAAAGGTTTGCATTATCATGAAAGTTGTTAAAGAAATTTCTATGTTTTAGGTTTTTGGGATTTTTAATTGATTTATTTTAATTTCTAGTAGCTTTTCCATCCATGAATTCCTATTTATAGGAATAGTCTATTTTCATTTGGGTTGATTTGAAGTTTAACTAGGTTGGCTAGTTAATTGCCCTAATCGATTATTCACTCAAAAAGTGAATAAATATTAAAAAAAGAATTTAATTCTTCACTTCTCAATTTCAAATTAGAAAGTTGGAGAGTAAAACCCAATATCCTCTTCATGAGGATTTACTACTTTGTTCGTTGTGGGAGCTATAGGCATGGGATCATCACAAGGTTGAGCTCATTGGATCCAACTCAAGGAGACCTTGGATTGTCACAATTTTTGGCCACTTCTATGATCTTTTTATTTTCTAGTTCAGATTCCCATTTTTTCCTTTTGGCCAAGAGGTAGGGCTCTCTTGTTTTATTATTTCTACTCCATTTTTTATTCTATTTTTGGTAGCCGTTTGGCTAGAGGTTTAGAACCAGTGTTCCCCTCTGTTTCTGTTTATTGGTTCTACTTAGTCAACAGGTATAAGCATTTCCATATTTTTTGGGATGACAGTTTGGGGTTTTATACTATTATGCTGACCATTTTTGCATACGGTGGTTGAAATTATATATTTTTGGATTTTTGGGGTTTTTGTACCTAAGGGCCAAATGGGTTTTAATTTTGAAGTTTTCCACAATTTGGGTTTTTTTACATCATTTTGTGTGCTACCTTGTTTTCTCAAGTTTTCTTAGCATGAGTTGGGTAGTGGACCTAGATTATCCATTTGTATATTAGTTAGACCATTTTTGTACCTTTATGTTTGCATTGGGATGCATGGTGCATCTATACTCCTGACTTTTTGTTTGGTTGAGTGATTTTATACCTATTATTATCGTTTCTTTTGGACCTTTGTTCTTATTTTGTGGAGACTAGGATTCATGTAAAATCCATACTCCTAAATTGAGGATGGTTGAGTGAGTTCATGACTTATGGTCTTTTTGCATCATTGGAATTTGTGTAGAAACCATACTCCTGGATTGAGGCTGGTTGAGTGATTTCATGATGTATAGTTTTATTGTTTTTGGGAGATTCATGGAGAATCTATCCTCTTGAGTTGTTTTCTATTGAGTGATATCTTTGCATTGTGCTCTCATCTAGTCCTTGTATTATGATCTTTGTGATGGTGGTGTGCCACACAAGAGTATGTGCATGTACATTTGTCAGAGGACTTGCAAGTCTTGACCTTTCGTGGTACTTTTAGAAGTTATGATTATTGGGGTTGGGTTGGGAGTATGCATGCCCATGGCTACTTGTCATAGGATGAGCATGGGTAGGTCAAGGTAGCATCTAGAGGGGGCTTCTATCTCATAGATTGGTGGCCATGGCACCAGAGGTTGGCAAAGGAAGCTTTATATAAGTGATAACTAAATAAAATGTGTGAGTGTTAATAAAACTTAAGATAGTGAAAAATGTTCTATACTAGAGCCTTTTCATTGAGGGAGCTAAATTTGCACGATCTAAGCTTGGGCTTTTCGATGCCAAGCAACTCTCTAGGATTTTAGCCCCTACTTTGTAACCTTATCAGTGTCTGACTAGGACCTATACTACTTGCATTGTCTTAGGTTCTTGGTTACAACCATCATGTTGCCTAGCATGAGTGTTAGCCATGGATGTTTGCTTTGTGTGTGATTGTGGCTGGATTATTATCTCCATTAGCATAATGAGAGTGGACCTATGGGTTCCATGTGGTTGGGAGGCATAGCTACCTACACCACTACTAGGGACCAATGTAAAAAGATCATCTTTTATCCTAGTGCTGTTAGAATCTAAAAAGATTAATAACTCAGAAAACTAGTGCAAAGAGTAAATATCTAAACTATGAATGCAAATGATACAAAATCAAAATAGCATCATAGAGTTAGTCTCCAAGAGAGTAATGCAAATGCTGGAAGAAAAATAGCATTAAGAGGATGCAAAAACAAGAGATGCAAATACAAGCCAGGTAGCATGCTTATATAAGCTAGGAAGAGGGAGGAGGTGTCAACACCAACCAATGAGGAGCAACCATCTGTCAGACTAAAGATAGCAAAGTATCTTCCCAAGATAGCTAATGGATACTCACATGTAGGAAGGTGACACCTCACAACCATTCACCTAATAAGACATGCTTTATTAACCTAAGCGAGATTATTAAAAAGTGTAGGAAAAACCTAGCAAAATAGGAAAAATAAAAAACTACACTAACACCCCCCCATAAGCGAAGCTTAGGTGGATGTAGAAATGGCTCCCGAAAAGTCAAGCCTGATGAGGTACCCATGTACATAAGATTGCTCAAAAGAGAGAGAAAAGAGACGCCCCACAAAAAAGTCAAGACTCCGAGTGAGAGGAAGAGGCCCCCCCAAAAGATGAAGCATCTCGCACCCCCAGCAAAGCTCACAAATGAAGGAACTTGCTCTCAGTAAAGGGTTTGGTGAAGATATCAGAAACTTTCTCAGAAGTCGGACAATAGCGAAGGTCAATGAAATGACCATGGATGAGCTCCTGGATGTAGTGCATTTGGACCTCTATGTGTTTGGTTCGTTGATGATGAACTAGATTCCGTGAGATCTGAATGTCACTCTAGTTGTCACAAAATATGACTAATGGCCATTTGATCTGGATACCAAACTCAATGAGAAGATGTTGAATCCAAATGGCCTTAGTGGCAACATTTACAGCCCCCCGATACTCAGCCTTAGTAGAAGACAAAGCAATAGCAGACTTCTTTTTGCTCGACCAACAAACAGGACTTGACCCAAGTGAGAAGCTATACCCTAAAGTAGACTTGCGATCCTCAAAATCACTTGCCCAATCTGAATCTGTGTAGCCCACCAAATCAAGCTCAATACCTGCTGCATAGTGAATCCCAGAAGTATGAGAACCCTGAATGTAGTGAAGGATCCTCTTGGCTGCTTTCCAGTGTAACTCATGGGGCTCCTGCATGAATCGAGAGACCATGCCTACATCATAGGAGATGTCAGGTCTCGTATGAGTCAGATAAATGAGACTCCCAACAAGTTGGCAGTAGAAAGTGCCATCAATAAGTGGAGAAGAACATTGAGCCTCAAGTTTGACTCCAGAAAGGAAGGGAGTCAGAGCAGGCTTACAGTTAGCCATATGAAACCTCGAGAGTAAATCTAGATCATACTTGGATTGTGTGATGGTGATCCCAGAAGGAGACTGAAGGATCTCAATCCTGAGAAAGTAATGCAACAAGCCTAAGTCAGTCATCAAAAAACTGTCCTGAAGGGCCACTTTGACAGCCTTAATGGTGGGTGAAGAACTTCCTGTGATCAGCAAGTCATCAACATGCAAAACTAAAAATAGAAGTGAATCACCCTGTTGCAAAATGTACACATTAGGATCAGAATGGCACCGAGTGAACCCAATTGATAGAAGGAAGGAGTCCATCTTGGCATACCAGGCCCGAGGAGCCTGTTTGAGGCCATAGAGAGACTTTCAAAGATGACACACAAGTGAAGAATCCTGAAGGAATCCCTATGGCTGCTCCATGTAGATCTCCTCATGAAGGTCACCATGAAGAAAAACACTCTTCACATCCATCTGATGTACTTCCCAATGATTAGCTGCAACCATGGCAAGAACAATTCGAATGGAATTCATTCGGGCAACTAGTGCAAAAGTCTCAGAGTAGTCAATCCCAGGAACTTGGGAGAATCCTTTGGTGACCAAGCGAGCCTTGTGTTTGTCAACTGACCCATCTGCTGCAAATTTTGTCTGATAGATCCACTTACATCGAACAAGTTTTCTTCCTTTAGGAAGAAGGACAATATCCCAAGTGTGGTTCCTCATCAAGGAACTATACTCTTCCTGCATAGTTGTATCCCACTTAGAAATACCAAAAGCCTCATGAAAGGACTGTGGATCTAAGGCAGTAGCAATGAAGACATGTGGAGCATCCTGGAATTGTGAACAAGTTTGCCTAGTGTCTAATGGATCCCCAACCCAATCACCTGTAGACTGCAAGGTCTATCTAGCCCAAAGTGGGCAAGAAGATGGAGAATATGGAGGGGAATCATTAACCTCTGAATGATGACTAGGAGAGGAAGGAGGTGAGTTCTCTTAATCACTTTCTGCATCAGAAGTAGAGGTAGAAGACTATTCAAGTAAATTTGACTCATCAGAAGATCTATCATGTATTCCAAGTGACTCTAATGTCAAGGTAGAAGGAGTTGGAGAAGTGATAGAAAATGAGCTTGAAGATCCCTCCTCAAACTAAACACTTCTCTCAATGAATAACTCATTTTTAGTAGGGTGGAGCAACCGATAACCCTTCACACCATCAGGATAACCTACAAATATGAAAGGTCTGCTTTGTGGATCCAAGGCCTTACGTTTCTCTGTAGGAATGTGGGCCCATGCAGGGGAGCCAAAAACTTGAAAATGCTTAACTGATGGTTTTTGACTACTCCAAGCTTCAAAAGGAGTAACTCCCTTCAAGGCTTGGCGAGGAACACGGTTCTGGATATAACAAGCATAGTTAATGGCTTCTGCCCAATACTGTGGTGCAAGAGATCTAGAGTGAATCATACAGTTTGCCATTTCCTTCAAGGATCTATTCTTTCATTTTGCAACACCATTTTGCTGAGGATTTTATGGAACTGAATGCTATAAACCAATCCCCTCTGAAGTGAAAAATCTTTCAAACCGATGGTTGACATACTCACCACCATTGTCTGTGCACAAAACCTTGATGGCTTTCCCAGATTTCTTTTCTACAAAATTTTTGAAGTCTTGAAAATGGTCAAATACCTCTTACTTCTGTTTGAGAAAGTACACCCATGTATATCGAGCAAGGTCATCAATGAATGTGAGGACATATCAGGCCCTGTTGAAAGAAGGATGTTGAAATGGACCAGCCAAATCACTGTGAACTAACTCTAGTATCTATGAAGCTCTCCATGCCTTACTTTTGTCAAAATTTTCCTTAGGATTCTTACCAAGAATGCAACCTTGGCAAACACCTCCTGAGAATTGAACCGAAGGAAACCCTGTGACCATGCTGTGCTGATTGAGCTAATGCAAATAGTGGAAGTTAAGATGGCCAAACCTCTCATGCCATAATTTACTCACATCATTAGACTGAGTGAGTAAAACAAATGAAGGAGGATCAGGAACAAAGTGAGAAAATAGATAGAGCCGTGACTGATGATCTGCTCTTCCAACTGCAACTACAGAATCACTATGCAACTCACATATCTCCATTGAATCAGGAGTGAACTCAACCCACTTGCCTAAACCTATGTGAGTGATTTGTTATATTGATAGGAGATTAGTTGATAATGAGGGTACACAAAGAACATCATGGAATGTGCCATCCCCCACATCAACAAACCCTCTCCCACAAACCTCAATAGGAGTTTCATCACACATCAAAATAGAAGGCATAATACATGGCTCCAAGGATGCAAGTTCTTCCTTAGATGAAGCCATATGGTGCGAAGCATCTGAATCAAGAACCCAAGTGGATGGTGAGGAAGCAACTGCAACAAGAGCTTTGCCCTTTCCTTTCCCCTTGTTGTTTTCTTTTGCCTTGTTAGACTCTTCATTAGAACTTTGTTTGATAGACTCAGGAACACTAATATTATTCTTCTCAAGAATGTATGTCAAGTGATCAATTTGTTTCTTCAAACATTTATGTTCATCATGACTGGGTCTTTTACAATAGGCACATTTAACCTTTTCTTTCTTAGGCTTATCGCCCTTAGAGGATGAGGTATCAATAGTTGCTTTTGAAGAAATTGGTATCTGATCCTTCTTTTCCTCACTATTATTTTTTTTCTCATCTTTACTATTGTTGTTATTACTTTGTCCTTTTTTTTCTTTTGTGCCTTGGTTGGTTGCTAAGGCATGTGACTTAGAGGACTTAAGAGTGCCCATCTGGATTAGCTTGTCCTGTTCTCGAGTGAGATTGACAGAAAAATCATCTAGAGATGGCATGGTGAATTGAGTACCAAGTGCACCGTTAGTAGCATAGAAGGTAGAGACAAACACAGAATATTCTGAACTTAGCTTAGAGAGAATACTGAGAATCATTTGTTCATCTTTCTTTTCAATTCCACATTGTTTTAACTGCAACCTTAGTGATTTCAATTTGGTGAAGAATTCTTGGATTGTGTTGAAATTGCCTAGACTCAAACTAATTAATTCATTTTCCAACATATGACCCCTCATTGAATCTTGTGTGCCAAATAATGTTTCTAGCTTTGTCCATACTTCATTTGGTGTATCCAAAGACTCAATCTGAAATAGCAAGTCAGGAGAAACAAACAAACACAATGTTCCATATGCCTCATCACATTTGTTAAACCACTTAGGCTTGTCTTCATCTTTAGCAAGTTTAGCTTCAAGTCCCATAGTTATCCTATTTAATCCAGCTTTCCTTAAGTGAATTATCATGCGTGATTTCCACTCAAAGTAATTGTATGGAGTTAGGATGGGCATATTTGTTTGATCCATGATGAAGGAATGCAAAGAAATGCTAAAAAGAAGAGAACCTAGCCACGACAATGCCCCCCCCCTTTTTACTCAATCAAAGAACCCCGCCCCAAAGAAATATGATTTGGCACTTTATTTTAGTGCATTTACAACTACCACTAGAAAGAGATACTTAGTGGTCTTGATTTGAATGCATTACAAACCCTCATGAAGAGCATATGCTAAAAGTGAAACTTGGGCACAATAATCAAGACAACAAATAGCACCACTACAATCTACTCAAAAAATCATGCACTTTCAAAAAAACAATCGCCTCGATACAAGGTCGTATGAGAAAGTTATGATCCTCCGAAGTTTCCAAAATGAGAACTGTGCACAGTCAAGGCTGAGAATCTACAATTTCTGAAGAATTCATCCATGAAAATCAAAAAATAACTCCACTAGTGGATAAAGCACAAAAAAATAGCCAAGTTCATAACAAGAATCATCAAATTTGGAGTCTGTATGAGCAAGAATGAGACATTTGAAAACTGCATTCAAATCTGTGGCTGCCAACGAAGAGGGGTATGGCTGTAGCTTTGCATGCTCAAATCTAAAAAATATACAGCTTGTATGAAAAATCTAAAAGATACTCAGATGGTTTTTCGGGGCTGCGAACAAAACCCAGAAAGCATTTTTCTTGCTGATGAATAGAAGATGTTTCTGTAGTGTAAATCAGACGCCTTTAACAGTAAAAAATGGCTCCAAAAATCAAAAAATGACCCCAGCAACCAAAATATGACATGGAAATGTTGGATTAGCTTCTTAAGTCCATCAATGGCATGCTAGAACCTACAAAACTGATTGAAAACTCCAAATATGCAAGTTGGTTGTCAGATTTGAGATTGAAACCCCAGAGAAAAACTGTTTTTGTCAAAAAATTTCTGATTCTCAGGATCATCCAAAGATGCAAGAGAAGAGCATACTTCATTTTTCAAAAAACTACAATAAAATTTATTTGCCCCCCCCGAATCTCTCAAATAAGGAAACTAAAATCTACTCTTGCACATAGAAAAGCTCTGATACCATGTTAGAATCTGAAAAGATTAATAACCCAAAAAACTAGTGCAAAGAGTAAATATCTAAACTATGAATGCAAATGATACAAAATCAAAATAGTATCATAGAGTTAGTCTCCAAGAGAGTAATGCAAATGCTGGAAGCAAAATAGCATTAAGAGGATGCAAAAACAAGAGATGCAAATACAAGCCAGGTAGCATGCTTATATAGGCTAGGAAGAGGGAGGAGGTGTCAACACCAACCAATGAGGAGCAACCATCTATCGGACTAAAGATAGCAAAGTATCTTCCCAAGATAGTTAATGGATGCTCACATGTAGGAAGGTGACACTTCACAACCATTCACCTAATAAGACATGCTTTATTAACCTAAGCGAGATTATTAAAAAGTGTAGGAAAAACTTAGCAAAATAGGAAAAATAAAAAACTACACTAACAAGTGTGACTGTTGCTGGATGTTTTTCACTTGGTACTTCAGGTTCTAGAGTATGCTTTCTTGTAATTAATGTTTTCATTGGAATGCTTGTATATCATGTCTATATGATGTTATTTATTGAAACATTTCCTTATTATGATCATTAGTATGTGATAGGTGATGTTATCTACTTGTAGGATTATCTTATTCTTTACTACTAGCATGTTAGATTTCCTTATGCTTATGTTGTAGCATGTTTAGTAGTGATGTCCCTATTATGATAGTACCGACAATTTGATCAGTGGCTTGGGATGTTACATGTAGGGGATGGCTAGGATCCATGATGTTCTTATGATGCTATTAATGCTTGGAAGGAACTATGTACTTAGTTTGGTTGTTCAATTATTGTGATGTTATTTATGTACTACAATGTTACTTCTATTCACTATGATGTTGCTTTCAGTATGTACTTTACTACTATGGTTAGATGGATAGGTGTTCCTCTTTCTTGTTTTTTATGCACTCAAGTGTTCATTCGTCAATTTACGTGGATTTGGTACTCCCTAATGTGGAGGAAATTCATTTCCTAGGTTGTTTTCCTTAGTGTTTTGGCTTGCTAATGTGTTTCCTCACACAAAAATTGTACTTGTTTGCTAGAGAATGTGAATATTCATGTGGCTCCTTGCATGTCTTCATGCAATTCTTTGTACTTCCTCGCATGAGAATATGAAGGTTTGTGTAGTTCTTGGTACTTCCTCACATGAGATTGTGCACTTCCTTGCATGAGATTGGAGGCCAATGTACTTCCTCGTGCAAGAAATAGGGAGCAATTAGGCTTGGCCAAGGAAGTTTTGAAAGTTGGTTTTGGACACCTTATTAGATTTCACACCTTTCTAGTTCAAAATAGTCTTTCTAAGGGGTTTAAAATATATCATTTCCTTATACTTAAGATATATTTTAATATATGTGATGAATCTTTTGAGATAGGTTTCAGACCTCTCTGAGATAAGATAAAGATTCTAGGAAACTTCAAGGCTTAAAAAATTCATACTTGGCCAAATTTTAGGATTTTGCATTTTTACCCCAACATGGTTTTTAATTGATGAGTGGTCCTTTCTTCAAGCCCTCATCTAATGCATGGTCATTGTTGGCCTTTGTTTGCGTGTGTCTATTTGGTTGTGTTGTTTAGAGATTCATTTGTTGCCAGGATTGTGGTGAAGTATTGTATTGCAATGTTTGTGATCCCTATATGATGTTGTCATGTGCATTCATACTTGAAAAGAAATCTTGGCTTGAATGGAATCCTTGTTCCAAGGATCTCCAAGCGAGACATTATAGATATTCTTTGGGATCAACTTGAAATATTTCCATAATTCCAACTATATTTGATGTATCTAGTCTATTATGAGTCAGATACTACAATCCTCCAATCATAGACCTGTACTTCTTTAGTTCAATAGTAGGCATCCCATCTTTTCTCGATAACTTATGATCAGTTACCATAGGAGTTCCAATAGGTTCACAATTTTCTAGACCAAATATTTTCATAAAATATTTGGTCTAAGAGATGAAAATATCTTCTTTTGTTTTGAATAATCTGCAATCCCAAGAAAAATTTCATTTCTCCTTTCATGCTCATCTCAAACTCATTCTTCATGTATTCTAGGAATTTGTTACTGGCTTCATCATTTCCACCAAAAATAATGTCATCAAAAAATACAACAATTATTAGCAAAGCATCTTCTATTTTCTTCAAGTACAAGTTACTATCTGTTGTTCCTTTAGCAAATCCAAGCTTTGCTAAATATTTTTCCAACCTTGCATGCTAGGTTCTTGGTGCTTGTTTTTATCCATACAATGCTTTCTTTAGTCTACAAACCATGTCCTTCTCTTTTGTTAAGGGTAAAACCTTTGGATGTTCAATGTAAAATTCTTCTTCAAGTTCTCCATTCAAGAATGTTGACTTAACATCCATTTGATATACTTTAAAATTCTTATTTGCTGCATATGCCAAGAACATTGTGACTACTTCCATTCTTGCTATAGATGAATATGTCTCTTCATATTCAATTCCTTCTTGCTGAGAGTAACCTTTGCATACAAGTCTTTCTTTGTTTCTTATTACTTCTCCCTATTCATTCATTTTATTTTTGAATACCCATTTGGTGTTAATCACATTTTTTTCCTTACATCTAGGAACTAATTCCCATGTGTCATTTTTAATTATCTGCTAGAGCTCTTCCTCCATTGCTCTTATCCAATGATCATCTTTGATTACTTCATCTATGCTTCTTGGTTCTGCTTGAGATATCAGACACAGTTCTTCATTAATTCTACTCTTTGTCATTACTCCTTTTTCCTTACTTCCTATTATCTAATCAGTAGGATGATTTCTTATCAAGTTCCTATTTTGGGGCAGGAGTTGCTACTTCAACTCTTATTTTTGGCATTGCACTCTATTCTTCTCTCACATCTTCAACTTGCAGATTATTTTGCAAGTCATTATTAGTCTTGAAAAATAACTCATTACTTTTGTTAGTCATTCCAGAGTAATCATCTCCATTAGAGTTATAATCCACTATCTTTTCCTTAGTGCCAAATTTTTCATCAATTTTAACATTAGCACACTCTACTATAATTTTTGTTCTATAGTTGAAACATCTATAAGCTTTAGATTTTAATGAGTATCCAAAAAACATACCTTCATCACTCCTTCAATCAAACTTATTGATATTAGCATCTCTTTTGATGAAATATTTGCTTCCAAATATACTAAAATATTTGACTGATGGTGAGTGACCAAACCATAGCTTATAGGGTGTTTTGTCCATACCTCTTCTTATATGCACTTTGTTTAGTGTGTATACTATTGTATTGACTATTTCTCTACAAAAGGTTTTTGGTACATCATTTTCAAATAACATGGCTCTTTTTGCTTTAGCAAGCCCATTCTGCTAAAGTGTATGGGTTGAGGATAGTTGTCTCCCAATACCATGCTCTTCACAATAGATATTGAATTCTCTAGAGATGAATTCTCCTCCTCTATCTAATCTTAAGCCCTTAATTTTAACTCAAGATTCACTCTCAACTTTTTCCTTAAATATCTTGAATTTATCAAATGCTTTTGATTTATCTTTAAGAAAAGCTACCCACATCATTCTAGTGAAATCATCAACGAAAATCATAAAGTACCTTTCTCCATAAAACCCTCTTGTTCTTGTAGGACCACTTAGATTTTTATGAACCAATTCTAGATTTTATGTAGTATAAAACTGCTTGCTAGAAAATGAGACTCTCTTCTACTTAGCCAAGATACATTCCTTACAAATAGTGTCAATTGCATTAGTGATCTTGGGTAAATCTCTCATAGAAAATGTATTACTAGCCTTCACAATGTTATCAAAGTTAATGTGACAAAATCTTTTGTGCCATAACAAATGGTTGTCAATATTTACTACTAAACATGTTATTTTAGTAGAGTTTAAATTAAATACATTACCTCTGGTTTTTGTGCTAGTACCAAGTAGTTTTCCTTCCTTGTTCTTGATAATCCATGTGTTGGAGACACATTGGGGAACCTTTCCTCATGATTTCATAAAGATTGGATGAATTGAGTTGAAGTTTGAACTATTCGAACCTTGCTGTTGGAGCTGCATTTTTCTAGTTTTTGGGTGCCTGTTGCAAATCATGTAACTAATTATCCTTAATGAATGACAAGATTTCAACTTCATGTTTTGAAGAGGGACTAGATTAATATCTATGAACAAGTGTGCAAGTTCTAACTCTTTATATTTTGGGAGATATGGCATTTCTCCTATAGTATTGATTGCTAGTAGACTACACGACAAGTTTCTATGGGTGACCTTCAAGATGGATGTACACTTTTTCTTGAGGAATCATAATTTTCACATTTAATTTATTATAGAGGACCTATATTTCTACCTATGGTTTGAAGAAAGAGTTCTAACTCAATTGCAGTGAGGAGATGTCATGATTTTACTCAGATATTGATTTTTGGACATTTAATTGTTGTTGTAGGCTGACTTGTGGCATTTAATTTATGTATTTGTATTTAATTTGTTTTATCTCTTGACTTGTAGCTTAGATTAGTATAAGTAGTTGGTATTTTGGAGTATTTTAGTCATTCATTTATGATGGAATGATTCGTGGGGGTAGCTGAAGGGTGATTTTTCCTAAGTTTGTGAGCAGATCACCGAATGTGAGGTAGTTTATAGCAGGATTGTGGTGAAGTTGTGAATGTGTGGATAGAGTGTCAAATGTGAGGTGGTTTACACTTGGATCTTGGATCTTGGAGAAGATCTAGGGCTGTCACTAGAAAACAAGGAGCTTTCTTAGTAGGCTTGTGAGCACAAGTTTAGATTTCCTTGGTGGTTTTCTTCTAGATTATTGTTATGTTATAGATCTGGGCAAGCTAAGATTGGTTTGCAAGTTGGATCTTGAGGGGTCTTGCAGAACTAATTTTGTAACTTTCTATTTGTATTTATCCCTAACTTGGAAGGCCTTCTAGTAGGGTATATTTCATGTAATTAGTTATATATCTATGAATCAAGAATTATAATTTGGTATCAGATCTTGCATTATTATTTCTTGGTGTTGTATTTTTGCTATGTCATTATATAGCTAGGGGGATAGGACATCTCATTTTGGGATTCTCCTACCTTATGCTACATTAGGTGGTATTAGAGTGAAGTTTGTTCCTAAGTTTGTAGAAAGATCATCGAAGTTGAGGTAGTTTGCACCAGGACATGGGTTGGAGAAGTAGATCTAAGTTGATCTTGATCTAGTGGTGGATTATTCTTTCTGTAGTCCTAGATCTCTTGGTTGTGAGCTAGTAGATCATGGTTTTGACTTGTAATTGTAGAGGGCTTGTATATTTATCAATGGATGCAAGGATGGAAGACTAATCTTGTTGAGGCATGATTGTAGAGAGTTTGTCAATTGTAGGTTCATGGTTCCTAATTGTTCATGTGAGGTGGTAGGCTGCAATCTAACTTGCAAAAAATTTCTGGTTGTCACAAGGAGCATGGGAAGGATTTTTTTTAGAGGGTTTGCAAAGATCTTGGGAGATGGCTCCAAGAGGATTGGACCCTTAGATGATTGTGAATCTCTATGATGTGGTGGAAAGGAAATTTTCTAAGTTGTCTACTTAGTTTGAAGCTAGCTTGGCTAATCAAGATAAGGATGGGGTGAGGAATGAATTCTATAGATACTTGTTGAGTTGGAGTCTATCGATCTAGAAGAGATTTTTTTGGCCAATTAAGAGACTTGTTTGTAAGAGAAGATGGCATGACAAGGTTGAGGTGGAAGAGGTTGGTTTTGTTGATTAGTTTGTGAAGTCTGATACAAAACTTGTAGAGCTGCTGGAGGTTGTTGCTACTGATATTCCTAACCTTTCTAATGTTGGGACAAAGTTTGGTTTTCATGATTAGTTGGCTGAGTCTAATGTGGAAATTGTAGAGAACTTGGTCATGGATGATCTAGTTTCTAATGTGGATGAGGGTTTGTTGATGATGTATTGTGTTCATTTTGTTCTTGGGTGTGAGCATACTAATTAGGTTGCTGATATGAATTTAATTCTAATGTTTTAGTGGATAAAGCATAGATGTTTGATCTTTAGATTTTTTCTATTGACTTTGATGAAGGGGAATCATTTGGTGAAGATGAAGTTGGTTACTCATCTTTCTTTAGGCATCAAAGTATGGGACATACTTTTCTATTTACTTGGGGAGTCATATGCAGGAGCATCAAGTTTAAATTTTGATGGATCTATGATTTTCATGATTAGCGATGTGTTGGAGACACATTGGGGAACCTTTCCTCATGATTTCATAGAGATTGGATGGACTGAGATGAAGTTTGAACTGTTTGAACCTTGCTACTAGAATTGCATTTTTCTACTATCTAGGTGCCTATATGTAACTAATTATCCTTAATGAATGAGAAGTTTCAAACTTTATGGTTTTAAGAGGGCCTAGATTAATATCTATGATCAAGTTCAAAATTTCTAACTCTTTATTTTTTTGGAGATATGGCAATTCTCCTACAGTAGCAATTTCTAGCAGATTGACTGACAAGTTTCTATGGTGACTTTCAAGATGGATGCACACTTTTCCATGAGGAATCAGCCTTTTTTCATTAATATATTGTAAAGGACCTAGATTTATACCTATGGTTCAAAGGATGATTTCTAACTCAATCAGAGCTAGGAGATATTTCAATTATACTCGGATATCAATTTCTAGACATTTAATTATTGTTGCAGGCTGACTTGTGGCATTTAATTTATGTATTTGTATTGAATTTGTGTTATGGGCTGACTTTTGGCTTAGATTAGTATTATTAGGAGCCTTGTGGATTATTTTATTCATTCATTCATGATGGAATGATTTGTGGGGGTAGCTGAAGGGTAAGTTTTCTTGAGTTTGTGAGCAGATTGCCAAATGTGAGGCAGTTTATAGTAGGATTGTGGTTAAAATGTGAATGTGTAGACAGAGCATAGAATGTGAGGCAATTTACACTTGGATCTTGGATCTTGGAGAAGAGCTAGGGCTACAGCTAGAAAACAAGGAGGTTGCTTCGTAGGCTTGTGAGCACAAGTTTAGATTTCCTTGGTGGTTTTTTTCCAGATTATTGTTATGTTACAGATCTAGGCTAGCTGAGATTGGTTTGTAAGTTGGATCTTGAGGGATCTTGTAGAACTGATTTTGTAATTTTCTATTGGCCCTAAGCTATAAGGCCTTATAGTTGGTCATATTGCATGTAACTAGTTATATATCTATGAATCAAAAATTGTAATTTGGTATCAGATCTTTCATTAATATTTCTTGTTGTTGTGTTTCCACTATGTGGTTATAGAGTTGGGGGCTAGGACATCTCCTTTGAGGATTCTCCTACCTTGTGTTGCATCAAGTTGATAACCCTTAATTCCAAAGACAATGCTCTTTATTGGTCATACAATAGAAACTATTTTTCCATTGCTCTATTTTCTTGTAGTTCTCTATAAATTATCAATATATTCTATATGATGTCAATTCAAGTTCTGTGCACTTTCTCAAATGTTAAATACATATTGTATTATATATTGGTAACTATGCATAAGCAGATGCATAATGTAATGTCCTTGATACACAAATCTCAATCAGTTGCTCCATTAGTCTTATACAAACTTATTACTATGTTTTCATCAATGACAAAAAATGTTCTTCAATGATCCCCCATAGCATTAGCATTCATGCTAACATTGAAATTATACTTTATTCCATACTATACTACTCTACCCTGTAAGAAATCTTCCTCTTACCTATCCTAAACCTTTAATTGGGCTCTGTCTACTTGCCTAGGGATTAGCATTAAAAATAGTTTCCCAAATCTCAAAAACTCCTAATTCTATACATATGTACACTAATAACTCCCCTAACATTTCCATCTATCCTTAGGTGTTTTCCATAGCTAGATTTCATGGGGGGGCCATATCTATCTAGACTGGTCAACATAGACCCAGTGAACTATTGAGAACTTAAACAATTTATTTAACACTTAACACCTACTCAAACCTACATGTCTATCAAATGAAAAACTCTCAAACCTAAACAAAGAATACTATTCAATCACCAAGTCGAGCCTTTCAATCCATTTCAAAACACTATCATCACAAAAGCTTGAGAAGTTGTTGTAACACTTGCAAAGTTCTATTCCACGCACAAAATTAATATAATCACCTCTCTCCCCTATCAAGATTTAAGTCTTGGCTAATATGTGATGCCATCTCCATTTTTCTAGGCCTATTGCTTGAGCATCATCTCCTATACTTTAGGGAATTTGTGGATAACAATGTTGCATGCAACTTTTACAATAATGGCAAATGTTGTCATGACAACATTTTTACAATATGTGGAAACTTCTTGTTAATCCATGATCCTATATATTGGGACCTCTATCCTTATAATATTTTGAGGAACCAACTAGGTTAATGACCCTAATGTATCATAATAACATCCATTAACAAGAGTTATTTTCCTAAAGACTCTAACTCACTAATGCTAATAAATTGAGATAACAACTAACAATGGCTACTTGGTGACCTTAGTCCTAGTGACTAATTAACTTAGCCAAAATTGCTAATGACCTTATACGATCTTCAAGAAAACTAATCTATGCTCTTGACTTGGCTAGAGTCAACTACAAGCCAAAAATATTTCAAATAATGGAGGTAGCCTAGGTGTGCTCTTGCACCATCCACCCCAAAATGAAAAGATCAATCTACCCTTGGATTGAGGATATTTGGATCAATCACCATCTTCTTGAATTTTGATTCCTTTATCCATACTACATTAGCATCCATCTATCCATGCTTCCTTATCAAATGTTCCTTGTAGTCTTTTGTTCTAGTCTTTTTATAGACTCTTGTGTCTAGTATGATATTTGGTCTTGTAGCTATAACAATAGGTAATTGGAGATTTTCTACATCATTGATTACTTCATGAAGATTCAGATCCATGCAATATTAAAGATTGGTGAAAGCCTACTATCTTCTGGTAGTTCAAATTTTAATGCATTGTCACCATACTTAGCCAATATAGGATATGGTCCTAGCCTTCTCATTTGCAACTTGTGAGGGACTCCCTTCTTTAGTCTTGACTTGTTAAGATAAACCATGACTAAGTCACCAATATTGAACTCAACTATCTTTCTACTCTCATCCACCTTTGCTTATTATTACATGGTCTTCTCCATCAATGTCTTCCTAAATATTTTATGAACCTCTTTCATGGCATGTGAAAAATCATCAACATACCCACTTGCTTTCACTCCATCTTTCAAATATCTCAACTCATATACACCCCTAGAATGTAGTCCATAAACTATCTCAAATGGGCTCTTCCCTCTAGACCTATTTATGGTATCATTATAGGCATATTCATCTTGTCAAATCAATTGATCCTATTGTTTTTTGTACTCCTTAGTCAAATATCTTAAAATATTCCCAAGGCTCTTGATAACAACACTAGTTTTATTGTTTTTTTAGACTACTAAGAAACAAAATGCTTAATACAAAGATTGTGAAGATCATAATAACCTGAGGATTAGCTACTTTCTATAAACAACTATATGTTCTTCAAATCTGGACCTAACTTCAACAATATCATGGAAGATTTTCTACTCTTTTGGCTCTGCAAAACCAAGCCAGGTGTACCTAAGGGACAAAAGATTAACCATTTGATATTATATGCACATCTCATTCAATTAATCACATTTTATAACAATATTCATCCATTCTAGTAGATTAGTCACAACTCTTCTCAAATCTACAAAAAATTCTAGGCAATAGTAGCTAACTAAGACTTAGAGGTTAAATGCAAACAAGTACTAACCAGCTATGACATTTTTCATACATTTAAAGAAAATTGATATAGATTTTAGATGTTTAATTGACATCTACCTAAGATCTTTCATGTACTAACTAAAATAGTTGATTAATGCCTCATCCATTGGAATTTAGAGTCTATCCAATTTCTTGACCTAATTGATTGCATTACAATCAATATAATCAGCAATTCTCTCTATAACTCATTCTTACATAAATTATTCCTAATGCCTGGAGATCTTGTCACATTCATTAAAGCATTTACTCAATTCATTGAATCAAAAAAAATAATGAATTGACATATAACTTATCCTAGTTGTATTAAATTGAACAAGCTTTGCTTATATAACATCAAAATAACTAGCCACCGAAAAGGAGACAAGATTTAGAGAGAAAAGATAATGGGGATATTTCATCTTTGCATTAATCTTCTTGAAAAATATATAATATTGAATAATACTCAAAAAAACTCAAAATAAGACACCATCATCATGGATAGTTAATGTATTCTCAAAATTTGTAGAGAAAATACATCAAAGAGTTGATATCAAGAAAGACTAGATCGAATAAAGCTTAACAAAACTAAAATTATGCAATGACTCAGGCCCCTTCTTTGGCCTTGGGATCTCATTTATATAGTGTGAGATGCAACAAGCTTTAGGCATATAGAGTACTGATAGTTTTCTTTTACATACAAATATATCTACATTGTTCCTATCAGAAAAAGACAAAATTTGGTGCAACAGAAAGGTTTACATCATGAATATTCTTCTGTAGGGACCACTTATGCTTCACCTTTCATGCTAAGAGGTTCATGATTGGTTTCAAGGTTGTTGGCACTCCTTGAATGATGTGACCAATGAAGTTGCATGTGGTGGACCTAATTTAGATGTTTATAGTGTTACTTCAACTTGAGAGTCTACATCCACATCATCATGAATAGTTAAAACAACAATTACATCTTCTTCATTTTTTGCAGCCATTTCATCATTTTGGAGCATTGTGCTTGTTACTATAGTTATTTTCTCTTCTTCATCTTCTTCTACATGAATACATGTATCAGTTATCTCTATCTCATCTTGGCCCATTTCTTCATTATTAGTTTCTTCAATTACTAACTACTTTGAATGCACAAAATCTTCTATCCATTTATTGAAAATTATATCAATTGGCCAATCAAAATTCAAAACCTCACACTATTTCTTAATCACAAAATCTCCTAGCTTATCAATTTTAGTAAATTATTCTCTAATGGAGTTATAAAATAGTTTCACCTTAGCAACATCCTTAGTTGTCATTGCCCATAGAAAATGCCCTTTTCTCACTTATAACCCATTTATTCTATAACATAATAAATCATCTAATTCTTTACCCCATTCTTCCTTTTCTTTCAATTTATCTATCTTTTTAAGTGTATGGGGAAAGAGCTAAAAATTCTCAGCAAGATATTTTGGAAAAAAAAATTATTATTTTCTTTTGAACTGTAACTCTTATTTCCATCCAAATTAGATAAATCACTTGCCACATCAAAAGTCATTCCTATATATTGACAAGATGAACTTATAATAACTAAAATCATCAAAAAGGTAACATCTTTATTCCTATTGCCCCACTTACTCATGATGGGTTTTAAAGAGTCTTCACAACCTTTTAATTCATCCCACATGTTAAATATTTTCACCAATTTCTCATGAAATGTTATCCAAACAATCTTATCTACTAAATATAAGATTATTCTCCTGATTTGATCTTCATAGAAATCATTCAACTCAACATGTAAGGCCTATAGTTTTTTCTCTTCTTCCTCAAATTCTTCAACAATATAGAATTCTAGCCTTTGTGGGGTATCAAGAAATTCTATCAAGGGAGTTGACATGAATGGTTCAACTAGGGGTTGAGGATAAGTAATCTAGGGCTGACTTGATTCTCCCACTTTTTTTTTATCTAATTACTTATCCATTTGAGCAACCTAAGCCTCCAATTGATGTATTCTATTTCCTCTCTCCTCATATGCTTTCAGTATTTCTTCAAACTTGGCATTGAGCTCCAGGATTATTATTTTTTGTCCTTTTTAGCAACCACCACCGCTTAGTCCATCATCTCCCTAGTCATTTTAGACACTTTTCCACTATCTACCTCATCTGCTTTGTATACCATGAGACTACCTATATGCTCAACACTTGAAATTTCTTGTAGTTTTCTTTTTTCCCTCTTTTCAATAAACCATATCACCAATTCTTGGTGATCATTATTGTATTTTAAACCTCTAGGTGCCTATAGGATCTCTTCCTCAATTTTAAACTGGGTATCCTTTTCCTTCCTAATAGAATAAAAAATAATAGCATTTTCTATGCCTCATTTAGGCAAAATTAAGATTCATGAGTCTTTCAATAATTACCTTCCCCCTTCAAGGGTTAATTATGAAAATTCCTCCATGAATTTAGCCTCAACTTCTTCTTCAATTTTGGAGTCCAACCTATTTGGTTGCTCTACTTTTTATTGATTTACACTTATTTTCAAAATTACCAATGTTTCTTCTGCATAAAAATTGGGCAAAGGCTCTAGATTTTACAAAACTTTCATCATTAATGAATTTTTGGGAAGCCTATGCAATCATAGGGTCTATTTCCTTACCTCAATAGTTTGCAATTGTAAGCCCAAAAGATGGCACATGAGGCTCTTCAATTTCTCCTCCTTCAATGCCAACAATTGTGACCGTAATGTCCCTTTCCGCTCCAATTTATCTTAGCCATTCTCTCAGAGATGCTTCATCCTATATCCTAAGTGTAGTTTGGGTAGGTGAATATTCTTTTGCATGACAAGATGATCCCTTCTTTAGTCTCTTCTTCTTAGGAGCATGTTTGTGAGGAGGGCTTTTAGACCTTGACCTCTTGTATGGGGGAAAATATTATATGTTCTGGGCCACTACATACTAGGCTCTTATCTGCAATGTATATTGCCCTGGGGTCACAATCATTCTACTAGCCAGCCTCTTCTCCACCTCAATAGCCTTATCTAGTATGCTTTTGTTATAATTTATTTCTTCTCATTCAGCATTTTCATGATCCCAAAAAAATTATCCATTAGAACATCTATTTTCATTCCCCAACACTTTCTATCTAATAGGGGATCATAATCAGGTTCAAAAGTATTTATAAAGTCTAGGACTTTACTATAAACTATCTAGTTTTCCTTTCTAAGCTCTTGTTCTTGTAGAGAAAATCTATTCCTAATTATATCCTCAAGAAAATATATAGTTTTCTTTTGAGCTTTTTCTTTACTCCCTTCTCTAAGGAGGTCATGAAATCCTTTTATGTCAACAAAGTGGGAATAGGATTGAGCCATCTGATATTTATCTAATAATTTTCCCAAGTTCCCCCATCCCTTTTTGACAAAAAAAAAATTATGAATAATTGTAATCATTGGAAAGAAATTACCTTTAGATTTACCAAGAAAATCTCTCTCCTCAACTGATTGGATTTTCTATAACAACTCAACAATCCCTACCTTCAAGGGCACTTGGTATGGAAACACATGGGGCTTTCCCAAAAATACATAAACTCTAAACATAGTGGAAATATCATATGGAATAATATCACCCCAATTGTGGCTCACCAATAATCATTTAGCATGGTCCTTGGGTCATATCAGCTCTAATAGTGACTATGATATCCTAGGGTTGTCCCCTACTAACAACATTTTGACCCTACAAGTAAAGTATCTATCAAATCCAACAAAGTTAAAATTAGTTACCTCCCATGTCATGTCTGCACTCCATAGTTGCACAAGGAGTCTCTCTCCATCTCTTTCTAATTCCAGCATCATCTCCTTGGAGAAAGGTAACTCCTTTGTATAAATAAATATATATCAACATTGAACACTAATAGAAGGGTTTGTCAACTTTAGCCTTTTTCTATTCCAATCAAACAACTATGAATCTCTTTAGCCAAGAAGGTAGTAACATCAAGAATTGAACTCATTCCATACTAAAGAGTTTGAGCAATAATAAGAACGATAGAGCCTGCGATATGATTTTGTTCATCCATAACAAAAATTTTGCAGAGAGAGAAATATAAGGACTATGCCCTAGGGTTAAAGTAATTTTTCAATAAGGGCTCGAGGGCATTTTTTGTGACCAAGGGCAATAATCCAATTTTAACAAAATTTTTTTGTAATGGCACTCCCCTTAGATACACCCTTTTTGCATCATATCTAGCCTGGAGGTCTTCCATGTCAATTTTCTTATGAATAGCATGATTATGGTTTAGCTTGAAAACCTCTATGATAATATCTGGTGAAACTAACACAGTGCAAGGTAGGAGGATCCCTAAAGAACATGTCCTATCCCCCATCGATACAACCATATAGTTGAAACAAAACACCAAGAAATGAAAAAGAAAGATCTCATACCAAATTGCAATAATATTTTCATAAAATATATCTAATTACATGCATACCAGGCTGTAAGGCCTTCCCGGTTACAACCAAATAAAAAGCAAGTAATAGTTTTGCAAGATACCTCAAAATCCAATCCAAACACTAGCTATTCTAGATCCACACTCTAGTAGAAACCCTTATGGAAAATCTTAACTTTTTCTCATAAGCCCCCAAGCAATCTTCTTGTTTCACAAGCCTCAACTACTAGCTCTCTTCCAAAATACACTCTTCTAGCTCCTCCACTTCTCCATGATGGATGAATAATGACTAAAGATTTTCCCAAAACTTGTACTTATACCAATATAAGCCACAAGTTGGCCCAAAACACAAATTAAATACAAATACATAAATCAAATGCCACAAGTCAGCCTGCAACAGCAATTAAATGTGCAGAATCAATATCCAAGTAAAATTGTGATATCTCCTAGCTCTAATTGAATAAGAAATTTTAGTTTGAATTGTAGTTAGTACTCTAGGCCCTCTTCAATCCCTAAAATTTACATCATCTAATTCATTATGTAAAATTATTTATATGGCCTGCAATAAGCACCAAATTCCTAAGAATGGTCGAGCTCCATAGACCATGTCGAGGAACCAAACACAATGTTGAGCTCCAAAAACAAGGCCGAGCTCCATAGACCATGCTAAGAAACCAGAGACCATGCCATGCTCCAAGACCATGCCAAGCTCCAAAGACCATATTGAGTCCCATAGACCATGTCGAGCTCCAAAGACCATGTCAAGTCCCATAGACCATGTCAAGGTCACAGACCATGTCAAGCACCAAAGCATGCTAAGCACCAGTCCTTCTTTGACTGAGTACTAGTCCAAGCACCCACCAAAGAAATGACCAAGCCTCCTCTCATGAACTCCAAATTAGTCACCAAGAAAACCCAAGATGCTCCTTCATCAAACTCCCTAGGTAAATAGAAAAGTGTGTCCCACACTTTGATGCCCAAAGAAAGATCAACAACTGACTTCATCTTCACCAAAGACTTCCACTCCAATAGGGACAATAAAAAAAATATGCACATCATCCACATCTATATCATTATGTCAATCACCAGAATCTCAACCACCCAATCAACATGCTCACTCCTAGGAACAAACTGAACATAATTCTTCATCAGAAAATCCTCATCCACATCAACAACTAGTGAATCCACACTAGCAGAAACCAAGTCCACATTAGTAGAAATATGAAGATCTCCATCAACACATGCCAAACTCACAACCCCAGCAATCTCATTGCTCACAACAAGATGCTCTATAATATAGAACTTACCACCAACAACAACTAGATCATCCATGACTAAGTGCTCTACAATTTCCATGTCAGACCCAACCAACTAATCATGAAAACCAACCTCTATCCTAGCATCAACAAGGTTAGGAATATCCTCAGCAACAACCTCTAGCTTTGCTATAAGTTCTATATCAGACTCCACAATTTGATCAATAAAACCAAACTCAACATTGCTATGCCATCTTCTCTCACAAACAAGTCTCTTAACTATCCAAAAAACTCTGTTCCATATCAATAGACTCCAACTCCACAAACACCCACAAAATTATTCTCTCACCCCATCCTTAACTTGATCAGCCAAGCTAACTTCAAACCAAATAGACATCTTAAAAAAAATTCTCTCCACCACATCATGAAGATTTGCAATCATATTAGGGTCCAATCCTCTTGGAGCCATATCCCAAGATCTTTTTAAACCCTCTACAACAAATCCTTCCCACACTCCTTGTAAAAACCTCAATTTTTTTGCAAGCTAGATCGCAACCTGCCACCTTGCATGAATAACCAAGGACCTCATCACAAGTCTAGGACCATAGATCTACAATCCACAACTCTCTAAGATCATGCCTCAACAAGATCAGTCTTCCATCTTTGCATCCATCTACCCATCTACAAGCCCTCTGATATTGCAAGCCAAAACCATGACCTACCACCTCACAACCAAAAGATCTAGGACTCCAAAAAGAAAATTCACCACAAGATCAAAACCAACTGAGATCTACTTCTCCACCCAAGTCCTAGTGAAAACTACCACAAATCCAGTGATCTATCTACACACTTAAGAACAATTATACTCTAATACTACTTGATGTAGTGCAAGGTAGGAGAATCCCTAAAGGAGATCCTAGCCCCCAGCTATACAACCACACAATGGAAACACAACACCAAGAAACAACAAAGCAAGATCCAATACCAATTTTCAATAATATATTCATAAAATATAACTGATTACATGCAATGTGTTACATTGTAAGGCCTTCTCAGTTAAAAACAAATAAAAAGAAAGTAATAGTTCTACAATATCCCTCAAGATCTATCCAAACACTAGCTACTCCAAATCCACCCCCAAGAAATCTCCTTGTTTCACAAGCCTCAGCTACTAGCTTTCTTCCAAAATGCACTATTCTAGCTCCTCCACTTCTCCACAATGGATGAATAATGACTAAAGACTTCCCCAAAACCCCTACTTATACCAATCTAAACCACAAGTTATCTTAGAACACAAATTAAATGCCACAAGTTAGCATTCAATAGTAATTAAATGCCCAAAATTGATATCCAACTAAAATTATGATATATCCTAGCTCTAATTTAATTAGAACTTTTAGCATGTTCATATTGTAGGCAAGCACTAACCATTGATCTTCTCAAGATCAATGATGTATATATCTTGTGCTTTTTTAACTACTTCAACATCTTGCATGGCATCATGTTGTTAGGAAGCTTCATTGCATTAGGTTTGTTAGTTTTGTGGTAACTGATCAAGAAAGTATTGTGCATACCTCATAAATTCTTTGGGGTTTGGGTTGTGGCTGACCTTGTGGCTGATGTATGGCCAACATGTTGTAACCCTAAAGTGGCATAAAATTACTTGTATAAAAGGGCTTAGGGTTCGGTATTTTCATTAAATTATGATGCAAATTTGCTTCTTGCATTGGTATTGAGCTATAAGGGATTATGGATTGTAATCAAGTTGTAATCACTAGATTATAATAATATCGAACTTGTTGTTTGTTGGATGTAGCCTAGGGATAGGGTGAACCATGTAAAATTTTGGTGTCTTGTATTCTTTTCTGTGTGATCTATTATTTTTTATTATTAGATATGTTTTCATGTAATTGTTATTTATGTTCCTGGTTTAATCCTAACAAGTGGTATCAGAGTGAGGTTGTTTTTGTAGTTATCCTCTATAGGAAAGTCTCATGATTGAGTGGGAGTCTCACAGTTTAGAGGGAGTAATGGTATATGAGGGTTAGATAAGGGTTGATAGGTTTAATGGGTAGAAATTTTAGTTATGAAAGATAAAAATGGAAGACTATCTTTAGCAGAAGGATTTATGGAAGCCATTGGAAGGCAAAACCAAGAATCAGTGATCTATGTCAAATGATGAATGGGATCTTTTAGATAGAAAGGAACTTGGAAGCATTCAATTATGCCTAGAACCATTGGTGCTATTTAATATTACAAAAGCAAAGACAACAGAGGAGTTGATGGAAACCCTAGTGATACTGTATGAAAATCCCTCTACTCCAAACAAGGTATTTCTCATGAAGTGTTTATTTAATATGAAAATGGAAAAAAGTGGATATGTTGCAAATCATTTAAATGAGTTTAATACTATTACTAGTTAGTTATCTTCTTTGGATATCAATTTTGGTGAAAAAATGAGGGCTCTCTTGATTTTGTGTTCTTTTCCTGAAAGCTAGAATGGCTTGGTAATAGCTATGAGTAATTCTATTCTTGGATCTAGTACCCTAAAATATGATGATGTGATCAGTGTTGTTTTGAGTGAGGAAACTCATAGGAAATCCTCAAGTGGATTTACATCTGGAAGTTCTTTGAATGCACAAAGTAGAGGTAGAATGACTAAAAGAGGAAGTTATTCTAGAAATTGTGGGAAATCAAGAGGAAAGTCAAAGGAGAGGAGATCTTAATCAAGAGGACCAAATGACTACTGGTACTATGAGAAACTAGGTCATAAAAAGAAAGATTGTTAGAATTGAAAGAAAAATGAAGGACATAAACTAGATGGAGACAAGGAGGTAAATGTGGTAAGTAACAAATTTGAAGAGGATGCTTTGCTTATGTCTTTAGAAAGTGTTGATGATTCATGATTTTTATATTTCGGTGCTTCATTTCATGCTACACATCATAGAGGTTATTTCATTGATTATGTCCAAGGGGATTTTGGACTTGTTTATTTAGGGGATAATGAATCCTATCAAATTGTTAGAAAGGGAAAAGTTAAGATTAAGTTGCAAAATGGGAATCATTGGCTACTACATGAGGTAAGACAGCTTCCAAGGTTGAGTAGGAATTTAATTTCAATAGGGCAACTCAGTGATGAGGGTTGTGTAGTTACTTTTAATGACAAAAATTGGAAGGTTTCAAAATTTTCCCTTGTAGTAGAAAAAGGTGTTAAAGTAGGCACCTTATATCTTTGTACAAGTCATATTGTTCCTTCTACTTTAATTGTTTCAAAGAAAAATGAATTTTCATGAACAATTGCTATAGTTGAGCAGGGAGGACAAATAGCTGTTGTAAATTTTGATATGGTGCTATGGCATAAAAGACTTGGGCACATAAGTGAGAAAGGTATGAAATTACTTCATTACAAAAAAACTTTTACCATGTTTAAAATGTGTTAATATGAATTTCTGTGAAAGTTGTGTGTATGGAAAACAAAAAAGAGTGAGTTTTGTGAAGACTGGGAAGGAAAACAAAAAGGAGAAATTAGAGCTTGTGCATACCAATTTATGGGGACCAGCTTAGGTATCTTCCCTTGGAGGCTCTCAATATTATGTTACATTTATTGATGATGCAACTAGAAAGGTATGGATTTATTTCCTTACAAATAAATTTGATGTATTTCAAACTTTTAAGAAATGAAAATGCTTGGTTGAAAATGAGAATGGTAAGAAATTAAAATGGCTTAGATCTAATAATGGTGGTGACTATTGCAGTCATGAATTTGAAAATTATTGCTCCACTAATGGTAGTCATAGAAAAAGAACTATTCCAAGGACTCCATAGGAAAATGGAGTTGCTGAATGCATAAACAAGACTATAATGGAGTGTGCAAGGAGTATGTGGTTGCATGTTGGGTTGCCCTCACACATGTGGATGGATGCTATTAATACTACTATATATTTGATTAATAGAGGTCTCTCTACTCCTTTGGGTTGTGGTATTGTAGAGGAATCATGGACTGGTAAGAAGGTGAGTTATTCTTTTCTCAAAACCTTCAGTTGTTAAGCATTTGCTCACATAGATTTTAAAAATAGAACCAAGTTGGAAGCTAAGTCAAAGAAATGTGTATATGTTCAATATGGAATTAATGAATTTGGGTATAGGCATTGGGATTTTGAAAATCATAAAATTGTAAGAAGTAGGGATGTCATATTCAATGAAAAAGTGTTGTACAAAGATCTATTGCAGCAACATGAGAAGAAAGAATATGATTATGTAGTGCTAAATGACACTCCAAAATATGATGTTCCAACAATTCCTCATGATGTGCAACAACCACAACAACAAATACCACACACACCAATGCATGTTAGATGGTTAATAAGGAAAATTAGACCTCCAAAAAGATTTTCTCCCTTTTTGTATTCTATTTTACTTACTGATGCTGGTGAACTTGAATGTTATGATGAAGTTATGCAGGTGGATACTAAGATTCAATGGGAGTCTGAAATGAAAGAAAAAATGTACTCTTCACTGAAGAATAAGAGATGGGATTTATGCAAGTTTCCTGCAAGTAAAAGAGCTTTACAGAATAAGTGGGTTTATAGGTTAAAAGAAGAGGATGGAGGTAAGAAAAGATTTAAAGCCAAGTTAGTTGTAAAAGGATTTGCACAGAATAAGGGCATCAATTTTGATGAGATATTTTCTCATGTTGTTAAAATGACTTCTATCTGTACTATTTTAAGCCTTGTAGCTACTGCAGATTTGTATTTAGATTAGCTTGATGTTAAAATAGCCTTTCTTCATGAAGATTTGGATAAAGAGATATATATGGTTTAGCCATAGAGATTTTTGGTCAAAGGTAAGGAGAACTTAGTGTGCAAATTGAAAAAAAGTTTATATGGCTTGAAGCAAGCATCTCAACAATGTTATCTAAAATTTGATAGTTTTATGCATGAGCATAGTTACAGTAGGTGTCATTCAAATCATTGTGTCCACTTTAAGTGGCTAGATGATGATAGCTACATTATTTTATGTTTATATGTTGATGATATGCTTGTAGCTGGGTCTAACATGGACCACATTAGGGGGCTAAAATGCCAATTAGCACATGAATTTTTTATGAAGGATTTGGAGGCAGCAAAACAAAACCTTGGTATGAAGATTTGTAGATATAGGAAGAATAGGAAATTGACACTATCTTGGGTTGATTATGTTGAGAAAGTGTTGCAACGTTTCTCTATGGAGAATGCTAACGCTGTCAGCACATCTTTACCTAGTCATTTGAAGTTGACTAAGGAGATGTGTCCCAAGATATAAGAAGAGGAGGATAAGATGTCCAAGGTACCCTATGATTTAGCTATAGGAAGCTTGATGTATGTTATGGTATGTACTAGGCTAGATATTGCACATGCAGTGGGAGTCATTAGCAGGTCTATGAGTCATCCAAGAATTGAGCATTGGAATGCAATCAAATGGATTCTCAAATAGTTGAGAGGAACATTCAATAAGTGTTTACACTTTGGGGGCTCTACTACTAATTTACAAGGCTATGTTGACTCAAATTTGATAGGAGATATTGATACTAGGCAGAGTACTACAGGCTATGTCTTTACTATTGGTGGGGTAGCTGTGAGCTGGGTTTCTAGGTTACAAAAGGTCAATGCTTTATCCACTACAGAGGCAGAGTATGTTGCTGCTACAAAGGTAGAGAAGGAGATGATATGGCTTTAGTTTTTCTTAGAAGAATTGGGACACCCTTAGAGGGATAATTATTTGTTTATAGATAGTCAGAGTGTCATTCATCTTGCAAATAATTCAGCTCTGCATTCAAAGACCAAACACATACAATTAAGGTACCATTTCATTCAATCTATTTTGGAGTATGGATAGTTAAAGTTGTACAAGATACATACAGATGATAATTCAACAGATATGTTGACAAAGGTAGTAACAATGGAGAAGTTGAATTCTTCTTTAGCTTCGGTTGGTCTTCTAGACTGAATAGGAATACAAGAATAGCATAGTCCAAGAGAGTTTGATCTAGTGGGAGCTCCATGTAGAAGTGGTATTGCTATGGGATCAATCCCCAAGCAGGAGATTATTGTCTAGTGTGGAGTCTGATCAGTCCCCAAGTGGGAGATCATTAGTTTTGTGGTGACTGATTAGGAAAGTACTATACATACTTCATAAATTCTTTGGGTCATGGCTATTGTTATGGCTAACGTATGGCCCACATATGGCTGACATGTTGTAACCCTAAAGTGGCATAAAATTTCTTGTATAAAAGGGCTTAGGGTTAGGTATTTTCATTAAGTTGTGATGCAAAATTGCTTCTTGCAGTGGTATTGAGTTGTAAGAGATTACAGATTGTAATCAGGTTGTAATCACTAGATTATAATAATATCTAACTTTTTGTGTGGTGGATCTAGCCCTGGGATTGGATGAACCATGTTAAATCTTGGTGTCTTGTGTTCTTTTCTATGTGATCTATTCTTTTCTGTTATTGGTTATATTTGCATGTCATTTTTATTTATGTCTGTAGTTTAATCCTAACAACATAAACTCCACATATCTTCATGAAGCATTAATACACCCACTATAGATCTTCCCAAGATCAATGGCTCAATAATATAACACCAAAACATGATTACACTACTTAGTTCAACCAATGACATTGCTTGAAGACTTCAACATGCTTTAACAACTCTAAGAACATTCTAACACCTCCACTTTTTTGTGGCCCATCAAAGGTTATTATCACCAAATTCTATGTGGCAAACAAGTTCATTCCCATAATTGCTAAAGGTCAAGTGAATTCTCAATGCAGGCATATGCTCACTATCAATCTTTCAAAGATCAACAATTGATGAGAGTAAACCATAATGGTTAAAAAAAATTGTAAAGTATTAAGTATTGAATGACCTTGCATGGAATAAAATGACTCATTTTTCTAAATCTCTCCACTACTATGTAGATTCTATCAAAACCACTTTCTTTTCTAGGTAAACCAACCATAAGATCCTTACTTATGTATTCCCATGGTCTTCTTGGTATTGGGAGAGGCTGATAAAGTCCTACATTTGTAGAAGTCCCCTTTGCTCTTTGACATATGATGCATTTCTCAACATAAACTTTGACATCTCACTACATTTTAGGCCAATAGTAGTACCTTTGAACCAACTCCAAGGTCTTATTGAAGCCAAAATGGTCACTCAAACTTTGATTGTATTTTTCTTGTATAAGGTTCTCCCTCGTGAAACCTTTTGGCACATATGGCTACCCACCTTTGAAGAGTTATCCATTCTACAATGTAAAGTCTGTAAATTCACTAGGAAAGTGATTTTGGTACTCTTGACACACCTTGTATGTTGTTGCAAAATTTTCATCAGCCTAATAGATTTCTTTGAAATTATCCAACCCTATGCTTCTTACCTAGATTTCTTGAATTGTAAGCAGCCTCCTACTCAAAGCATTAGCTACTTTATTGAGCTTCCCCTTCTTGTGCTTTATGGTGAAGGTATAAGATTGTAGATACTACACCCACTTGACATTTCTATTGCTTAGCTTGTCTTGAGAGTTAAGAAAACTCAAAGCTTAGTTATCTATGAACAATACAAAATCCTTAGGCAAGAGATAATGCCTCCACTTCCTGAGGGATTGAACAAGTGCATAGAGTTCCAAATCATAGAAAGAGTACCTTTCATTTGATACATTAATCTTTCTACTAAAGAAATCCATTGGTCTATTGCTTTGATTTAAGAATCCTCCCATTGCTATATTACTTGCATCACATTCTACAACAAAAGGTTCATTGAAAGTAGGTAACTTAATAATAGGCTTAGTAGCTACCTACTTCTTTAATGTTTTAAATCCCTTATTTTCTTCTGGTGTCTACACATATTTAGTTTTTATTCTACCTTTCATATCATCCATCATGGGAGCACATATCCCACTTAAGTTCCTGATGAACTTTCTATAGTACTAAGCTAGGCCATGGAAACTCCTCACTTCACTAGCATCCTTAGGAGTTGGACAACTCAACATTGATGCAAGTTTGTCTTCATCCATTTTTAGATCTCTTTGTGAAAGAACAAATCCTAAATAGACTAGTTCTTGCTTCATGAAATCACACTTGTCTAGATTGATAGTTAAGTGTTTTTCTTTCAATTTAGACAATACAATCTTAATATGTTCTAAGTGTTCCTCTTTACTCATGTTGAAAATTAGGATATCATCTAAATATATTGCCACAAACTTACCTATAAAGTCTTTCAACACCTCATTCATGAGCCTCATGAATGTTCTTCGAGCATTAGAAAGGCCAAATGGCATAACTAGCTATTCATAGACTCCTTCAGTGCTTTTAAATGATGTCTTCCATTCATCTCCCTCTTTTATTCTAATTTGATGATAACCACTCTTAAGGTCTATCTTGGTGTAGTACTTAGTCCCTCCTAAGAAATCCATAAAGTCTTCAATCTTAGGTATGGGAAATCTATGCCAAATTGTGATCTTGTTTATGGCTCAAGAATCTATGCATAATCTCCATGTTCCTCCTTTTTTAGGTGCCAAAATAGTAGGTATAGCACATGGATTGATGATTTTCCTTATCATCCCTTGATCCATCAACTCTTGTACTTGCTTTGCAACTTCTCTATTCTTCTTAGGAGTTAGCTTGTAAGGTGCTTTTTTTGGAAGAGATACTCCTAGAACCAAGTCTATTTGATGGCTAATTGCTCTTTTAGGTGGCAGTACTACAAGTGTACCATCTGATATAATTTTCTTAAAGTCATCAAGAATTTCCTACACCTCATGAGGTATTGACTCCTTCTTAGCTTCTCCTTCTTCCTTAGGTTTCACCATAATGGCATAACTCACTCCCTCTTCTTTGTCAAGAGTCTTCATGAACTCTTTACCCTTCAATAGTAGCACATTAGGTCCACTTCCTTGGTTTTTAGATTCTAGTAATGACTAAATTTTATAACTTACCCCATCCTTCTTGAAAGTGTATGGGTTGAGCTCACCATTATGTATTGCCTTCCTATCAAACTAACATGGTCTACCTAATTATAGGTGAAAAGCATCCATGGGTAAAACATCACATGGAATCTTGTATTTATAGCCTCCTATGGTGAACTTAATCCATGCTTTCTTATTCACCAAAACATGTTGCTCCTTGTTTAGCTCAGTGACTTTGTAGGGAGTGCTATGAGGTATTTTTGGAAGTTATAGCTTCCTCTAAAATGATATTATCAGTAGACCCTAAGTTTATGATAACTTTGCATACCTTTCACATAATCTTGCATCTCACCCTAAAGAGTGGTATTCTTTGCTTTGTTTCTCCTTTAACTAGTTCTTTAATAAGGTGTAACTAAGTCAATTTGCTAATCTTAACTAAGTTCATCTGTGAGTGTCGAGCAAGCTAGTTCAAGTCAAGCAAATTCTTAGTTGAAGTTGACCAAGTTCAATGTGTGTTGAGTAACCTTTGGGTGTAGACTGAAAAGGTCTTTAGGTGCTGAGTGAAAAATTCTTCAAGTGTCAAGCATGAGAAAAATGTAGTGGATGCCGAGCAAAATTGTTCAAGTGTTGAGCATCTTTTAAAACATAGTTGATGCTGAGTAACATAGTATGTGCCAAGCATCAATAAAAACATAGTTGATTTTGAGTAATGTAATATGTGTTGAGCATCAGTATTTCAATAGTGCCGAGTTGTTGCATTATTTGAAAGGTCAAAAGATTCGCTAGATTAGAGACGATAATATTGTTACATTGAATTTTGTGAACTAGTTGGATGATAAGGATGATGATTTGGTGTCACAGATTTTATGCAAACCAAATTTAGGTGAATACAGATAGATTTATCATGATGTTTCTAGAAGAAAAAATTTGGAGGGAAAACAATATCATTTTCTCTCAAAGCCAATTCAAGTTAAGAGTGAGAAGAATTGAGAAGGAAATGAACTACAAAACTTCTTTATAGTGAGTTCTAGGTCAGAAATCAAATGGGAATAATAGTTTGGTTGTATGAAAGCCAAGAGAAGGGTAGTGTGAAGTGTCAAGGGAAGGACACAGTAAGGAATAATAGATCAGAGACTCTATTTTGATCAAGTAACCACATGGAGTTGAATGTATTGATATAACTAGCAGAAGACTTAAGGAGACAAATCTTGAAGGGTGAAAAAGCTATCAGAACTACAAGGGAGGACAGCCAAGCAAGCTAGAAGAGCTGAAGTTTGATCTAAAATCTACAAGGTTTGAGTTGCAAGTAGTATTAGGTCAAAGCTTTCTAATACTTTCTTACCATTGTATTAGATATTGAAATCCTATATTGATAGGTTAGCTTAACAGCTAGGTGGTGAAGCCTTTGAGAAGGTGATTGAAAGTCCCATGGAGTTTGGTGGGCCTAATAGCCTTTTGTAAATCTTTTAACAGGGTGACATTCCAAGTTGAGTGTTCTTAAGTCCTCTAACAAGGCACACTCCTTACAGGGTGTTGAAATCCTTTTATAGGTTCACACTTAACAGTGTGTTGTAGCCTTTAACATGGCAAGCCTTTAATAGGGCATCACTTCAGAAGGGTGAAAAAGAAGGTAGCATGTTACTAGCAATTTTTCCAAATTGGGTTTCCATGTAAATCCTTGTGTTATGTGTTGATTCTATGTGCTTCATTATTCCATGTTGATTTACAATAGATTGCTAAGACAAAGTGAAGGATTAGATGAATAGTAGTATGTATGGGCCTACTATGGTTTTGTTAAAAAGTTTGAAATTGGGTATATTGGACCTTGAATAACTGATTCACCCCCCTCCCCCCCCCCCCACAACTCTTAGTTATTCCAAAGAATTCTAACAATTGGTATCAGAGCCCACTGCTGATTTGTTTCAAGGTACTAGCAGCAGGAAGATCAAGAGGTCCACAAGAGAAGTTCCCAAGCTCAACAGAGACAACTTTGCTACATGGAAAAGTCTGATGAAATTGCACCTTAGATCAATAGGTGACTATGCCCAGACCTCAATAACTACTAATCATGTAGACCCTATAGGACCCCTCACTACAAAAGATTTGAGCAAGAAGAAGGAGCACAATCAAGAAATGTTGGAGATTGCTTCAGCACTTAGTTATGTTGAATATGATGATATCAAAGGATGTGATACTGCACACAAAATATGGACAACCTTATCAACTATCTATGGAGGAGATCAAAATGTACAAAGAGACAAAAGAGAAAAACTAAGAGGAAAGTTTGATGATATGGAGATGGAAGAAGGAGAAAATGTTGCTCAGTATGGTGCAACAATGAAAGAAGTGGTAAGTGCAATAAGAAGTTTGGGTGGACAGCTACAAGAAGAAATAGTTAGCAACAAATACTTGAGATCTCTACTCCCTATCTATGCCATAAGAGTTTTAGCCATCCAAGAGCTAAGGTGTGTACAAGGGAACACATTGACCTTTGAAGGAATAATTGGAAGACTCACTGCATTTGAATTATCCAATTTTGGCAACTACAAGCTAGACAACTTTGAATCTACTTTCAAGGCCAAGATGATAGTAAAAGACAATAAGGAGTTGAAAACAAAGAAGAAGAATGAAAAAGGTAAACATGTATCCAGTGATAGTAGCACTGATGAAGATGATGTAGATCAGTTAGAGGCATTGCTAGCCAAAAGGTTTCATAGAGGAAGAGGCAAATTCATGGGTAAGTTGCCTATCATTTGTTTCAATTGCAATGAATTTGGTCATATTGCAGCAAGATGCACACAAAGGAAGAATAACAAAGAAGGAAGTAAGTATAAGAAGAAAAGAGAAGATAGTAACAAAGACTACAAAGACAAAGGCAAAAGATGCTACATTGTTGAAGAAGATTCTGATGAAAATGATGATGAAGTATTATATGTGGCTATGAAAGATGAATTAGATGAAAATGAAGCAACAACCTTGGTAACCTACATGAACAAAAATGACAAGTGGATCATAGATAGTGGATGCTCTCATCACATGACTGGAGACAAAAGTAAGTTCATTACCTTTACTCAATATGATGGAAATAGTGTTAGATTTGGTAATAATGCACCATGTCTAATCAAAAGGAAAGGTAGCATTAAGCTTACTAAGAAGATATCATGTGACAATGCATACTATGTTGAAGGGCTAAATTATAATCTATTAAGTGTATCACAATTAGGCAACATAGGATGCAAGGTAGAATTTCAAAATAGAACTGCCAAGATTTATGATTCTCATGGAAGTCTAATAGGAAAAGGTGACCAGACTAGGAGTAATTTGTTTTACCTAGATATGGAAGATTCTTCTTGTCTTATGGTACAGACTGATGATGTATGGTTATAGCATAAGAGGCTATGTCATGTAAACTTTGACAATCTGATCAGCATCAACAAAATGAAGAGAGTCAGAGGATTGCCAAAGTTACCTAACAACACAATGTGCAAACAATGTCAACTAGGGAAGATGACAAAGTCTAGTTTGAAAAGCAAGACCTATACTTCCAATGAAGTATTAGAGTTAGTTCATACTGACTTATGTGGTCCTATTGAAATTCAAAGCTACAAAGGTGATAGATACATAATGCTATTTGTGGATGACTACTCATGAATGATGACAGTCATGTTCCTGAAACAAAAATTAGATGCATTCCAAATGTTCAAATGGTATTTGGCCAAAGTTGAGAAGGTGTCAGAAAAGAGCTTGAAATGTCTAAGATCTAATAGAAGAGGTGAATTCACATTAAAATAAATTTAAGAATTCTGCAATGATAGAGGAATCAAAAGGGAGACATCAACACCTAGGACTCCACCACAGAATGGTATAGCAAAAAGAAGAAATAGATCAGTAATTGACTATGCCAAAACCTTGATAATAGAAAATAATGTTGCACTCAAGTATTGGAGAGAAGCCATAAGTATTGTAGTTTACACACTCAATAGATTTCAAATCAAGAAAGGTACTCATGCAACACCTTTTGAGCTATGGTATGGTCATTCACCTAATGTTAAACATTTCAAAATATTTGAATGTAAGTGCTATATACCTAAAGAGTCTAGGAATGGAAAGTTTGATGCAAAAGGTGATGAAGGCATATTTCTTGGTTATTCCACTAGAAGCAAAGCTTATAAGTACTTAAATGTTAATGCTAACAAAGTAGTGGAAAGTACAAATGTAAAATTTGATGAGCTTGCAAAAATTCAAAATGTTGAATGTCCCAAGAAAATAAAGGAATACAAGACTTTTGTATACTTCTATGAAGGTATGCCTAATGAAGGTGAACTTGCAAATCAAAATGGAAATCAGAAACAAACTTCAGTATCTGCTGAGTCACTGACAGTGAATATCAAGTTGCATTCAAATGTTGAGTTACAGAATACAGAAAATGCACATTCAGATTCTGAGAATAGCACACATGAAGGAAATGAAAAATTAATTGATGGAGATATGCATGAGGATTTAGATGCTGAAAGGACTAATATGGAAACAAGGAAGGAACCAAGATTGGAAAAGTATGTTAGAAGACACCATCTAGCAAAACAAATCATTGGAAACAAAGAGGCCGTACCAATGACAAGGAATAGACTTAGAAGTGAGACATGTCTACTCAACAAAGTAGAACCCAAAATAGTAAATGAAGCTCTACAAGATGATGACTGGTATAATGCAATGAAAGAAGAGATAGAGCAAATTGAGAAGAACAAAACATGGACCTTATTTCCCAGACTAGCAAATAAGAATGTGATTAGAACCACGTGGGTGTTCAGAAACAAGCTAGATGAAAATGGTGAAATCACAAGAAACAAGGCTAGATTAGTCTGCAAAGAATATGTACAAGAAGAAGGACTAGATTACGGAGAAAATTTTTCCCCAGTTGCAAGAATGGAAGGAGTAAGGACCTTACTTGCATATGCAGCTTATAAAGGTTTCAAAGTCTACCAAATGGATGTCAAGTCAACATTTCAAAACAATATACTAGAAGAAGAAGTCTACATAGAACAACTAGAAGGATTTGTTGATGAAAACAACAAAGACAAGGTCTACAAACTACACAAAGCTCTATATGGGTTGAAGCAAGCTCCTAGAGCTTGGTATGAGAGACTTCGTAAGTATCTAGTGCAAATAGGATTTGAAAGAACTAATGACAATAGTAACATGTATATCAAATTAGAAGAAGGTAAGGACAACCTTATATCAAAAATCTTTGTGGATGACATAATATTTGGAGGAAAAGAAGTACTCAGCAAAGATTTTGCTGACAATATGAAACACGAATTTCAAATATCTATGTTTGGAGAAATAAAGTTCTTTGTTGGATTGCAAGTACATCAACTAAAACATGGCATATTTGTAACCCAATCAAATTATATCAAAGAGATATCAAAGCATTTGGTTTAGAGGATTCCAAACCTTTCAGGACACTAATGGCCATAGGACACAAGCTATCTAAAAATGATGAATTAGCTAAAGTCAACTAGAAAATGTATAGATCCATGATTGGAAAGCTACAATATATTGTACATAGTAGACTAGATATAGCATTAGTAGTTGGAATAGTGGTAAGATTCTCTACTAATCCAAGAGAAAATTATCTCATGGTAGTAAAAAAGATAATGAGATATCTTAAACTGACAAATGATTTTGGTTTATACTACAATAGGAGTGATAAATTTGAGCTAAATGCCTACACTGATGCAGATTGGGGAGGCAACATTGATGATAGGAAAAGCACCAGTGGAGGAGCACTCTTCTTAGGAAAGGGACTAATTACTTGGACTAGTAAGAACCAAACATGTACATCACAATCCATGATAAAAGCAGAATATGTAGCTGTAGCAATCAATTGCACAAACATTGTATGGCTTAGGCATCTATTGAAGGGAATGAAGGAAGAGATAACCAAGCCAGTGATATTATATTGTGATAATACTAGTGCTATAAACATATCCAAGAATCTAGTAATGCATGCAAAAACCAAGAACATTGCAATCAAGTATCACTATGTCAGAGAGTTGGTAGAAGACAAGAAAGTGAAGATGGAATACATTCACACAAAGGAACAAATTGTAGATATCTTCACCAAACCATTACCTAAAGATGCTTGTGAGTAACTTAGAGGTAAGTTAGGGGTAAATCCCCTAACCCAAGTAGTTTAAAGCAACAGAGAAGTTTCCCTGCATCAAAAGGAGGTGATCATTGAAATATTAGAAGAATGATGCAGAGGATGATAACAGGTATAGAAATTCCAAATCAATCGCAAGCATGGTGATAGAGGGAGAAAGACTAGAGATGCAAAATTTACACCAAGCATATTCAAGATGCTACATATTTGGCATTAATGTCAAAGAGGGAGATTTATGAAAAACCAATCAATAATAGATTAGAGGAAGGAAGGAAAAACTGATCAGCAAGTAGGCATATAGAGAAAAGATATCAGCAAAAGAGGGAGATATGATACAAAGAGGGAGATAGTTGGAAATGATTGAAAAGATCATTGATTGAAGAGATCATTGATTGAAGAATGATGGAATTGGTAAAGAATGTTTTCAATCATTGTTTTTTCATTGATGTCAAACTTGCTATTTGCAAGAATGAAAATTTTTTAAATGATCCAAGTACTATCACTTAGTTGATTGACAAGGAGGAGTTAATCAATAAGAGGTAACTAGGGCACCTAGAGAAAGGTTAAAGTTATGTTGTTGTAATGAAGTATAAGGATCAACTAAGACATTAATGAAATAGTGTATTGATGACATACTCTAAGACACAAAGTTTATACACACTTAGATACATTAGAAATGTAAGGTGTAACTAAGTCAATTTTCTAAGCTTAACTAAGTTCATCTATGAGTGTCGAGCAAGCTAGTTCAAGCCAAGCAAATTCTTAGTTGAAGTCGAGCAAGTTCAATGTGTGTCGAGTAACCTTTGGGTGCTAAGTGAAAAAGTCTTTAGGTGCTGAGTGAAAAAAATTTCAAGTGTCGAGCCTCAGAAAAATGTAGTGGATGCCAAGAAAAATTGTTAAAGTGCTGAGCATCAATAAAAACAAAATTGATGCTGAGTAACATAATACGTGTCGAGCATCAGTAAAAATATAGTTGATGCCAAGTAATGCAATATGTGTTGAGCATCAGTATTTCAATAGTGTCGAGTTGTTACATTATTTAAAAAGTCAAAAGATTCGCTAGATCAGAGATGATAAAATTGTTACATTGAATTTTGTAAACTAGTTGGATGATAAAGATGATGAGTTGGTGTCACAAATTTTTATGCAAACCAATTTTGGACAAATACAGATAGATTTATCATGATGTTTCTAGAAGAAATAATTTGGAGGGAAAACAATATCATTTTCTCTCAAAGCCAATTCAAGTTAAGAATGAGAAGAATTGAGCAGGAAATAAATTATAGAACTTCTTTATAAGGAGTTCCAAGTCAGAAATCAAATGGCAATGATAGTGTGGTTGTATGAAAGCCAAGAGAAGGCTAGTGTGAAGTGTCAAGGGAAGGATATAGTAAGGAAGAATAGATCAGGGACTCTATTTTGATCAAGTAACCACATGGAGTTGAATACATTAGCATAACAAGTAGAAGACTTAAGGAGACAAATCTTGAAGGGTGAACAAGCTATCAGAATTGCAAGGGAGGAAAGCCAAGCAATTAGAAGAGATGAAGTGTGATCTAAAATCTACAAGGTTTGAGTTGCAGGTAGTATCAATTCAAAGCTTTCTAATACTTTATTACCATTGTATTAGATATTGAAATCCTATATTGATAGGTTAGCTTAATAGCTAGGTGGTGAAGCCTTTGAGAAGGTGATTGAAAGTCCCATGGAGTTGGGTGGGCCTAATAGCCTTTTGTAAATCTTTTGACAGGGTGACATTCCAAGTTGAATGTTCTTAAGTCCTCTAACAAGGCACACTCCTTACAGGGTGTTGAAATCCTTTGATAGGGTCACACTTAACAGTGTCTTGTAGCCTTTAACAGGGCAAGCCTTTAACAAGGCATGACTTTAGAAGGGAGAAAAAGATGGTAGCATGTTACTTGTTGTTTTCCCAAATTCAGTTTCCACATAAATCCTTGTGTTATGTGTTGATTCTATGTGCTTCATTATTGCAAGTTGATTTATAGTAGCTTGCTAAGACAAAGTGAAGGATTAAATGAATAGTAGTATGTATAGGCCTACTACGATTTTGTTAAAAAGTCTAAAATTGGGCATATTGGACCTTGAATAATTGATTCACCCCCTATACATCCCCCACCCTCTCAGTTATTCCAAAGAATTCTAACATGAATAGAGGAATGCCTTCCAAGGCTTTACTATTTGTTGCTTTTATTGACTTCAAGAAACTCTCTTCTAGAAAAATAGGATTTGGTGTTGAAATTTATTCTTCCAACTCAATCTCTTTCTCTTTTGTATCTTTCTCTTCTTTTTGTTCTATCTTTTCCTTGACTTTATTAGTTGTATCTTGGACCTTGCTCAACAATTTTTCAAGTTGTGCCAATCTTTCTCTCAAAGACTTATTGTCTTCCTTTTGCTCTTCTACTTTCTTCTCTTGTTCTTCTACCTTATTGGCCAATTCAGTATTGGTCACCATTGTTCTAGAACCACTGGATTAACTAGGTGATAGCATCTACCCTTCTTTGCATCTACTTGCTCAAACCTTTTGTAGGCTTTGATACCACTTGATAGGGAGAAGTAGTGATGAACCAATCACTGATTCATGTTTTTTGTCTACCTCTGAGACTTAGGTTGTCTTGCTAGACCACCACATGGACATATAAGACCTTTTTCAAGCTAAGATCCTCCAATCCAAAACCCTACTCCACTATCTTGAATAATATCCACTTCTTGTTGTTTGCCAAGCTCTCATACTGGATGAAGAGCATTAAAACTTTTTAACAAAACTAGGTCCTTTTAATCATTCTTCTCAACCACTTTTAGGATCATGGAAGGAGTTAACACCTTGAAATTTACTCCTTTGGAAACTTAAAACATCTCTCTATTGTTAACTTTCTACCCAATTTCATCCCTTTTCCCCAAAATAGGGCTACAAGGAAGAGCCCCAATTAGCCCTATTTCACCTACAAAATAGGGGTTTTCTCAGTTTTCTTGCACTAAAACTTCAAAGGTTTCTTCATGTACCTCTATTAATTTTGTGAGGGCTTTGAGATTTTGTAGGTTTTAGGCCCTGCAATGGCCATATAGTGTTAGTACTGAAATGGGGGGTTTTATGAGGGTTTACTAGGCCAATTTGTTGTTTGGTCTTATTAGGTGTCAAGATGGATTGGTGGAACCTTCTCCTTCCACCCAATGGTTAACCTAATATTCCTTTACAATCTCCATATTCAACTTTCAAAATTTCTCTATCACCCTACAAGAAAGAAGCTCTGCAATAGCACTATTTCCTAGTTGGGCATGCTTTAGCTCGCCTAGGGAAAGAGCTTAAAAATGCTAGCTAGCATTTTGAAGGGCCATTATTTTTCCAAAATATATTACATTCAATGTACTCTCTATAACCAAGAGGCCATACAATTTCAATGGTGGGATAGTGAGTTACACCATTATTCCTAACAAGCTATTAAAAACAAGACAACAAATTATCTAAAATGGAAAGATTTTTAAAACTATCAACCAATAGACTTTCAAATAAAAATTTCTAAAGAAAAAAAAAATTAATTAACCCTATCTATGATCCTATTAGGTACAAAAACCAAGAAAAATGTTAAAAATGTCTTAAAACTCAGAAAATTGATATTTTTCCTTCAAAATGTCATGTTACAACACTTGTATGTACAAATGACAATTCCTTAATGTCTCTTTTAGGGTTTGGAAGGTATTTATATTTCTTAATGGGTCTTTCCCTTTCCTATTAACACTTTTATCAGCCTTCTCCTTGTGTTTTAAGAGAAACTGGCATTTTTCTTGCTAAATCAGCATTCTTGCAAAAATTGCAAAATTGCAATATAGTTTGCAATTTGTCTTGCTTGCTCTTTGTAACACCTCTAACTTGTCATTTAAGCTATCCCTTAGAAATTCCATGCTAGGGACCCTTCTCTAAGCTAATGAATCATCCCTTAGGTTACTTATAACCCTATGGTAAGGTATATCTTTATTTTTAGGCCATTTATGACTCTTCTAAAGACATTTTTTCTTCTTACACCCTAGCTATCACACCTAGGTCCAATGACCGTTATTCCTACTTACAAAATCTCTCTTGGATCATAATACAAAAAAATTAAAGGTGAGGGCCCTATGTTTCAATGTGCCCCTATACCACTTTAGCATGCTTGTATGCTATATTGGACTCATCTTGAACTAAGTTTGTCCTCTCTTCACCTCCTTGTGATAAAACACTTTTCTTTGGACATCTATAAGTTGGGTGCGTCATTAGATTACAATGGTAGAATTTCATATTGGAAAAGTAATTTCCTCTTCCTCCTTGTCCACCACTTCTTCCTATAGAATTATAGTTTCTTCCTCTACCACCTCTACTTGATCTTCCTTCTTGTTCTTCACTAAATTTCACCTCACCTTGAGTCCTTGAATTTGAACTCTTTCTGCCATAGCCACATCTTTGACCTCTATTATCCCTACTCTTAGCTTTTCCTTTAAATATGTCTTGCATTCTCTTTATTTTATCTTCTATCTTCAAGGCCATTTGATAAAATTTCCTAATGGTATTGAAGTTCATAGACTCATCTCTTATTGAATTGACCATTTAAGGCCATTCAAGTACCTTGCAAGATTAATGCTTTCCTCTTCAATTACCTTGGACCTCAAACACAATTTTTGAAATTCCTTGATATATACTTGGACATAAAAATCTTTTTGTCTAATATTTTGTCTTCTCCTATGAGGTTGAACTTAATTGTCATCAGGAAGATAGGTTTGCTTCACTTTATTTACCATACCCTTCCATGTAACAATTGGACCTTTCTCATCCTTTTATCTCTTTGTTTGCACAAACTTCCACCAAGTAAGAGTTGAACCTCTTAGTCTAGACTTGGCCACCACAAGTTTTTATGCCTTAGAGATAACATCACATTCAAAATGGTTCTCAATATTTTCAATCTAGTCCATAACTAATTCTGGATCCATTTTTCCACTAAATAATGGCACTCCTTCTAGATCTTATCCACTCAATGATTTTAATTCCTTTAAGAATGGCTCTTTAGGAAGAACAGGGTCAAGGATTGGTGCTTCTTCTTTCAACTTTAGTTCCTTCTCCCTTGCTTGTTTACATTCCTTTAGGTCAATTTTCTCTTTGACCCTATCATCTTTTTTTGGACTTCACCCAAGAGTTGCTCCATTTGAGCTATTATCTCCCTTAGTGACTTGTTACCTTGTTCTTGTTCTTCAACCTTCTTGGCTAACTCAATATTAGTAACCATGGTTGTGTCTTCTACTATTCCAATTGGTGTATTATCTCCCACTAATTTTCTAGGTTGAAACATGAACCACAAGCCTGATCTAAATAGGCTTTGATACCAATATGGTTTAAATGTTCCAAGGGTTGCTTGCATTGCTCTTCAAGAGACCTAGCTTCTCTCTTCTAGGAACCTATCCACTTAGGTCCTTGATTGGTTTAGGTAATTATGTAACACCAATACAAATTCCTCTCTAAGAGTTTGATCCTTTGTGCTTACCCTTAAAAGACTAACACTTTGTTTTAGTACTCTTCTCCACACTCACTTAGAAGGATTCAAATGTAACTTTCTCTCTAACTACATCCTTCAATGTAGGGTCATCCATCATCATAAGATTATTCCATTTGCTTCCATTTGTGACCATTTGGAAAGATCTTTAGACCACTTCCTTAATGATTTCAAGTTTTTGGATCAAAATTCCTAATTAGGCCTAGTTCAAATTAGCCCTAGTAATCCACTATTTCCTATTTATTGTTAAAACTATCCAAACAACCTAAAAAATAAACTCCAAATTCTAACACCCTTTTGGATTCCCTAAAATATTTTGTAATTTTCAAAACCCTAATTTGTCTATATAGGTGATTCTTATAATAAATGTCAAATAGGACCAAAAGACCTATTCCTTAAGACTAAACCACAAACTTGTTTAGAAACTCACCTAAATAGATTGGTAAGACATCAACCTCTAGGAGGACTCTCCTCTTTCTATAATTGTACTTTTTTTTTTATAGTACTTCTATCCCCTGTATGAAATCCTTGATTTAGCACTGTCAAACCACTAATTGGACCTTCCTAGCTCACCTAGAGCTTTGACATTTAAAATAGTAGTATGAATCCTCTAGACTCCTAGCCAGCTATACATCTTGTATAATGGTTCCACTCTAAGATTCATCCAGATTTAAAAAGTTTCAAGGATTGAATCTTAACTAGTAGCCATGTAAACAAAAATTAGCTTCACTAGACCAGCACGCTGGCAAAACTAAAAATAATTTATTTAACCTTCTAAAACTACTCTAAGAAAATTTCTTATTGAATGAAAAACTCTTTAAAAAAACCTAGAATACTATCCTATCACAAAATCAAGTCTTGCAATTCATTTTAAGGAATTGTGAGCACAAAACTCAAAAATTGTTATAACAATGTTCAAAATTCTATTTTATACACCAAAAATTACAATGTTTCAATCTCCCTTACTTAGATTTGAGTCTTGGCTCACATATATGCTATATCCATCATTCTAGGGCTTATTAGTTGAGCATAACTTCCCATAACTTAGGGAATTCAAAGTTTCCATGTTGCAATAATTACAAATGTTGTCATGACAACTTTTTAGCAACATTTGGCATCTTTGCACTTATGCCTCTACCCTTGTTTCTAGGACCTCTAACTTCCATGTCTGAAGGATCCAAAGGATTTTAAGGGCATAATAGAATGTCCACAACCATTAACAACTGTAACATCTAAGACACCTTAAAAAATCAAGTTTTCTAACTCCTAACATTATGAAATGTAAAAATAACTAACAAAGGCTATTAGTGTGACCTTAGTCCTAATGACTAACTCACCTAGCCAACAATGCAAGATGTTGATCTCAAATTGGCTTTGACAAGTAATCATCTATACACTTAAGTCATTTACTTAGTTCATGTCAAACAATTAGTACATGCCAAGCATAACATGTATAAGATAGTGCGTGCCAAGGTCATAGTGTGTGTCAAGCCACTCATGTGCTGAGACACTCAAGTGTCGAGTAGACAATGCATGTTGAGTGATATAAGAACCAAGAAAGTAGTGCATGTAAAGTCATTAAGATGCTAAGTCACAATATAGAAATTGGTAATGTCAAGCATCATAGACTTTAGATACTGAGTAACATAGTTTTGACATAGTTGTTTGTAATGGCACAAACTACTATGTAAACCATTTTTGAGCCAACTTGAAGATTGAATTATTATATTTTGGAGATAAGAATGAATCTTAAGTTGGAATCCCAATGAATTAAATACAACCAATTAGATAAAGGTAAGGTTTAAGCAAAAAAATGGATGAATCATAATAATTGATTCATAACTAACCCTAAGTCACCTAAGTCTTCTTAAGGAGGAAAAACCCTAAACTTCATATGAGTGTGGAAGAAGCAAAGAGAGAAGTTTGCATGTGCAAATAGAGCATTCATGGTGTCTAAGGTATTGTGAATTGAAATTTCATTGCAAAATTATTTAAAAGAGAATAGAGGAAGGGAATAACATATAGCAGAGCGACATATGATCAAGAAGGATCAACAGTACATTAGTTTAGAGGTGATTTGTCATCAAGCAACTAAGTGCTAACTGCAAGATCAATGCTAAATCATTCTAGCAAGTGAATTAGTTAAATCTCTTAATAGAGTAGTCCTTTAACAAGGCGCACTTCTAATATAGTGTTGAAATGCTTTAACAAGGTAAGACCTAATAGTCTTTGTAAGCCTTTGGTTGGAAATCTTATTGAAAATAATATTATCAAAGAGGGAGATTGTTGAAAAGAAGGAAGATGGTTGATAAAGAATATTTTCAATCATTGTTTTGTCACTAATGTCAAACTTGCTATTTTCTGGAATAAAAATTGCTTATAAGATTCAAGTACTATCACTTAGTTGATTAATGAAGAGGATTTAATCAACAATATGTAAGAAAAGCACCTAAGGGAAAGGTTGAGTTATGGTTTTGTAATGAAGTACAAGGATTAGTTAAGACAATGGTAAAATGATGTATTAATAATATACTTGAAGATATAGAGGTTGGACACACTTAGAAACACTGGAAGAATAAGTTGTAATAAGGTTGACTACAAAACTTAACAAAGTTCATTAGTGAGTCTTGAGCAAGCTAGTTAGAGCCAAGTAGATTTTCAGTTAGTGCTAAGTGAATGAAAAATATAGTGTGTGTCAACTAATACAGAAGGAGCTAACTATGTTCAGGTGTCGAGCATTAATAAAACTTAGTGGATGCTAAGTAAATCCACAGTAGGTGTCGAGCATTAGTAAAACTTAAAGGATGTTGAGTAAATCCATAGTAGGTGTCAAGCATCAGTAAAGCTTAATGGATGTCGAATAACATAGTATGTGCTAAGAACCAGAATTTCAATAGTGCTAAGTTGCTACATTATTGGAAAAGTCAAAGATTCACCAAATCTGAGTTGACAAAGTTGTTACCTTGAATTTTGTGAACTAGATGGAGGATAAAGATGATGAGCTGGTGGTACAAAATTTTAGATAAACCATTTTTTAGCGAATCCATGAGGATTCTTCATGATGTTTCTAGAAGGAACAAGATATGGGTTAGATTCAATGAATCCTACCTAATCCATTTGAACCAAAATTAAAGGAGGGAAGAATCAAGTGGGAAAAAGGTTTACAAACTTCTATTTAAGAAGTCATAGGCCAAGAAGCTAGAGTTGCCAGAGGTGCCAAATTGTGAAGTGTTTAAAGGGTGTCAAGGAGAAGGAAGAACAGAGCACAAAGACTCTACTTTGATAAATGGTTATATAGTAGATTGCACTAGTGTATCAAGCATGAAGAATCAAGGAGACAAAGCTTGAAAAGAGGACAAGCTATCAGAGCTGAAGAGATTAAAAGCTAGGAAAATTGTGAAGAGCTAAATAAAGATCTGAAATTTACAAGATAAGTTGTGAACTGTAATCAGTTCAAAACACCTTATTGTTACTCTCTAGCAATTGTATTAGTTAGGGTAATATCCTATGGACTTAGGTTGGTTTAACAACCATTTATAAATCCTTTAACAAGGTGGCATTCTAAGTGAATGTACTAAGTCCTCTAACCAGGACCACTTCTAATAGGGTGGTTAAATCCTTTAACCAAGTCACATTTAACAATGTGTTGTAGCCTTTAACAAGGCAGGCCTTTCTTAGAGCATCACTTCAAAAGAGTGAGAATTAAGTAGCATGTTACTAGTGGTTTTCCCCAAATTGGGTTTCTTCGTAAATCATTGTGTTATGTGTTAATCTTTCATGTGTTATGCTTGCATTTTGATTTACAGTAACTTGCTAAGTAGAAAACTTTAAGCTTGGATGAATGAACAATTTGCTCGGATCACTTTATTTATGAAAAAGTTTTATTCGAACATTTGGACCTTGAATAACTGATTCACACCACCCCCCCACCCCCCCCAATCTCAGTTATTCTAAATCATTTCTAATAATTGGTATTAGAGCCATCTATTGATTTAGTTTAAAGGTACTAGAAGTAGGAAGATCAAGATCTCCAAGAGAGAAGTTCCCAAGCTCAATAGAGATAAATTCACTACATGGAAAAGCCTAATGAAACTACACCTTGGATCAATAGGTGACTATGCAAAAACTTCAATTGGAGTGGAACATGTAGATACAACTGGAGCCCTTACTACAAATCATTTGAACAAAATGAAGGAGCACAATCAGGAAATGGTAGAGATTGCCTCTGCCCTCAACTATGCTAAATTTGATGACATCAAAGGATGTGACTTTGCATTCAAGATGTGGAAAGCCCTATTAGATATCTATGGAGGAGATTAGAATGTCCACAGAGAAAAAAGAGAAAGCCTCATAGGAAATTTTGATGACATGAAAATGGAGGAAGGTGAGAATGTTGGTCAATATGCCTCTAGAATGAAAGAAGTAGTAAGTGCAATAAGAAGTCTGGGTGGTCATTTGGAAGATGATACTATCAATAGAAAATACTTAAGACCTTTGCTCCCTATCTATGCTATTAGAGTTTTAGCCATCCAAGAGTTAAGGTGTGTACCAGGAAATTAGCTAACTTTTGAAGGAATAGTAGGAAGACTCACTACATTTGAGTTGTCCAATTATGATAACTATAGACCTAAGAATCTTGAATCTACTTTCAAGGCCAAGCTAACATTGAAAGATATTGAGAAGGTGAAATCAAAGAAGAAGAGTAGAAAAGGAAAACATGCATCCAATGACAGTAGCACAGATGATGAAGATGTGGAACCATTGGAAGCACTATTGGCTAGAAGATTTCATAGAGGAAAAGATAAATTCAAAGGTAAGCTGCCTATCATTTGTTTTAATTGCAATGAAGTAGGTCATACTATTGCAAGGTGTACACAAAAGAAGAACTACAATGAAGGAAGAAAGTACAAGAACAGAAGAGAAGATGATAGCAGAGATTACAAGGACAAAGGAAAAAGATGATAGATTGTTGAAGAGGATTCTGGTGAAAATGATGATGAAGTGGTCTATGTAGCCATGAAGAATAATTAGATGAAGATGAAGCAACAATACTAGTAACTAGTGTAAACAAAAATGACAAATGGATCATAGACAGTGGATGCTAACATCACATGACAGGAGACAAAAGTAAGTTTATTACCTTTACTCAATATGGTAGAAATAGTGTTAGATTTGGAAATGATGCTCCATGTCAAATCAAAGGAAAAGGTTCCATTAAACTTACAGAGAAAATTTCATGTGATAATGCATACTATGTTGAAGGATTGAACTATAATTTGTTGAGTGTATCATGGTTAGGCAATGTAGGTTTAAAAGTAGAATTTGGAAAAAAAACTACCAAAATCTATGATACTGATAGAAATCTAATAGGAAAAGGTGAAAAAACTAGGAGTAATCTGAAAAACCTAGATATGGAAAATGGAACCTGTCTTATTGTAAAACTTGATGAAGTGTGGTTATGGCACAAAAGATTATGTCATGTTAACTTTGATAATCTAATTAGCATCAGCAAAAAGAAGAAAGTTAGAGGTTTTCCTAAGTTAAAGAAGCCTAAAAATACAATGTCAACTAGGAAAGATGACCAAGTCAAGTTTCAAAAGAAAAACCTACACTTCCAAAGAAGTATTAGAGCTAGTCCATACAGACTTATGTGCTCCAATAGAAGTACACAGCTATCAAGGAGACAAATATATAATTTTATTTGTGGATATGACTATCATGTTATTAAAACAAAAATCTGATGCATTTTAAATGTTTAAGTGGTATTTAGCCACATTTGAAAAAGAAACAGGAAAAAGTCTGAAGTGCCTAAGATAAGATAGAGGGGGAGAGTTTACATCAAAGGAATTAGAGACATTTTGCAATGATAAAGGAATCAAGAGACAAACATCACCACCAAGAACTCCACCTCAGAATGGCATTGTAGAAAGGAGGAGTAGATCATTGATAGACTGTGCTAGAACATTAATGATGGAGAAAAATGTTGCTCTAAAGTATTGGAGAGAAGCTGTAAGTACTGTTGTTTACACCCTAAATCAAGTTCAAGTCAAGAAAGATACATATGCAACACCTTTTGAATTATGACATGATCACTCACCCAATGTAAAACATTTCAAAATATTTGGTTGCAAATCTTATATTCTTAAGGATACTAGGAATGGAAAGTTTGATGTAAAGAGTGATGAAGGCATATTCCTTGGATACTCCACTAGAAGTGAATAATATAAGTTTTTGAATATTAACAGTAACAAGATTGTGGAGAGTGCAAATGTAAATTTTGATGAGCATGTAGAAGTCCAAGTTGATGAATCCAAGAAATCAGAAGATTATCGATCTTTAGTATACTTCTATGGATGAATGCCAACTGAAAATGATATTTCCAATCAAGTTGGGAATCAACAACAAATTTTAGTATCAACCAAGTCACAACCAGTGAATGTCAAGCTGCATTTAGAAGCCAAGTTATAGAATGAAGAAATTACACACTCTGACTTTGAAAATAGTACACATGGAAGAGATGATTTAATACCTAGTGACTTTGAAGCTAAAGAACCAAACATAGAAAGAAGTACAGAACCAAGACTATCCAAGTATGTGAGAAGACATCACCCACCTTGCAGAACAAATTATTGGTGACAAGGATATCAGACCAATGATAAGGAATAGACTAAGGAATGAATCATGTTTGATCAGCAAGATTGAGCCTAAAATAGTGAAAGATGCACTACAAGATGATAATTGACATAAACATATGGAAGAATAGATAGAATAGATTGAGAAGAACAAAACCTGGACCCTAGTTCCTAGACTAGCTAATAAAAATGTAATTGGTACCAAATGGGCATTTAGGAAAAAACTTGATGAGAATGGTGAGATAACAAGAAACAAAGCCAGACTAGTTTGTAAAGGTTATGCACAAGAAGAAGGATTGGATTATGGGGAAACATTTTCCCCTGTTGCAAGAATGGAAGAAGTTAGAACGCTACTTGCATATTCTACCTACAAAGGTTTTAGATTCTACCAAATGGATGTAAAGTCCACTTTTATGAATGGTATATTGGAAGAGGAAGTCTACGTAGAACAACCATAGGGATTTGTTGATAAAAAAAATTGATATGGTTTGTAAATTGCGTAAAGTACTCTATGGTTTGAAGCAAGCACCTAGAGCATGGTATGAAATACTGCACAACTATCTTGTGAAGATAGGATTTGAGAGAACATATGATAACAACAACCTATATATCAAGGTAGAAAAAGGTAAAGATATTCTAATATCTAGAATCTTTGTTGATGATATTATATTTGGAGGAAAAGATGTTCTATACAAATATTTTGTTGATCAAATGAAACATGAGTTTGAGATGTCAATGTTTGGAGGAATCAAATTCTTTGTTGGATTGCAAGTACATCAACTGAAACATGGTATATTTGTAACCCAATCAAAATATATCAAGGAGATACTCAAAAAATTTGGATTAGAAGATTCAAAACCAGTCAATACACCAATGGCAATAGGATATAAGTTATCCAAGAATGATGAATCAGCTAAAGTAAATCAAACATTGTATAGATCAACGATTGGAAAATTGCAATATGTTGTGCATAGTAGACCAGACATTGCATTAGCTATTGGAATAATGGCAAGATTTTCTACAAATCTAAAAGAAAATCATCTGATGGTAGTAAAAAGAATACTAAGGTATCTAAAAGGAACTAATGACTTTGGCTTGTATTACAAGAGGAGTGAAAAGTTTGAGTTAAAAGCCTACACTAACGTAGACTAGGGAGGGAATATTGATGATAGAAAGAGCACCAGTGGAGGAGCACTTTTCTTAGGAAAGAGGTTAGTTACTTAGACTATAAAAAAGAAAAGTTGTAGCTCACAATCCATAGCAGAAGCTGAGTATGTTGTAGCTGCTATCAACTGCACCAATATTGTATGGATCAAACATCTATTGTAAGATATGAAAGAAGAGGTAATTGAACCTATGATACTTTATTGTGATAACACAAGTGCCATCAACATATCAAAGAATCCTATGATGCATGCCAAAACAAGGCACATTGCAATTAAGTATTACTATGTAAGAGAGTTGGTGGAAGACAAGAAAGTAAGGATGGAATATATAAGTTCAAACGAATAGATTGTTGATATCTTCACAAAAGCATTACCTAAAGATGCATTTGAATATCTTAGAAGTAAGTTAGGGGTGATACCCCCAGCTAAGGCTACTTAAGTAACAACAAAAATTGCCCTGCATCAAATAAGTTGATTGTTGAAATATTATGAATTGATGTAGAGGATACTTACTTTAGAATTTTTGCCTGAAGTAATCAAAGTACTGATGTTCCAAACAAGTCACAAGAAAGGTGATAGAAAGAGAAATTAGAGTACTTGCAAATGCTACACTAGCATGCTAAGATGTTGAGGTAATAATTCTTTGGCATTATTGTCAAAGAGGTAGAAGTAGCAAGAAACTGATCAACTAATCAATAGCATTCAATTGGATAGAGGGAGAAGTAGCAAGAAACTGGGAGAAGTAGCTAATACTAGAATAGCAGAACATGATCAATGCATACAAAGGGATAAATAGTGTAAGAAGGAGACAGGAGTAGTACAAGATCAAAGTGAACAATGGTAAGTCACAGAAAAGAAGGAGAAAAACAATGTCTAGATATGTATAGGGAGAACAGTAAGGACATAGTAGCTGAGAGGGAGAAAATAGTACAAACAAGAATTAATCAAAGGAATAGCATAATAGAAAGGGTTTATTAACAAAGAATTCAGAGGGAGTCTTAAACTTGTTTGTATTGTTGATAAAATGAATAGTTTTGAATAAAGTTTTCTTTTTGGCATTTGATTTACTATTTTAACCTAGTTAGAATTTTGATAACTTGGTTGATCAATTTGGTTTGCCATCAATGCCAAAGAGGGAGGCTGTTGGAAATCTGATTGAAAAGAAAAGAACTAAGATAATTGATAAAGAATGTTTTCAATGATTTTTTTGTCACTAATGTCCAACTTGTTATCTACTAGAATGACAATTGCTTATAAGATCCAAGTACTATCACTTAGTTGATTGATGAAGAGGATTTAATCAATAAGATGTAACAAAAGAACCTAAGGGAAAGGTTGAGTCATGGTTTTGTAATGAATTACAAGAATCTGTTAAGACAATGATAAAATGATGTATTGATAATATACTTGAAGACATATAGGTTGGCCAGACTTAGAAACACATGAAGAATAAGTTGTAATAAGGTTGACTACAAAGCTTAACTAAGTTCATTAGTGAGTCTCAAGCAAGCTAGTTAGAGCCAAGTAGATTTTTAGTTAGTGCTGAGTGAATGCAAAATCTAGTGTGTGTTGGGTGATACAGAAGGACCTGAGCATGTTTAGGTATTGAGAAAACTTCGGGTGCTAAGCATTAGTAAAACTTAGTGGATGTCAAGTAAATCCATAGTAGGTGTTGAGCATCAGTAAAACTTAGTGGATGTCGAGTAAATCTATAGTAGGTGCCAAGCATCAATAAAACTTACTGGATGTTGAGTAAATCTATAGTAGGTACCGAGCATCAATAAAGCTTAATGGATGCTGAGTAACACAGTATGTGCTGAGCACCAAAATTTCAATAGTGCCAAGCTACTACATTATTGAAAAATTCAAAGATTTTCCAAATCTAAGCTAACAAAGTTGTTACCTTGAATTTTCTCAACCAAATGGAGGATAAGGATGATGAACTGGTGGCACAGAATTTTAGATAAACAAATTTTGAGTGAAATCAAGAGGATTCTTCATGGTGTTTCTAGAAGGAACCAAATATGGGTTAAACTCAATGAATCCTACCTAATCTATTTGAACCAAAATTAAAGGAGAGAAGAATCAAGCAAGAAAAAGGTTTAAAGACTTCTATTTAAGAAGTCATAGGCCAAAAACCTAGAGTTGCTGGAGGTGCAAAATTGTGAAGTAGTTAAAGGGTGTCAAAGAGAAGGCATCAAGGAGAAGGAATAATAGAGCATGGAGACTCTACTTCAATAAGTGGTCATATAGGAGATTGCACTAGTATATCAAGCAAGAATACTCAAGGAGACAAAGCTTGAGAGGAGGACAAGCTATCAGAGCTGAAGAGATTGAAAGCGAAGAAAATTGTCAAGAGCTAAACAAAGATCTAAAATCTACAAGATAAGTTGTGAACTATAATTAGGTCAAAACCCCTTATTGTTACTCTCTAGCAAGTGTATCAGTTAGGGTAAAATTCTATGAACTTAGGTTGGTTTAATAGCCATTTTTAAATCCTTTAATAGGGTAGCATTCCAAGTGAATGTTCTAAAATCCTCTAACTAGGCCCACTTCTAACAGGATGGTTAAATCCTTTAACTAGGTCACATTTAATAGTGTGTTGTAGCCTTTAATAGGACAGGCCTTTCATAGGGCATCACTTCAAAAGAGTGAGAATTGAGTAACATGTTATTGGTGGTTTTTCCTTGAGTTATTCTAAATCATTTCTAACAACTTTAACATGGAAAACCTTTCATAGGGTAGATCATGTTTCATGATCAAACATTGTAACCTTCATTGGATACACTTTATTATTGTAGTAGTGAAGATGTGTGGGTTTCATCCCCACCCTAGTTTTACCCTTTCATTGGAGGGTTTCTGGGTAATCATATCTAGTGTCATATATATGTGTAAATGCTTACTTGTTTACATGATTTAGATGTACATTCTTTACATGGTATTTTAGTTTACTTATTAAATGTATGATACGGATGTGTGGTGAATTTTTTATGGATCAAATTTTAAACAAATGATTCACCACCCCCCCCCCCCCCCCCCCCCCCCACCCCCCCCAAGAAGTTAATCTTTCCTATTGTAATTCCAACAATTGGTATCAAAACCTTGTTCTTTGAAAGAGAAGCTTTTTATTTTTGAGGAAATATCTTGAAATGGAAGTCTACAATTTGGTAAAGATCATTAAGAATTAGGAAATTAGAATACAACTCATTCTACATCAACTGAATGAAGCAATAGAAGACCTAAAGAAAGTTTTGAAGAGAAGGAAGTAAATTGCCATTGAGGAGAATGACACACAATACAGAGAGATAGACAACACTAAGCTATTTTCTAATGGAGACTCCAATGAATTTGATGTAGTAGTTGTAGATATAATGGAAACGAATAGAGCCCAAGCTGAGGAAATCAGAAATCTCAAGTTAGAGAAAAATGCACAAGCCATACTACTATGTGAGATAACTGAATAAAAGAAGAAAACTATGGAAGACAAAGCCATGATTGAAGAAGACAAAAGAGTTTTGAGAAATAGACTAGAAGAGAAATCATCAAAACTAACCAAGATTTCCAACATGTAATTGGATACTCTGAGTCAAAATTATAGAGAAGAAAGGGTTAACTTGTGACCTAGATTTTTTGAATATTTTCAAAACTAAATGAATTAGAATTATATTAAATAGGATTCATGATGTTTCACTTTGGTTAGATAATGGGCCTATCAAAATAACCAAAAGAATAATCCATAGGGTAACAATGTATCCAACCCTAGATCAGCCTAAGACTTTGAGGAGGCGATTCAAAAGAGGTTATTGAAAAGAATGCATGAGCCATGTGGAATAAGAGAGGAATGACTATTGACACCATCATAGATCCTCTAATAGATTTTGTAGTAAGGGTAATTTCACACAAGTTTTACCAATCAAGAAGTTTAAATAGTCTACCCTATATTGTAGTAGATGTTGGTTATAAGATTGTCAAGAAGGATCACACATATGATCTTGTCGGTTATAGCTACAGCAATTGGTTGAGAACCTAGGAGCAATAAGGAAAACAAAGAGTGCTCAATGCAAATTTGGTTCTATTCTAATATGTATCTTCTTTTATTTACAAAAAAAAATTCCTACATTTGATACTATGGCATGGAAGACAAATAGGTCAGTGGTAGTTCAAATTGGTGAGTTCATTGAGCAATTGAGTGAGAATTTTGAATTAGTAATGACAAGTTACTTGGAGGAATTTAAGCAATCTATGAAGAAAATATTGAGGATTCCAGTATCACTAGTGGAAAAAAATTATGATGATGTTTGTTTCCTAGTTGATGTTGATTATACATTTGTTCAAGCAACAACTCCAATGATAAGATGGCTAAGGCCATTAGAATATGAAATCAATATAGATGAGGCCTCTAGGGCAATAACTACTACTTGAAGAAAATATAGATAAGGATGCAAAAGAATTTGGTAATTATGAGATGGCCAAATCTAAAATTATCATGAAACTAAAGACAACCTTTGTTATAAAGAAGAAGAATAAGTTGGTGAAAAAATTGAAAGCTAAAATTGGTGAAGGAGTAGGAAGAGGAAGAAGACACCTAGACCCAAGTACCAGTTGTATTAACACAAGGAATGGGAGAAAGATTAGAAAGAGGAAGAGATAGAAACTATAGAAGGTGTCGAGGAAGAAGAAGTCAAGGAAGCACCTACTCCTACTAATAAAAGAAGAGAAAGGCTAAGGCTCAACCAATGACAAGAACCAAGAAGGTCATAAACCAAGTCAGTCCAAACCTATAGTACCTACTACAAGGGCTAGTGCACGTGTCACTAGACAAAAGGAAAAAGAAAAGATCAAACTAGCAGAGCAGAAAGGAGGAACTCAAAAAAAGGCCTAGGAGAAAGTACATTGCTCAAGTTGAATTTAATGAGGAGAAAACAAAATTAGATGACAATAGCCAATTCCAAGTGGTGAGTCACAATCCATTATCAGATGTAGAAAACCTATGTGAAAATGTTAAGAATAGTGCAGATTTAATAGGATTTTCTCATATTGATTTTGATAATCTTGGTAAAGTTGAAAAGAATCAAGTGAAGGAGGAAATGTATGCCATGATGGAAAATTTTAAGAAAGCCCAACTAGAAATTGCAAACTCTATGCCTAAAATTTTATATGATAGGGTAGATTAGAAATGGCATTATTGATTGAATTTAAAAAGGCAAGTTAGGGAGTCATCCCTTGCTCCAATAATGCCTAAACTTAGTAAGGCACAAATTGCTAAGACTATGAAGAAATATGCAGTTATATTTGTTCCAAAATATAGAGCCTTCGACATTGTGCAAAATAATATTGAAGATGTTGTGAAGAAGTCCACACATATTTGGAAGGCCACATATGGATTAGCTATGATGAAAGTAGGTGAGGAAGAGCCTATAGAGGTTAAAAATGTTGAAGAAGATGAACACAATGAAGACATAGTTGAGGGAGGTATAGAAATGAATATAGATGATAAGGTAACAGCTAAGGTAGAGCAACAAGATGAATAAAGTGTACAAGATACAGAATTGCCTTATGTCAGTCCTCAAAAAATAACAAGTGTAAAAACTAAAATAGTAATAGTGAAGGATGTTTCTAATCTCACTTCTCTAAACATCAACCCCCTAATAGAGGAAGATCTTTAAAAATACTAGATCAATCTACACTACAAGAAAAATTGTGTGATAATCCTATATTAGTGAGTATAGATGAGATTCAAAAGTCAATGACTGACAATACAAGGGAAGAGGTAAAAACACAAGAACCACCTACTATCTCCCCACAAGTCACTCATGTCCAACCTTTGGATACAAAACCAAACGTTATTTCAGAAAAAGTTGATACAGTTGGAAAGAATACAGTGGAAACCCAAGCCACTACTGAAGAACAGAGTCAACTGCACCTTCAATACAAGTATAAGTTGCATCACAAGGCATTATGGAATATAAGGACAAGCCTAAAGAGATCAATTTGACACAAAATATGAAGAAGCAAGTAGCCATCTAAGCCCTAGTAAGTATACTAGAATCTGGCACTCCTTCTAGTCATACTCTTCAGAAGTCGAGCATAGATGCAACACCATTGCAAATTTTAGTGTCGAGTCCAAGCTCATAAAAGGTAGAAGAGGTAATACAATATGGAGATGCAAGTCTTGATGAAGAGATTGTTTTACCTAAGTATGATTTTGACACAATGACAATAGAGCAAATAGGTATATTGCAAGAAGCCCTAGCTAGAAAGAAGCATCAGGAACTACTCTGATGGGAGCATAGGCAAAATCAAGCATTGTTGGATATTAAAGACATCTTCTTAGATGCATTTAGTTTGCATACTCTAGATGAAACCAAGCTACTAATTAAACAAATGACAAATATAGTGGAAAAGATAAGTGATGTAGACCTTGATACAGATGCCAAATTATCAGAATGGTCTAAAAAGAAATTTTAAAGCAAAGTAAATGAGAAAATATCTAGTGATATAGCACTCACATAAGTTTCATTGACAACTAAGGTCAAAAGTGTGAAGAAAGTACTTGAGAAAATTTTCTCACTCTACACCAAAGTGTGCAACCCCACACTCATCACACAAGAAATAAGGAGTCACATTCTAAGTTTGGAAAGTCAAGTTAATTAATTAGGTGTAGAATCGCTAATGAATCTAGTTCAAAGTGACAAACATTTTAGAACTTTATATCAAGCACAGAGTCAATTAGTAACATTATCTATAGAAGAAGCCAATATAAGGGCCAAACTGATCAGTATACAAACCACTTTCACTCATGACATGGAGATTTTGCACAAGGAGTTAGGCTATACAAAAACTCTTATGAAGAAAGATCCCAATCCTTCTACATTAGATGGCCTAGTCCACCTTGCTGCCAAGCTGGCCATCCAAATTAAGTCTTTGGATGTAGCATGTGAAAATTGGAATATATCTCTCAAGATTATACTAGAAGTCCTTAAATCTTTCTTGTACAAACACACTATCAATGTATAGCACATTGGAATTAGTGTCAAAAGGGAGTATAAGAGCTATCTAAGGGGGAGAAAGAAGCAAAGAGTATCAGTTAGCAAAGAACAAAAAGAAAGTAAAATAGTATTAGTTGAGGTATATCTACTTATTAGGGGTACAAAATTTTGACTATAGAATAGACATATCAATTCAAGGGGAGTTATCAAATTTTGAGGTATAAGTGTTGTTGCAAATTTTTGTACAAAAGTCGAATAAAATATATGTTATGCTCGTAAGAATAAGGATATCAATGCATGATCGAGTGTTTTTGACACTCATGTCAAAGGGGGAGATTGTTGATCTCAAATTGGTTTTGACAAGTGAGTTTCTATACACTTGATTCATTTACTTAGTTCATGCCGAACAAGTAGTACATGTCGAGAACAACATGAACAAGATAGTGCATGTCGAGTTCATAGTGAGTGTTGAGCCACTCATATGCCAAGTCACTCAAGTGCTAAGCAGACAGTGCATGCTAAGTGATATAGGATTTGAGCAAGCAATGCATGTTAAGTCATTCATATGCTAAGTCATAGTATAGAAATTAATATATTCCAAGCATCAGAGACTTCAGATGTTGAGTAGCACAGTTTTGACATAGTTGATTGTAGTGACACAAACTACTATGTAAACCATTTTTGAGATGACATAAAGATTGAATTAAGATATTTTGGAGATAAGGGAAAATATTAAGTTAGAATCCCAATGTATTACATGCAGCCAATCAGGTAAAGGGAAGATTTAAGAGAAAAAATGGATAAATCATAATCATTGATTCATACCCAACCCTAAGTCACCTAAGTCTTCTTAAGGAGGAAAAATCCTAAACTTCATATGAGCATGAAAGAAGAAAAGAGAGAAGTTTGCATGCACAAATAGTACATTCATGGTAGCTAAGGTATTGTGAATTGAAATTGCATTGCAAAATCAGTTAAAGGAGAATAGAGGAAGGGAATCACGTATAGCAAAGAGAAATATGATCAAGAAGGATCAAGAGTACATTAATTTAGAGGTGATCTATCATCAAGCAACTAAGTGCTAATTGTAGGATCAATGTTAAGTCATTCTAGTAGATGAATCAGTTAAATTTCTCAATAGAGTAGTCCTAATAGTTTGTATTGAAATCCTTTAACAAGGTGCTTACTTAATTGTGAGTTAAATTCCTTTAACAAGGAACACTTCTAACAGGGTGTTGAAATCTTTTAACAGGGTAAGACCTAATAGTCTTTATAAGCCTTTAACAAGGCAGATCTTTGATGGAAACACAACCCAAGAACAGAATGGACACAACAAAAAGGGAAATTGTATTAAATGAAAACTAAGCTAGTACATTCAGTACAGGGAAAATAAACTTCAAAACATGCCCTAAGGGCTTACAATAGCATAAATGCGTAGATAATTTCTCCTTTCAGTACCTCCTCTCAAACTCCACTCCGAACTACCTTTTACAATGCCAAAAATTTCCTTAAATAGACCCCAGAGGGTTAAGGACTAGGAGTACATTCTAGAAAGTGCTAGTAGGCATCCATCGACCAAATAGAAGGTTCCAAAAGATGCGTTAGAAGTCGGTGCAAATCTAGAAGAATCCAAAAACGGTCACCGATCTTTCAAGAGGCATAACTTTTGAACTGTAGCTTCGATTGATGAACCGTTTAGATTTTTAAAAAGCTCTCAAAGCACTCTATAGCCCTATGGACCAGCTTCACTCGTCCCCCATTTTTGGCCCTTTTTGAGGTCATTTAATGCCCCTAACTTGACTTTGAAGCATTCTTAGGAGGTCTCCAAAACTCGAAAAACTACAATAACTTTCAAACCGTGGGGCCTTTTGACTTGATTCTTTTTTTGGAATGCTCTAAATCACAATTACATTCATCTGGCCAATTCACACCTTCTAGTTTACCAAAATGATGGCCCAATTACATGCTCCTATTTTTTTGGGATTTTCTAGCACACTGATAGTGGAACTGTGAGAGTTGGAACCTTTATTTGACCCAAATGGGTATCCAAAAATGAAAACACATGAAACAAAAACTAGGTCTAAGTACATTTTTTGGGTGACACAAGATTTCCCTTATACCTCTGGATGCTCCTGCATAAATCTTTCACAGGGTAGATCATGTTTCATGATCAAACATTGTAACCTTCATTGGATACACTTTATTACTGAAGTAGTGAAGATTTGTGGGTGTCATCCCCACCCCAATTTTACCTTCTCATTGGAGGCTTTCTGAGTAATCATATATGGTGTCATATATATGTGTGTGAATGCTTAGTTGTTTACATGATTTAGATGTGCATGATTTACATGGTATTTCAGTTTACTTATTGAATGTATGTGATGGACTTGATGTGAATGTTTTATGGATTAAATTTTAAACTACTGATTCACCCCCACCCCCTCTTAGAATTTTACCTTTACTATTGTAATTCTAGCACAAGAGACCTTCTAAGGTCTAAAAAAAACTAACCTAGGCTCTTGGCTTGGCTAGAGTCAAGTACAAGCCAAAACCTAAATAACAATAGAGGTTTCTTAGGTGTGCTCCTGCACCACCTTGGCAATATGATAGATATGCTAAACATGATAGAAGATCAAATCAATATACTCTTTGGGTGACTAGGAGAAAAAAAAAATTATTGCCTTTGGTTGAAATTCCAGATGATGTTAACTGTATTAGTGTGAGATTTTGCATGTTTAATGGGAAGCAATTTGAAAAGGAAGTGAAGAAGAATATATATTTTTTTCCATAGTTCCTAAAGAATTGAGTTTTGGTAGTAATGAATAAGTGATAGAAGAAGTTAGTAATGACCAAGTGATAGTAGAAACTGCTAGAGGCTGAGTGCCAATAGAAATTGAAAATGTGTTGAATGAGTATAAATAAATCATTGTAGAAGATATACCTAATGGTTTACCACTAGTGAGAAGTATAATTCATTGTATGGACCTAATTCTTGGATCTAGTTTTCTAAACAAAGTATGATATAGATTGACACCTATAGAGAATTAAGAACTTAATAGACAAGTGCATGAGTTGTTGCAAAAAGGTTTGATCAAAGATAGTTTGAGTCCATATTCTATACCTATTGTATTAGAACCTAAAAAGAATGGAGAATGGAGAATGTGTACTAATTCTAGAGCTATTAATAAGGCCATAGTAAAATATAGGTTTCCTATGCTAAGGATGTTGGAAATATGATCAGTTAGATGTCTTGATAGTTTTCATTTTTGGTAGCATGTATTCAGCATTTCATTTATGCATTTAGAGTTAGAATATTGTTTAAGTGTTAGAAAATCTATAGTAGTGCAGCAATATATGTTATTTATATGGATAACTTGTTGAGAGTTAACTTATGTGTAGTTAAGGAAAGATACATGAAAATGTCATGATGATGTATGTCAGTGTGCAAATATGTATAAACAATATGACACAAGTTATAGTTGAAATACCAGTGCGAGTATTCTATAGTGCAGAGCAGAGAATTGGATTGTATAGCTTTAGGAATTATTTTGCTTGAAGACATGAAGGCCGACTGAGAAGAGTTTTTCTAATATGCAAGGTATAAGTAAAGATCTTATCTTTGTTGGAAATGATTGAAGAGATCATACATAAAAATTAATGGAACTGGTAAGGAATGTTCTCAATCATTATTTTGTCATTGATGTCAAACTTACTACTTGCAGGACTGACAATTGCTTTAGTGATCCAAGTACTATCAATTGGTTGATTGACAAGGAGGAGGAAATCAATAAGATTTAATAGAACACCTAGAGAAAGGTTGAAGTTATGATGTTGCAATGAAGAACAAGGATCAACTAAGTCATTGATGAAATAGTGCATTGATGACATACTCTAAGACACAGAGAATAGGCACACTAAAACACATCAAAGATGTAAGGTTTAGCTAAGTCATTTGATAAGCCTAACTAAGATAATTAGAGAGAGAGTCAAGCAAGCTAGTTAGTGTTGAACAAATTCCTAGTTGAAGCTGAGAAAATTCAACTTCAGTGTGTGTCGAGTGATCTTCAAGTGCCAAGTCAAGAAATAAGTGCCACGTGATCTTCAAGTGCCGAGTCAAGAAACAAGTGCCGAGTGATCTTCAAGTGCCAAGTGATCTTCAAATGCTGAGTGAAGATCAAGTGCTGAGTGAAGATCAGATGTCGAGCAGGATACAAGTGTCGAGTAACATAGAAGGTGTCGAGCATCAGTAAACCAATAATGTTGAGTTGCTACATTATTTTGAAGATCAGAGATTCGCCAGATCTGAGCTGACAAGGTTGTTGCCTTGAATTCTATGAATCAAATAGAAGATAAGAGTGATGAGCTGGTGGCACAGAACACCATGTAGAACATTTTTGGAGAATACAACTAGACTCTAGACAAAGTTTCTAGATAAGAGCAAGATGTGGGGTAGATACATTGTATCCTACCTAATCTATTTGAAACCCTAAAGTTGAAAAAGGAGAATCAAGTAGGTAAGGCAATCTAGATTTCTATTTAAGGAGTCATAAGGCTACGAAGAAATAGAGGAAGAGATCAAGCATGAAAGCACAAAGTGCTGAAGAAGGTGCTAAGGAGAAAGAGAGCACAATTACTCTATTTTGATAAGATGACCACAGATATGGTTGCATTGGTGTGATGAGTAAGAAGACTCAAGGAGATGAAGCTTGAGATGACAAGATGTCAGAGCTGAAGTGATTAAAAGCCAAGAAAAGGATTGAACTGAAGTGTGATTTGTAATCTGCAAAATATGTTGTAAGTTGTATCAAATCAAAAAGCCATTATTGTTACTCTCTAAAAATTGTAACAGTTAGTTTAAATCCTATGGACTTAGGTTGGTTTAATAGTCATGTTGTAAATCCTTTAACAGGGTGACATTCCAAGTGAATGTTCTAAAGTCCTTTGACCAGGCCCATTCCTAACAGTATGGTGAAATCCTCTAACAAGGTCACATTTAACAGTGTGTTGTAAGCCTTTAACAGGGTAGGCTTTTAACAGGGCATCACTTTAGAAGAGTGAGAATTAAGTAGCATGTTATTGGTGGTTTTTCCCAAATTGGGTTTCCACATAAATCACTGTGTTATGAGTTGATCTTGTATGTTTTATCCCTACATGTTGATTTGTTGTAACTTGCTAAGATGATTGATTTAAGTTTGGATGGATGAAAAGTTTATGGGTTCACTATAATTTGTGAGAAAGTATTATTAGGGCATTTAGACCTTGGATAACTGATTCACCCCCCCTCTTAGTTATTCTAAAGAATTCTAACAATTGGGATCAGAGCCAAACTATTGATTCAGTTTAAAGGGACTAGAAGCAGAAAAAATCAAAATGTCGAAGAGAGAAGTTCCCAAGCTCAACAAAGATAACTTTGTTGCATGGCAAAGTTTGATGAAGCTACATCTTGGATCCATAGGAGATTATGCCCAAAATTCAATTGTTACTGAACATGTTGATCCAACTAGTACTCTCACTGTAGAAGATTTGCAAAACAAACAGGAAGACAATCAGACAATGTTGGAGATTGCTTCTACACTCAACTATGTTGAATTCAATGATATCAAAGGATGTGACACTACATTCAAAATGTGGAAAGCCCTATCAGACATCTATGGAGGAGATCAGATGTCCAAAGAGAAAAAAGAGAAAGCCTCAAAGGAAAATTTGATGATATGAAAATGGAAGAAAGTGAGAATGCTGCTTAGTATGGCGCTAGAATAAAGGATGTGGTAAGTGCAATAAGATGTTTGAGTGGTCAATTGGATGAAGATAATATTAATAGTAAGTTCTTAAGAACTTTTCTCTCTATCTATGCTATTAGAGTATCAGCAATACAAGAGCTAAGATGTATATCAGGAAACAATCTAAGTTTTGAAGGAATAGTGGGTGGACTGACTACATTTAAGTTATCTAATTTTGACAACTACAGACCTAAGAATGTTGAATCTGCTTTCAAAGAAAATATATCACTAAAAGATGCTGAACAAGTGAAATCAAAGAAAGGGAGAAAAATGAAATATGTATCCAGTGATAGTAGCACTGATGAGGAAGATGTGGAACAATTGGAAGCATTGCTAACTAGAAGATTTCACAGAGGCAAAGAAAAATTCAAAGGTAAGATGCCTATCATTTGTTTCAATTGCAATGAAGTAGGACATATTGCTGCAAGGTGTACACAGAAAAAGGATTATAAGGAAGGCAACAAGTACAAATATAGAAGAGAAGATGATAAAAGAGATTACAAAGACAAAGGCAAGAAGTGTTATATTGTTGAAGATAATTCTGATGATCATGATGATGAAGTTGTTTATGTAGTCATGAAGGACCAATCTAATGAAGAAGAACCTACAGCACTGGTAACATATATGAACAAGAATGACAGATGGATCATAGACAGTGGATGCTCACATCACATGATAGGAGACAAAAGTAAGTTTGTTAACTTTACTCAGTATGATAGAAATAGTGTTAGATTTGGTAATGATGCTCCATGTCAAATAAAAGGAAAAGGCTTCATTAAGCTTATAGAACAAATTTCATGTGATAATGCATACTATGTTGAAGGATTAAACTATAATTTGATGAGTGTCTTATAGTTAGGCAATATAGGATGCAAAGTAGAATTTAGAAACAAAACTGCAAAAATCTATGGTACTGATGGTAAATTGATAGGAAAAGGAGATCAAACAAGAAGTAATCTATTTTATCTTGATATGGATGATGTTTCTTGTTTTGTTGCAAAACTTGATGATGAATGGTAATGGCATAGAAGGATATTTCATGTCAACTTTGACAATCTGGTCAATATCAGTAAAATGAAGAAATTTAGAGGTTTACCTAAACTAAAGAAGCCTGACAATATCATGTGCAAACAATGTCAGCTAGGAAAGATGACAAAGTCAAGTTTCAAAAGTAAAAACTATACATCTAAAGAAGTACTTGAGTTAAGCCATACTAACTTATGTGATCCAATAGAAGTACAAAGCTACAAAGGAGATAAATATATAATGTTGTTTGTTGATGACTATGCTAGGATGATGACTATTATGTTCTTAATGCAAAAATTTGATGCTTTTCAAATGTTTAAGTGGTATGTGGCTAGATTTGAAAAGGAAACAAGAAAGAGTTTGAAATGCCTAAGATCAGATAGAGGTGGTGAATTCACATCAAATAAATTTGAGATATATTGTAATGACAAAGGAATTAAAAGACAAACATCAGCTCCTAGAACTCCCCCATAGAATGAAATTTTTGAAAGAAGAAATAGATCTGTGATTGACTATGCCAGAACATTAATGATGGAAAAGACTATTGCTCTAAAATACTGGAGAGAAGCTATAAGTGTAGCTGTTCATGCACTGAATCATGTACAAGTCCAGAAAGGTACAAATACAACACCTTTTGAATTATGGTATGGTCAATCACCCAATGTAAAACATTTCAAAGTATTTGGTTGCAAATGCTTTATCCTTAAAGATGCTAGAAATGGAAAATTTGATGCAAAAAGTGATGAAGGCATATTTCTTGGTTATTCCACTAGAAGTAAAGCATATGAGTGTTTGAATACTAACACTAACAAAATTGTGGAAAGTGCAAATGTAAACTTTGATGAGCATATAGAAGTCCAAGTTGAAGAACCAAAGAGAATGGATGAATACAAAAGCTTTGTGTATTCCTATGAAGGAATGCCTCTTGAAAAGGATGATGTCAATCAAATTGGGATTCAACAACAAGTTTCAGTTTCAGCTGAGTCACAACTAGTGAATGTCAAGTTACATTCAGAAGACAAGTTGCAAAATAAAAGAAATGCACAATCTGATCTTGAAAATAGTACACATGAAAGAGATGAAGAACAACCCACCAACTCAGTGCATAGTGACCCTAAATCTAAAAGATCAAACATGGAAACAAGGACAGAACCAAGATTATCCAAATATGTAAAAAGACATCACCCTACTTAATAGATAATTGGTGACAAAGATGCAAGACCAATGACAAGGAATAGACTAAGACATGAATCATGTCTAATCAGCAAATTTGAACCTAAGACAGTATATGGTGCATTACAATATGATGGCTGGTATAAAGCTATGGAAGAAGAGATTGATCAAATAAAGAAGAACAAAACCTGGAGTTTGGTTCCCAGACCAGTTGAAAAAAATGTGATTGGCACCAAGTGGGTATTCAGAAACAAGTTAGATGAGAATGGCGAGATTACTAGAAACAAAGCTAGACTAGTATGCAAGGGTTATGCTCAAGAAGAAGGATTAGATTATGGGGAAACATTTTCCCCTGTTGCTAGAATGGAAGCAGTAAGAACTTTACTTGCATATGCTGCATATAAAGGTTTTAAAGTCTATCAGATGGATGTAAAGTCTGCTTTTTAAAATGGTATATTGGAAGAGAAAGTCTATATTGGACAACTAGAGGGATTTGTTGATGAGAACAATAGGGATATGGTTTTTAAATTACATAAAGCACTCTATGGTCTGAAACAAGCACCCATAGCATTGTATGAGAGACTTCACAAATATCTAGTGCAAATAAGATTTGAAAGAACTGATGATAACAGAAACATGTACATCAAATCAGAAGAAGGTAAGGATATTATTGTATTTAAAATATTTGTGGATGACATAGTTTTTGGAGGAAAGGAAGTGATTTGCAAAGGATTTTCTGACAAAATGAAACATGAGTTTGAGATGTCTATGTTTGGAGAAATCAATTTTTTTATTGGATTGCAAGTACATCAACTAAAGCATGGTATATTTGTGACACAATAAAAGTATATCAAAGAGATACTTAAAAAATTTGGATTGGAAGAATCCAAACCAGTTAGCACACCAATGGCAACAGAAAATAAGCTATCCAAAAATGATGTATTAGCTGAAGTCAATCAAACAATGTACAGATCCATGATTGGAAAACTACAATATGTTGTACATAGAAGACTAGACATAGCATTAGCAGTTGTAATAGTGGCTAGATTCTCTGCTAATCCCAAAGAAAATCATCTCATAGCAGTAAAAGGAATAATGAGGTATCTCAAAGGAACTGATAACTTTGGTCTATATTATAAAAAGAATGAGAAGTTTGAGCTCAATGCATATACAAATGCAGATTGGGGAGGCAACATTGATGATAAAAAAAACACAAGTGGAGGTGCATTATTTTTAGGTAAAAGGCTAGTTACTTGGACTAGCAACAAACAAACATGCACATCCCAGTCCACTGCAGAATTAGAATATGTGGCAGCAGCAATCAATTGCACAAACATTGTGTGGCTCACACATCTATTGAAAGGAATGAAAGAAGAGGTAACAAAACCTGTGATATTGTATTGTGACAATAAAAGTGCTATAAACATATCCAAGAATCCAATAATGCATGCAAAAACCAAGCATGTTGCAATCAAGTATCACTATGTTAGAGAATTGGTAGAAGACAAACAAGTGAAGTTGGAGTACATTCACACAAAGGAACAAACTATAGATATCTTCACCAAACCATTGCCCAAAGATGTTTATGAATATCTTAGAGGTAAGTTGGGGGTAATGCCCCTAACTCAAGCAGTTTATAGCAACAAGGAAGCTGCCCCGCATTAATAGGAACAAATTATTGAAATATATGAAGAATGATGTAGAGGATGACAATAGAAGTAGAAACTCCAAATCAGTCACAAGCATGGTGATAGAGGGAGACAACATCAGAGCCGAAGCTTATATTTTGCATGATAAAGATGCTACATCTTTGGCATTTATGTCAAAGAGGGAGATATATGCAGAAAACTGATCAATACAAAGCAAGAGGGAGATATATATAAAAGAGGGAGATATATGAGATCAGTAGTAAGGTGCAGCAGTCAAGAGGAAGAAACAAAAAGAAGCAAAAATTGTATATAATTTTGGTGGTAACTAAGTTGATCAATTGATCAGTCTAGTTTTCCATCAATGCCAAAGAGGGAGATTGTTGGAAATGATTGAAAATATCATGAGGGAGATTGTTGGAAATGATTGAAGAGATCATACATAAAAAGTAATGGAACTGGTAAGGAATGTTGTCAATCATTGTTTTGTTATTGATATCAAAATTGCTACTTGTAGGAATGACAATTGCTTTAGTGATCCAAGTACTATCAATTGGTTGATTGACAAGGAGGAGGCAATCAATAAGATGTAACTAGAACACCTAGAGAAAGGTTGAAGTTATGATGTTGTAATGAAGAAAAAAGGATCAGCTTGAAAAATCAACCACACAACTCCCAAGAATCACCTATATGTGAACACCTCTCACAGAAAGACAGAAGTAAAAAGCTATGGAGGCTGGAATTCCCAAATCTATAGATGAGACATTATTGAAGAGAAAAATAGAAATTGCTATTATCAAAAGTGAATTATCTAAATTACAAAGAGATCAATCCTTATAAAAGGAGATCTTCATGCTTATGAATTGTAGTGCAATGTCATGAATATTGTGGTGCTTCAACTTGGTCCCGTGCATAATTTTTATCAAATTCACATTTTCAAGCATTTTCAGTTCATCTAGGTTAGCATTGTTTGCAATTCCCATTTGTGAAAATAGTTTTGATTAATTTGTGTCCATCTTAACTATTACCTTCTACCTTCTTCATTTGTACTTTGGTAGTGCAACTTGTTAGAAATGGGGGGTGAATTAGTTATTCAAGGTCCAAATGTCCAATTGCAACTTTTTCACTAAGTGTAGTGAGCTCATTCAGCTATTCATTCATCCAAGCTTTAAACTTTCCTACTTAGCAAGTTACTATAAATCAACATGCAAGCATAACACATGAAAATCAACACATAACATAGTGGTTTATGTGGAAACCCAATTTGGGAAAAACCACCAGTAACATGCTAATCAATTCTCACTCTTCTAAAGTGATGCCTTGTGAAAGGCCTGCCCTGTTAAAGGCTACAACACACTATTAAATGTGACCTGGTTAAAGGATTTATCCACCCTGTTAGAAGTAGCCCTAGTTAGAGGACTTTAGAACATTCACTTGGAATGACACCCTGTTAAAGGATTTACAAATGGATATTAAACCAACCTAAGTCCATAAGATTTTATCCTAACTAATACAATTGCTAGAGAGTAACAATAAGGGGTTTTGACCTGATTACAATATTCAACTTATCTTGTAGATTTTAGATCACTCTTCAGCTCATAACACTTTGCCTAGCTTTCAATATCTTCAGCTTTGACAACTTGTCCTCCTCTCAAGCTTTGTCTCCTTGGGTCTTCATGTTCAATTTACCAATGCAATCATCTCTCTTTGACCACTTATCAAAGTAGGGTCTTTGTGCTTTGTTCTTCCTTCTCCTTAATGTCTTCTCTTTGACACTGTTCAACCACTTCACAATTTGGCACATCAACAACTTTTTCTTCTTGTCTTGTGACTCCTTAAATAAAAGTCTAGAACTACTTTTGCCACTCGATTCTTCCCTTTTTCAATTTTGGTTCAAATGGATTAGGTAGGATTCATTGAATCTAACCCACATCTTGTTTCTTCTAGAAACTCTTGAAGAATCCTCTTGAATTCTCTCAAAAATGGTTTACATAGAATTTTGTGCGACCAACTCATCATCCTTATCCTCTATTTGGTTCACAAAATTCAATGTAACAACTTTGTTGGCTCAAATCTAGCAAATCTTTGACTTTTTCAATAATGCAGTAGCTCAGTACTATTGAAATTCTAGTGATCAACACACACTATGTTACTTGGCATCAACTACATTTTACTAATGCTTGACACCTAGTATGGATTCACTCAGTATCCACTAAGTTTTCTATTTGGTTGACTCTTATATCACTCGACACTTGAACTTCACTCTGCACCTAAAGTTTACTCAGCACACACTAGATTTTGAATTTGCTTAGCTCCAACTAAAAATTTTCTTGGCTCTAACTAACTTTCTTGGCACTCACCAATGAACTTAGTTAAGCTTTACAGTCAACCTTGTTTCAACTTATACTTATAAAGTATGTAAGTGTGGCCAACATCTGTATCTTCAAGTATACTATCAACACATCATTTAACCATTGTCTCAACTGATCCTTGCACTTCATTACAAAACTATAACTCAACCTTTCCCTTAGGTGCTCTTGTTACATCTTGTTGATTAAATCCTCTTCATTAATCAACTAAGTGATAGTACTTGGATCTTATAAGAAACTATCATTTGAGCAAATAGCAAGTTTGACATCAACGGCAAAATAATGATTGGAAACATTTTTTATCAACCAACTTCCTTCCTTACAACAATCTCCCTCTTTGATCTTCAAAAATGATCTTTTTATTTAGATTTCCAACAATCTCCCTCTTTGGCATTGATGGAAAATCAAACTAATCAACCATCATACCAAACTATTCAACCAAGTTCTCAAAATGCTAACTAGGTTTGAACAATAAGTCAAATGTTAAAAAGAAAAATATGTTACCATTAGTTTTCACATCTCCTTCTCTGATCTGTATCTTGATTATTTTTCTTCTGCTTCTCCCTCTTAGCTATTGTATCCTTTCCTCTTTTCTACTCTTGACTTCCTCTTACATTATTACTCCCTCTATCCATTTGATCATGTTCTTCCATTCTGGTATCAACTACTTCTAACTTTGTCCATTAGATCCTGTAGATCTAAATAGTTTCTACATTTTCTCTCGCTTTAACAACAATGCCAAAGACACATTACTTCAACATCTTATCATGCAGATATAGCATTTTCTGGATCTTCCAATTTCTCCCTCTATTACCTTGCTTGTGACTGATTTGGAACTTTAGTACTTTGATTACTTCAAGAAAAATCCTAAAGTAAGTGTCCTCTACATGAATTCACAATATGTCAACAATCAACTAATTTGATGCAGGGTAATCTTTACTATTGCTTAAGTAGCCTTGGCTAGGTGTATCACCCCTAACTTACCTCGAAGATATTCAAATGCATCTTTAGGTAATGCTTTTATGAAGATGTCATCAATCTATTCCTTTGAACTGACATATTCCATTCTCACTTGCTTGTCTTTCACCAATTCTCTTACATAGTGATACTTAATAGCAATATGCTTAGTTTTGGCATGCATCACAAGGTTCTTTGATATGTTTATGGCACTTGTGTTATCATAATAGAGTATTACAAGCTCATTTACCTCTTCCTTTATACCTTGCAATAGATTTTTAATCCATACAATATTGGTGCAGTTGATAGCAACTACAACATATTCAGCTTCTGCTATGGACTGTGAGGTAAAAATTTGTTTTTTTCTGGTCTAGGTAACCAATCTTTTCCCTAAGAAAAGTGCTCCTCTACTGGTGCTTTTTCTATCATCAATTTTACCTCCCCAATCTACATTAGTGTAGGCTCTCAAATTAAACTTTTCACTTTTCTTGTAGTACAAACCAAAGTCATCAGTTCCTTTTAGATACCTTAGTATTCTCTTTACTACCATTAGATGATTTTCTCTTAGATTTGTAGAAAATCTTCCTACTATTCCAACTGCTAATACAATGTCTTGTCTACTATGTACAACATACTGCAACTTTCCAATCATTGATTTGTATATTTTTTTATTCACTTTAGCCAACTCATCATTCTTGGATAACTTATGTCTTGTTACTATTGGTGTACTAACTGGTTTTGAATCTTCTAATCCAAATGTCTTGAGTATCTCCTTGATATATTTGGATTGAGTCACAAATATGCCATGCTTCATTTGATGTACTTGCAATCCAACAAAGAATTTGATTTCTCCAAACATTGACATCTCAAACTCATGTTTCATTTGATCAGCAAAATCTTTGCATAGAACATCTTTTCCTCCAAATATTATATCATCAACAAAGATTTTAGATATCAAGATATCTTTACCTTTTTCTTCCTTTATATATAGGTTGATGTTTTCATCTATTCTCTCAAATCCTATCTTCACAAGATATTTGTGCAATGTCTCATACCATGCTCTAGGTGCTTGCTTCAAACCATAGAGTACTTTATGCAATTTATAAACCATATCCTTGTTGTTGTCATCAATAAATCCATTTGGTTGTTCTATGTAGACATCCTCTTCCATTATACCATTCAAAAAAGTAGACTTTACATCCATTTGGTAGACTTTGAAGCCTTTGCAGGCAGCATAAGCAAGTAGTGTTCTTACTCCTTCCATTCTTGCAATAGGGGAAAATGTTTCCCCATTATCCAATCCTTCTTCCTGTGCATAGCCTTTGCAAACTAGTCTGGCCTTGTTTCTTGTTATCCCACCATTCTCATCAAGTTTGTTCCTAAATACCCATTTGGTACCAATCACATTCTTATCCATAGGAACTAAGGTCTAGGTTTTGTTATTCTCAATCTGATCTATCTCTTCTTTCATAGCTTTATACCAGTCATCATCTTGTAGTGCATCCTTCACTATTTTGTGTTCAATCTTTCTCATTAGACATGATTCATTCCTTAGTCTATTCCTTATCATTAGTATGGCATCTTTGTCACCAATGATTTTTTCTACAAGGTGATGTCTTCTCACATACTTGGCTAGTCTTGGTTCTATCCTTATTTCCATGTTTGGTCCTTTAGCTTTAGAGTCACTATGCACATCTCTTTCTAGTATATGATCATCTCTTTCATGAGTACTAACTTTTGAGTTAGAATGTGCATTGATTTCATTCTACAACTTAGTTTCTAAATGCAGCTCAACATTCAATGGTTGTGACTCAACTGATACTAAAATTTGTTGCTGACTCCCAACTTGATTGGCAATTCCATCTTTAATAGGCATTCCTTCATAGAATTATACAAAGGATCTGTACTCTTCTAGTTTCTTAGATTTATCAACTTGGACTTCTGTATGCTCATCAAAATTTAAATTTGCACTCTCCAAAATCTTGTTAGTGTTAGTATTCAAACACTTATATGCCTTACTTCTAGTGGAGTATCCAAGGAATATGCCTTCGTCACTCTTTGCATCAAACTTGCCATTTCTAGTATCTTTAAGAATATAGCATTTACAACCAAATACTTTGAAATTTTTTACATTAGGTGAGTGACCATACCATAGTTCAAAAGGTGTTGCATTTGTACCTTTTTTGACTTGAACTCGATTCAAAGTGTAAACAATAGTGCTTATAGCTTCTCTCTAGTACTTCAGAGCAACATTTTTCTCTATCATCAATGTCCTAGCACACTCTATCACTGATCTATTCCTTCTTTTAGAAATACCATTATGAGGTGGAGTTCTTGGTGCTGATGTTTTCCTTTTGATACCTTTGTTATTGCAGAATATCTCAAATTCTTTCGATATGAACTCTCCTCCTCTGTCTGATCTTAGGCACTTTAGACTCTTTCCTATTTCCTTCTCAACTCTAGCTAGATACCACTTAAACATTTGAGATGCATCAAATTTTTGCTTGAAGAACATGACAGTCATCATCCTAGAGTAGTCATCCATAAATAACATTATGCGTCTCTCTCCTTGATAGCTTTGGACTTCTATTGGACCACATAAGTCTGTATGGACTAGTTCTAGTACTTCCTTGGAAGTGTATGTTTTGCTTTTGAAACTAGATTTAGTCATCTTCCCTAGTTGACATTGTTTTCACATTGTATTTTTAGGTTTCTTCAGTTTTGGTAATCCCCTAACTTTTTTCTTTTTGTTGATGCTAATCAGATTATCAAACTTAACATGACACAGTCTTTTATGCCATAGTCACACATCATCAAGTCTAACAACAAGATAGGTTGCATCTTCCATGTCTAGATTAAAAAAATTACTCCTAGTTTTTTCACCTTTTCCTATTAGATTTCCATCAGTGTCATAGATTTTAGCATTTTTGTTTCCAAATTCTACTTTGCAACCTTCATTGCCTAATTATGATACACTCATCAAATTGTAGTTCAATCCTTCAACATAGTATGCATTATCACATGAGATTTTCTCTGTAAGCTTAATAGAACCTTTTCCTTTTATTTGGCATGGATCATCATTCCAAATCTAACACTATTTCCATCATATTGAGTAAAGGTAATAAACTTAATTTTGTCTCCTGTCATGTAATGTGAGCATCCACTATCTATGATCCACTTGTCATTTTTGTTCACATAGGTTACCAGTGTTGTTGCCTCATCTCCATCTAATTCACCCTTCATGGCTACATAGACTACTTCATCATCATTCTCATCATAATTCTCTTCAACAATGTAGCATCTTTTTCCTTTGTCCTTGTAATCTCTTCTATCATCTTCTCTTTTGTTCTTGTACTTGTTTCCTTCGTTGTAGTTCTTCTTCTATGTATAGCTTGTAGCAATATGACCTACTTCATTACAATTAAAACATATGATAGGCAACTTACTTTTGAATTTACCTTTGCCTCTATGAAATCTTCTGGCTAGTAATGCTTCCAATTGTTCCACATCTTCCTCATCTGTGCTTCTGTAATTGGATACATGTTTTCATTTTCTATTCTTCTTCTTTGATTTCACCTCCTTAGTGTGTTTCAATGTCAGCTTGGCTTTGAAAGTAGATTCAAGGTTCTCAGGTCTGTAGTTATCAAAATTGGATAGTTCAAATGTAGTAAGTCTTCCCACTATTCCTTCAAAGATTAGTGCATTTCCTGGTATATATCTTAGCTCTTGGATGGTTGAAACTCTAATAGCATAGATATGGAGCAGGGTTCTTAAGTATTTGCTATTGATAGTATCATCTTCCAATTGACCACCTAGACTTCTTATTCCACTCACCACTTCTTACATTCTGGCAACATATTGAGCAACATTCTCTCCTTCCTCCATTTTCATATCATCAAAATTTCCTTTGAGGCTTTCTCTTTTTGCTCTTTGAACATTCTAATCTCCTCCATAGATATATGTTAAGGTTCTCCACATTTTGAATGTAGTGTCACATCCTTTGATGTCATCAAATTTAACATAGCTAAGTGCAGAGGCAATCTCCAGCATTTCTTGATTGTGCTTCTTCCTTTTTCTTCAAATCATCTATAGAAAGGGGTCCAGTTGGGTCTACATGTTCCACTCCAATTGAAGTTTTTGCATAGTCACCTATTGATGCAAGGTGCAGCTTCATTAGACTTTTCCATGCAAGAAAGTTATCTCTATTGAGCTTGGGAACTTCTCTCTTGAACATCTTGATCTTCTTGCTTCTAGTACCTTTAGACTAAATTAGTAGATGGCTCTAATACCAATTGTTAGAAATTTTTTAGAGTAATTGAGGGTAGGGAGAGGGGGGGGGGGGTGAATCAGATATTCAAGGTAGAATTGTTCAATTCAAACTTTTTCAATAAGACTAGTGAGCCCATTCAACTATTCATTCATCCAAGCTTCAAACTTTCCTACTTAGCAAGTTATTTTTAAATCAACATGCAAGCATAACACATGAAAGATCAACACATAACACAGTGATTTATGTGGAAACCCAATTTGGGAAAAACCACCAGTAATATGGTACACAATTCTCATTTTGTTGAAGTGATGCCCTATGAAAGGCCTACCCTGTTAAAAGATACAACACACTATTAAATGTGACCTGGTTAAAAGATTTATCCACCTTGTTAGAAGTGGGCCTGGTTAGAGGAATTTAGAACATTCACTTGGAATGACACCTTGTTAAAGGATTTACAAATGGCTATTAAACCAACCTAAGTCCATAGGATTTTACCATAACTAATACAATTGCTAGAGAGTAACAATAAGGGGTTTTGACCTGATTACTGTAGAACAAGATTTACTATGCAAAGAACATTAGCAATAAGGAAAACATTCACAAACATAAAACTATATTCCCATATAAGTTTAGACAAAAGAAGGTATAAGAGAGTGCAAACTAAAAGCAAGATCACTCCAAAAGCCTCCTTGATGTTGTAGATGCATCTTTTGATGTAGATGTATGCTCAATAATATTTCTCAAACTTCACATGGATGGATGGGGTGAGTGAAACAAGGTTTCAACAATGGAGTCATAGAGTGATTTTGCCATTATAATAGTATTTTGGTAGTTTATGAGCTCTCAAAATAGCATTATAACTTTGCATGGAAGGTGGATGATCTAAGTGAAGGGAAAGGGTTCAATTTATAGGCCAAGGGTTGGAGGAATAGAGGGCTAATATACAAGGAGAGATGAAAGCTTAAGGAGGGCTAGGATGCACTCAAAGGGGGGCACGTGGATTGTGCCTGTTTAGCACCAATCAGGGAGTGACACATGTCACAAAGTCATTGGGTGGAGGAAATGGCAAGGATGAGTCAACAAGGGAGGCTTAAGGCTTTAAATGGCCCTCATAAGTGCTTGTAAGAGCTTTTAAGGGCATGTAAGAGCAATGAAGGCTTGGTGGTTGGGATATTTTGGAGGGAGTTGAGATTGTTGACTTTTCTTGGCTTAGGAAAGTCTTAATCTCACTTAGGGAATGTGACAAGGTTGGGAGGGGGGATTAGGCTTGGGTTTAGGATTAGAATAGGGATGTTAGAGATGTGCAAGTGGATGGCATTCATGAGGGTGGGTGAGTTAGTGGTTAAGCTAGGTTAGTATGGGTGGATGGGGTGGATTAGGGTAAATGGAGGATTTAGGATAGTTTAGGGGCTATTTAGATTTGAGGAATTTTATTTATTAAAGTGATTTTAATAAATTTGGGATTTGGAATTAGATAGGAGAATATGATTAACTGATAAATAATGGGTTATTTGATTTATCAATTAGGACTATAGATGATTAATTAAATTAATTAGCTAGGGGATGGTAAAGGATTAATTAAATAAAAATTTAATTAATGATGCCTTTAGAGATAACTAAATAGGATTACTAAAGTGGTGTAATCAGATTTAGGTGTCTACAATTACAACATACAAATTATCTTGTAGATTTTAGATCACTCTTTAGCTCAATAACACTTTGCCTAGCTTTCAATCTCTTTAGCTCTGATAGCTTTTCCCCCTCTCAAGCTTTGTCTCCTTGAGTCTTCATGTTCAATGTACCAGTGCAATCATCTCTTTCTGACCACTTATCAAAGTAGAGTCTATGTGCTCTATTCTTCCTTCTCCTTGATGTCTTCTCTTTGACACCCTTCAACCACTTTGCAATTTGGCACACCAACAAATCTTGCTTCTTGGCCTATGACTCTTTAAATAAAAGTCTAGAATTTCTTTTCCTGCTCGATTCTTCTATATTTTATTTTTTGGTTCGAATGGATTAGGTAGGATTCATTGAATCTAACCCACATCTTGTTTCTTCTAGAAACATCTTGAAGAATCCTCTTGCCAAAAATGGTTTACATAGAATTTTGTGCGACCAACTCATCATCCTTATCCTCCATCTGGTTCACAAAATTTAATGTAATAACTTTGTCACCTCAGATCTGGTGAATCTTTGACTTTTCCAATAATGCAACAACTCAACACTATTAAAATTTTGATGCTCAATAGACACTGTGTTACTCGACATCAGCTACATTTTATTGATGCTCGACACCTACTATGGATTCACTTGACATCCACTAAGTTTTTTGTTTGCTCAGCTCCTTCTGTATCACTTGGCACTTGAACTTCGCTCGACACCTGAAGTTTACTTGGCACACACTAGATTTTGCATTTTCTTGGCTCCAACTAAAAATTTGCTTGGCTCTAACTAACTTGCTCAACTCTCACTGATGAACTTAGTTAAGTTTTGTAGTTAATGAGGTTTTGGGTATTTTCTCACAAATGCCATCTCCCAAAGCAAGGTCTGAGGTATTTCCCTTCTAGATTCCCCTGATTAGCTTGTAAATGGTCATTTTGTAGATGAATCTTTCCTCACTCTCATTGAGGATGAAGAGAGAATTGCCTCTACTTTGCAATGCCTTGAAACATTCTATCTTTCTTTAGGGTTTGTCATTCAGTGGCACAAAACCCTTTGTTAGAGACAATCTTACCTTCCTCATCCTGCTTGGCTTGAGCAATACCAATAGAAATGGGTTCAACATGGGGACATTTTTCATTTTTTGGGCATCCCCTTCACCTTCCAAGCCTCAACTATTGAGCTCTAGAATGTGGTTCTCACTAGAATAGAGAAGAAGTTGGAATATTGGATCACCAAACCTCTTTCAGTAGTAGACAAATTCTAGATTTGTTCCAAAGTGTTGGCTACCACCCATGTTTATTATTTTTCCTATTGGGCTTTGTCAAAGGCCTCATACATCAAACTTGAACACCTTTTATGTGACTTCCTGGCATTAGACACTTCTCACTAGGGCTTTCATAGAGTTGCTTAGGATTTCTACTATCTTCCCAAGGAGTCTAGTGGCCTTGGCTTGTTGTCCACCTAGAAGCAAGGTACTACTGTATGTGCCAAATGGGTGATTTGAGATCTTTTCGGCAATGAATCCTAGAAGATTCTATTAAGGCATTACATTTCTTTAGGCTTTTTGGTTCATCAGCTAGCCTTGATGGGGATTGGATTTCAAACCCTTCTAATTACCCCTGAAACTATTCAAATTTAGGGTACTTTTGTTGCCAAGAGTATTTGGAAAGCCTAAGAAGTAGTTAAGCCCTGGATTTTCTGGGTTGGCAATGGATTAAGAGATGTGCTTTCCTTGAACTAGCATAATCTTTGTTGGTCACCTTTATTTTTTATTCAAGGTGTTCCCCTGGCTAAGGTGCATGGGGCTAGTGTTCTAATTTTTTTTAAATGTGGCATAAGGACCCCTAAAGATCTTTTCTCTAGAGTTATTATGAGCTTGTAGTCATGGGAAGACATGAGAGTGCAATTTTGGCTCACTCATCTAGATCGATGAAATTTTGATCTTCTAGTTTTGGTGGTGCCTTCACATTTGTTACACAAAGTGGGCATTTAGTCTTCTCACCCTTGGTGGAAAGATTGGTAGTGGTATCCAGGCTCTCTGATAACTCGTTATAAACCTAGGTTGGGTTACCGATGGATGGTTCCTCACCTGCCCATGGTTGATGTACTCAACCAACATTGGTATTTGCAATCCTCACATCCCACTTGGAGTCATAGGTTCTCTACTATGTGGCATGCCATTACTAAACCCAAAATTGCACATTTTGGCTGGTGTATTCTTTTCTAGGGCTTCCCTTTGGGCTCTTGGCTACGATATCTAGGAGTTCATGAGCCCCATTACCCTTTTTGTGGTCAACTAGAATCCTTTTTGCACATTTTTTGATTCTATAGATGGGCTCATTGTTACTAGTGATGGATCCATGATCTCTTTCACCCCTTCCACTTAGAACCTTTTTCCTTGGCATATGGTTCTTCTAGGAGATAATACCTTGATTCCCTTTAGATACACCTAGATATGGCATGCTTTTAGATTGGAGATCTTATTTACCATTTGGAAAGATCATAATGCAGTCATTTATGTTCATAACACACTTGACATTAATGTGGCTATGTACTCTAAAGTATGTATTTATAACAATGTCACGTTATAGATTCAAGTACAGAAAAATAAAGTGGTTTTGGAGATGGCACACTTACATGAGCTTTTGGTTCATTAGGGAAATTCCCCCTATATGGTTGCTCATGTTCCACTAGATTTGGCCTCTGGTGGCTATACCCCTCCTCATGGTCATCATCAAGGACGTAGTAGTTCTGCTCGTAACTCGCACACACCTTGCTCTTAGTAGCACCACTCTCCCAGTGGTGGTGCTTTTGGTTAGTGCCATGTTTCTAGAGGTTCTGGTGATTGACACTGCTTAGCCTTGCCTCCCCAAAGGTCTAGTTTGGGGTTGTCCCCAATGGCTCCTCTTGCTGCTCCTACTACTAGTGTGCCCTTTGCTCACTCAGACCCCAAGTGGGTGTTTCCCTAGCTTGACTTAGCCATTTCTCCTCCCAATCCTAAGGGAGAGAAAGATGAAGATAATGTTGTTTCTACTAATGATGGTTGGGCTCCCCCTGAGCCATCTACTCACCCAACTTTTGGGTGGGGACTAATGATAAGGATCCTCCTTCCTCGGCTAGCACTGCACTGGCAACATGAGGATTTCTTTGTTTTTTTTTGTTTTCTAAAGTTTTTTGATGAATAGCTAATTTTTGGCCAGTGGCCATATGAACTTGTGGGGTGATGTTATATCCCCTGACCCCTTTTTTTGTGAATATGTAACTTTTTTGTATTTTTTTAATATAAGGAAGGGACTATTCATCAAAAATATAAATATATGGTTCAAAAAATGAATATAAAAGTTACAGTGAGAAAGGTGATTTGTATCTTCAATTTGTTCATGGACTTATTCATTGTGCTTCCAACTCCTTGCATGCCAAAAATGTTGATGTTCATTGTAAAATAAAAATTCAAGAAAAGGTTAAAAGGAAGATGAAAGAAATTGGATATATGTGGTACTAGTTATTTTGTTTAATCCAAACATATGAGTAGGTACAGTCAATAGCATAACCTTTTTCCCCATTTTTGAAAATTGTATTCATACAAATTTTTGTAGTAATCTTTCTATTTTCTCTAAGCAACACTTGCTAATTTTTACAAATTGGTGTTCAAAGAGTACCCAAAGTAGATACAAAGGGCTTCATTTCTTGAAAAGCCTCACTCTCTTCATTACAACCCAATTAAATTTCAAAAATAGGTGCAAAAATGGGCATTTGGATGTTAAACCAATTAAATTTCACTTTAGTTAGAATCCTCATTTACAAATTAAAAACAAGATTTAAAATGGGTTTTATAATGAGAATTCCAAATAAGAAGTATTTTGAGGGGATATGGAATTCTTGTTTTTGGGGTCAAATGGGGATATCAAACTCACATTCTACCTAATTCCAATTCCCATTTTGTAGACCCAAACACTAGATTACAAATATTTGAGAATTCTAAATTCTAATTTCTAGTCAAATCCACAATCCAAATGGGCCCCAAAGCATTCAAATTTTCATCATAGGAAAAAAAAGAAATGTATTTCATATCATCTCATATCATTATGAATAAAATTATAGTCCAGCCATGTGTAAGATCATATGTACTCATCTACATTATTTTGTGGTAAATCAGCTTTACCGGTCACATATCTTTGAAATTTGTTCTACACCAAGAAAGAATAGCCAACAAAGAAAATGACACACAATCCAACCACAACATTTTGATTATGTCTCCATAAAACCTCATAAAGATCATATCAAAACTCAAATACAATAAAATAACTTTCCTTTACTTAAAGCGAATAAATTAGTTTATAGGGAAGCTAAGATGAGTTGGCAAGATTACTTCAACAAGGAGTGTGAGTTAACGACTATTGTTAATTATGATATGCAAAATGCTATTGAAGGAAAGATTACATAAGATTATGAAATTGATAAGAAGTGTTGGTTTTATGGTAGATTATTTGTGTATCCCAAGGAGGTACCATTGTACCATCATGAAAAGTACTTGGCACATTTTTAGGGTTAAATTTTTTTTGGAAATTAAATATACTTTTTCTCTTTTTTGTTATCATTTCTCAAATTAATTGCAAGTGCAAAGTAGACTATGAGATGGGTGAAGAGTTGAGGAAACAAGAGTCGATGACTTGCAAGGAGTGGAAGGTGAATTTGGCTATGTGGGATATTCTCCAAAAAGGGAAATTGATGACATATATTAAGAAACTTCATGGTTACAAGCCCCATACTATGTAGTATTTTTTCAAGAATTGGATTGGAGATAGGGTTATGATGCATGGTGCTACTATGAATTTGTCTAAGGAATTTCTGGTTCAGATTATGGGTCTTCCAATGGGGGGATTAAAATTTAGTAAAGAGACCAACATTTAGAATGTTGCCTTCAAGAAATTTCTAAAAAGTGATGAAGAGGAGAAAATGCTTGTGAAGAGTGGTGACTTCTACAACCTAGGCCAGATTAAGGTTATATGGGAAGATGTCTTATCCTACATTTGTGAGTATTTCATTCTGGATGGAAGATCTAAGAGGGTACACAAATTTAATTTTGTGTTTTTAAATCACTTTTGGTATAAAGAGAGGTTGTCTTTCCCATTTTGTTTGAAGTTCTCTTTGCTTTATAGTCTCCAGGCCCATAGGAAGAAGGATTTTAGACATGTGTTCCATGAGGGGCTAATTTTATTAATTGAAAATTATTGTAAAAATAAAGATGTTAAACCCTGTCCAGTTGTAGTGAAGAATCATAAATCACTTGGTAATGACCCTCGTCAAAATGGTAAGAAAATTAAGGTTAAAACTAAGAAGGGATTTGGTGATAGTAAGGCCTCCAAAAAGGCTAACAAAAGGGAGAAATAGAAGAAAAATGTGTAGGAAGTTAAGGAATTTGATAATACTACTGAAGATGATGATAAAATGGAAATGGGGAACCTCAGTTCTAATCTAGATGGATACTCTGGTAGTAGAGGTATTTATGCCTATAAGGATGACTTGAATAGTAGTAAAGAAAGGAAAACTAAGTCAAATACTAGCTCTAAAGCTTTGGGGCATAGCAAGGGGAACCAAAGTGCTTACACTACACCCATAAAAAGGGATACTACTGAAGTCAAAAGCCTTATGGATGTGGAAACTAAAAAGAACAATAATGGAAAAGTTCTTATCATGAAAGAGCACAGCCTAAGTAAGGAGAATAAAGAGGAGCTTATGGAGCAACATGGCTTAAACACTGAGAACCAGGTCTATATCAAGAAAGACTAGGAAACCACTAATGACTCTGAGAATAAGTCCAGTGAAGGGCTTAGGGGTGATTCTCATCAGGTGAACTTGTCTTTCCTTCATAGAGCCAAGCTTAAAGCTGATGCTTCTCTTCAAGGTGACTCATGGCTCTATAATTAGATTATGGTGCTGAAGAAAAAAGTGGGAGACATGTAGAAAGATTTGGATCATGAAATAATTTTTAGAGCCCATCTGGAAAGCCAAGTTGGAAATATTCCTAAAAAACTTAAGGAGTATCAACTAGAACTTTTACAACTAATCAAGGATAGTGGGCAGAAGACGGAGCATAAAACCTCATAAAGATCATATTAGAACTCAAATACAAGAAAATAAGCATATAACTCAACTACAAGGAAATATGCATATGATATTAGTATAGTTGTATATAGGGAAATTCTACTTTTCACTACCATGAAAATGAATTCCCTTTACTTAACAAGAGATGCATGCAACTGAATTCCCTACCTTAGGTGGGGAAGTAGGAGGGAGTGTTCAATTTTCTAAGAATTGAACAATAATCTTATCATTGTTAAAAAAACAACTAATACCTAAGAAAGGTATATGAAGAATATCATAATGGTACAATAGAAGACTATCATACAAGAAATGTAGAAATAAACCATAGAATCTAGAGGATAGTGTTGCCCCAACATAAGAGATGAAAGTGTTTCCATCGAGAATATAGGAAACAATAGTATTTTCCCAACATAAGAGATCACATTTTTTCCATAGACAATATAGAAAATAATGATCTTGACACAAGTCAACACAAGGCCAATTTTCATCTCTGATCACAAGCATTTTTTGTGGCCAATACCTTTGGAGCACCATTGGTTATTATTTATATCTTCTACACTCAGAAAAGTGTCAAGCATTACAACATATTACAATGTTATGTGTCATATTCAGTAATTTTTCTTCCAATGGTTCTATTTTATATTTTATATTAGACATTGGAAGGTTTCTATGTTTCCCTTATTTGTGCAACTTAATCTCAACCCTTAAATTGCCTTGAGGTAGATTTTCTTCCAATGGTTCTATTTACCATTTTATGTTTTCCCTTATTTATGAAACTTACTCTCAACCCTTAAATTTCCTTGATTCCGAATGGTTTTGTTTTAAAGATTTATAATAGAAGTTTGGAAGAGTCTTAAGTTTTCCTTATTTCTCAATGGTTTTATTTTTAGGATTTATAATAGAATTTTAGAAGAGCCTTAAGTTGCCTTATTTTTTCATGGTTTTATTTTTATTGGATTTATAATGCAATTTTGGAAGACTTGATAGAATACCTTTATATAAGGATACTTCTATATAAGGACGATTTCAAGAATTTTGTAACATTTCTATAATTATGATCTTATTTGTATTGATCTCTCAGTCTATATTACTGATTAGTGACCAAACACTTAGTCATTTGTATGCCATTTTCCAAGCAAGATTACAAGGTCATCATTATGACTGAGTTATCTAGTAAAGGTCGAGCAAGCAACACTTAGATTGATCAAAATAATGATTTTTGAGAATTCAGTAGAGACTGAGTAGATATGCAAGCTGAGGAATATAGTAGGAACTGAGCAATATTATGATGATCAAGCATATTGAGAAGTTATCAAGAGTCAAGAAACAAACTTATAGAAGTTAAACAACAACAAACATGATCGAGTGTTAGAGCACTCAAGTGTCAAGAAATGTAGTTTAGATACGTGAGTTTGTAATGGCACAAACTCATATGAAAATAATTTTGGCTAACATTACTATTAGATTTAATATCTATAGAGACAAATTAGATTTTGATTACACATCATTAATAAAAGGTAATAATCCCTAGGCAAACAATTCAACCAATCAGAACAAGGGATATAAATGACAAAGATGATGAAGTTTAAACCATTGATCAAGATCTAGAAGCTTCACATGAAGTCTATTTAAAGAGAATTATAACCCTAGAATGAGAGAGAGAGAGAGAGAGAGAGAGAGAGAGAGAGAGAGAGAGAGAGAGAGAGAGAGAGAGAGAGAGAGAGAGAGAGAATGCATGTGTGAGAGAGCAGAGGATTAAAAGAAAAAAAGCATATATGCATGTGAAGGAGTAAAGGAAGAAGATCTAGCAGAGATCAATCAAAGTGGTGAAGGATAGAATTGATTTATCAAATTAGGAGAATTAGATTAGTGATAAAGGAAAGAGGAGACCCAAGATCACTATTTAGAGAATATTGAGGGTCAAGTACTAAATGAATTATTTTGTAATTGAGACATGGCAAATCTCTTAATAGAGTGGTCCTAGTAGGCCTATATAAATATCCTAATAAAGTCTTTATTTAATTGTAAGTGTTAAGCCCGCTAATAAAGAAAGACCTAATAGTCTTTTACATCTTTAATAGGATAGGCCTTTTGATAGGTAGATCATATCTTATGATCAAACATTATAATCTTAATAGATTAACTTTATTGTTGCAACAATGAAGATTTATGGGTTTCATCCCCACCCTAGTTTTACCTTCATCTTTGTTAATCTTAGATTGGAAAAGGCAGTGACAAAACACTTAGCTATTGTTCTATCAATATTATATTGCAAGTTAAGTGATAAGAGCAAGTTGAGCAATCAATCTGAGCTGAATGATCAAGGCATGGCAAGCATAAGTTGCTAGACAATACATGTCAAGTAATATACATAGTTACTGTCAAGCACCAGTATGTGTTGAACAGATAGTCAATGTCAAGTGAATCATGAGATGAGAAACCAAAGTATTCCAAGTCATCTAGGAACTAAGTTACAACATTGAAGATATAGTGAATGTTGAGCATCAAAGACTTCAATTGCTGAGTGAATAATTTTGGACATAGTTGTTTGTAATGGCACAAACTTATATGTAAACCATTTTTGGGCCCACAGAATGATTTTTTTATGATTCTAAATTATGTATACAAATGTATATCATGAGTAACTATGTAGTACATGTAACTAATCATATTAAGGGATTTTCTAAGTGGAAAAATGGATCAAACTCAACCATTGATTCTAACCTAACCCTAGCCAACTTGTGTTTACTTAAGAAGACAAACCCTAAACAATTTATAGGCATAAAGGAAGAGAAGGAGATGCAAGAGAGATGAATGCTAAGTTTTGAGAGAGTATTCATGGTGTCTATGGAAGTTGTGATAATGTTATGAATTGGATAATCAGTTAGAGAGATCATAGGAAAGAAGAGAGAGGATGAAGACATATCTAATTAGAAGGATCAAGTACACACCATGAAAGAGAAGATCTAACATCTAGCAATATAGTGCTAACCAAAGGATCACAATGTTGAATCATTCTAATAAGTGATGTAGAGAAAATATCCTTAATAGAGTAGTCCTAATAGGCTTGTGTAAATCTCTTAACCGAGTGTTTTTTTATTGCAAGTTTAAGTCCTCTAACAAGGCACACTTTTAGTAGGGTGTTTAAATCCTTTAATAGGGTGAGACTTAGCAGTCTTTGTAAGCCTTTAATAGGGAAGACCTTTCATAGGACAGAGCATATTTTATGGTCAAACTTCTTGTAACCTTAATTAGCTACACTTTATAGATGCAGTAGTGAAGATTTGTGGGTGTCATCCCAACCCCAGTTTTACCTTCTCATTGGAGGGTTTCTAGGTAAAAAAATTATTGTGTTATGTATTTATTTGTTTCATGCTATGGATGAACATGTGTAGTTATCTATTTTAGTTTACATGGTAAATTTTGAGATGGATGTGTGGTTAATGTTTATGGTTAAAGTGTTGAAGTATTGATTCACTACCCCCCCCTCTTAGAGTTTAATTTCCTAGTGTAATTTCCAATAATTGGTATCAAAGCCTTGTTCTTTGGAAAGGAAAGCTTTATATCTTTGAGGAAAGATCTTTAAGATGGAAGTCTACAAGTTGGGAAAGACTATTGAGAACCAAAGGATTGAAATCTAACTTCCCCTACACCAAATCATGGAAGAAAGAGATGAACTACAATGTTCATTGATGAGACAAAATAAGATGGCTATTGAGAAAAATGACACTCATTACCAAGAGGAAGACACTACTGAATTATTTGCAAATGGAAACTCAAGTGAGTTTGATGGAGTTGTTGCAGATCCGATGGAAAAGAATGGTTCCCTATGTTGGTTTCTTTTCCTTCGAGACAAGTATCTCTTTATATCTCCTTCTGAACATGTATGTTTAGAGATCTTATTTAAGGTTCTTATTACATATTAGAACAATAGAAAAATTGATCTAGTTGCATACATATTCCAAAATCCAAATAATAAAATATTAAACCTCACTCAACCTGTGCTAAGTAACTTACCTCAAGATCCTCCACAAAAATAATGTAAAGTAGGAAAAATGGGCAAAGTTTGTAGGAAATTTTACAAAAACATATCATAATAGATATTCTTAGAAATAAACTATCCATAACTAGTTAAATGTATCTATTTGTTGATTCATTGGGTTGATTACAAATTCCTTTAGAGCTATCATCAAATTAGGTACAATATAATGAAAAATGATTTTTTCCTAGCTAGCAAGATCAAATACTATTGTCCAAGGTGATAAAATTGCATATGCAAGGAATTGAAGAATAACTTCAGTGAAGAGTTGAGTGTAAGGAGTTGAAAAAGCAAGTTTTTCTTCTGTATAAATGTCATAATCATGAAACTCATTCCCTTGCAGAAGCCTTTGGCATAATGACATTACCTCTAAACCATGCAAAGGATGTTGAAGTGGTTCCCAACATTGAAACACTCTTATAAGCATTTGATATTTGGACTATAAATTCTCAAAGATACTTGCAAGTGATTCCAATGTCATAGTACCTGCTACAACACTTTCCTGGATTCTATCTAGTGCTCCCATAATATCCTCTATGTTGTCTACATGTTGTTTCTATCAATTCATCTCTTTCTAAACTCACTCCTTCTCCTTCTCTTTCTAAAGCTGCTCCTTTTCCTTTTCTATCATGCCTTAAATTTTGATTATCAAACTTTTGAACATCTACCTCTACCTTATCTCAAATCAACTTCACATTGTGTTGTAACTATAGCATAGTTGCTTGATCATCGATAGCTTTCATTTCAGCATTCAACTTTTCAAGATTGGTCAACACCCTCACTTGTGGACCTCTCATGTCAAGCACTTTCTATGTTGTTTCAACACCATGTTCTTGCTTCTGAGCTAACTATTTTTTATGTGCATTTTCTTGTAAAACATTTTTTTTTTGAAAAATTGTGAACTCTTAGAAAGTGCATTATTGTTTTCATGTATTTCAAAATAATAACTAAAATTACCATTGGATCGTATAATAATGAAGTAATCAACCTAGTTAATTAGAAACTACACCAATTTAACTATTGTTTCCAATGTCATAGTACCTTTAGATGCATTTTCTTGTAGAACATTAATTTTTTTGAACAATTGTAAGCTCTTAGAAAGTGCAATGTTGTTTTCATGTATGTATGTATATATGTATGTATGCATGCATGTATGTATATATGTATATCTATGTATGTATATATGTATGTATGTATGCATGTATATATACAGAGAGATCTTATGGATTATGGATTGTGAATTATAAACAAAAAAGAAAAGAAAATGGAACATTAATCATTCCCCATTCATTTTGACTGATTGTGGAGAGCTGCATGTAAAAGAGGGTGGAGAGCTCTGAATGTTGGTGGAGATCAGTGGAGATCTAGGATTTTATTGCAGTTCCCTTATGATCTTCATGCCCTTGCTCTATGATTTTCTTCAAGGGGAGAAGACGTACCTATGTAAATGTTATTTTCTTTTCCTGCTAAACATGTATCTCTTGTTCACATATAATAGCTTTGGTCAGATTCAAGGATAATTGATTATGATGATTATATGCATATGTGCATGTATGTATGTAAATTGGTTCACTATGTGAAGTATTTTACATGCATACACACACTTGCATAGTACGTGTGCTAAATTAAATTAATCATTCATATCTTCAATTCACACAAGAAATTATCCTTGTATTCAATCAAATTTATTCATACCAAATTAAGTATGCAAAAATTTATACTTACAGATTATATTATCTCTTGGTGATTGAGTAAAGATCTCATGCATAATATTGTCTAGGTAATGATCAAATGCATTCACATTAAGTCATAATAGGATCAAGCAGATGATCTATTTATGTTAGTTCATACTTATTTTATTGAACACTTTGTTTAACATACTGAGTAATACTAGAATTATACAACTATAACTAGTACTCTTGTTCATTTTATTTAATCATATACATTTAAGACTATTATTTTTCTTAAAATTAGATAGTATATTTGTTCTCACTAAAACACAAATATAGATCACTGATAATTACCTTTTTTAATTTCATGATCTTCATATTTAATGTGAAGAGTTTCCACTACTAGATAGTGGAATTAACATAATGAGGAGCCACATAGCTCATGGTTTTTTCCACCAAATTATATTTTTATTCTATTTTTGTCCTTCAAAAATACTATAGGTGAATGTTCTTTTGATTTTCCATATATTTAATAATTTCTTGCTTGTCATTTGAGGTAATTTTGTATTATGAGATAGAGACATCTATAATAAGGATGGAAATGCCAATTTTGATCATCCCACTTTCAAAGTTGATTCCCTTATCAAATTAATGAAACTACTTGCAACTAACTCCCTAATTTTTTGTAACTTGCTCGATCAATCATTCACACAACCATCTTCCTCCTACCCCACCATCTAATCTTTTGTAAGTCTCTCTTCTCTAAAAACCCAATACATGGAGTCATTATCATCATGAGTAGACTCACTCTCCTCAGATGAATTTGATCAAAACTATTCATGCCAAACTAAGTATGCAAAAGTTTGTACATACAAATTAAATTATCTCTTGGTGATTGAATAAAGATCAAACACAATTTCCCAAGGTTATATAATTACATATATGTATGTATGTATGTATTTATGCATCTTGTTGTTGTGCCCTTGTGATTAGTTACTAGGGGAAATATAAAGAGATATGTTTAGAAGGAAAAGAAAATAACATTTACATAGGTACCTCCTCTCCCCTTGAAGAAAATCATAGAGCAAGAACTACTACATTTGGGCTTGAACACTACAAATTACATCGCCATCAAAAATTGTCATCGCAATTTGACCCCAAATGTTATAGTGGGCAACAAAGGGTACAAAGATCAAAAGGGCACAACATGGCAACAAAATTATAGAGCAAGGGCAAGGAGATCACAAGGGCATGAAAAAAAAATCTTAGATCTCCACTGATCTCCACCAAGGGAACAAAAATGAAATGTAGAGATCATAAGGGCACAAAAACCAAATGTAACGATCATAAGGGTATGACAATGAAATATCCACCAACATTCATATCTCTCCACCCTCTTTTGTACACAACTCTCCACAATTAAAACAAATGGGGAATGGTTTATGTTGTGTTTTCCTCTCTTTTTTTGTTTATATCTAAAATCAACTTTACATTAAGTTGTAACTTTGCCATAGGTGTCTGATCCTTGATAGCTGTCATTTCAATATTTCAACATTCAAGTTTTCAAGTTTCCTCTTCATTATATAGTCCTTTCCACCCTAAAAACCACTTTTTTACTTCATTAACATCAGGACTTGAACAAATCCAATGCTAAAACAAATCCCATATTCCAAATTCCAAATAATAAAACAACAAAACTCGCTCAACCCATGCTAAGTGACTTAGCTCAAGATCTTGCACAAGAATAATGTAGACCAAGAAAAATGGGTAGAGTTCACATGAAATTTTAGGAAAACATATCATTGCAAATATTTTTATGAAGAAACAAGCCAAAACCTAGTTAAATTGGTCTAGTTGTTGATTAGCTAGGTTGATTACAAATTCCTATAGAGCTATAATCAGATTAGGTATAGTAAAATAAACAATCAGTTGTTTCTAGCTAGTAGGATCAAATATAGTTTTTCAAGATAAAATTGCATATACAGATGTATGCATGTATATATGTAAGTATTTATATCTATGTATATATATATGTAGGTATATATATATATATATATATATATATATATATATATATATATATATATATATATATATATATATATATATATATATATATATATATATATATATATATATATATATATATGTATATTTGTATGTATGTATATGTATGTATATATATGTATACATATATATATAGAGATCTTTTGGATTTGAGATCTAGGATTACGTTGATGTGTCCTTGTGATCTATGTATGTATGTATAGAAACAAAGAGATCATGCCACAATAGAAAAACAATAAAACTCACTCAACAGGTAGCATGGCCATGAGTATTGTCACCAGCGGTTTGAGTAAAGTCGCTTGCCTCCCAAGAGTATATAGCATAGGTTCAGGGTAGTAACTCCTTACACTCAACTATTCACTGAAGTTCTTGTCATTGCCACAATGACATTACACTCTAAACCAAGAAAATTACCTCTAAACCACAATGAAATTACCTATAAACATGAAAAATTACCTCTAAACCATAATGATATTACCTCTAAACATGACATTACCTTGTGTACTCGACTATTGAAAATAGAAGGCTAAACTCTGCATTTCAGCATTGACTTGACTACTCTATTTAGACCCATTGATTAGTGTCACAAGATTTTAAACATAACTATATAAGGAGTGGGTTAGGACATATATAGGTTAACCTTACATTAACTATAAACTACAACACAAAGGTTGCACTAGGATATTATAGTATTGTAATTATAGAAAATTGTTTGATTTTCCTGAGTGGGTGTATGATGGCAAAGAGTTGTATTAGGTGAGTAAAACTCTCCAATGGTTATAGGAATATAGCTACATCAAAACAATTAGAAAATAGAACTATATATTCATTAGAGTGAGTAGTTCAAGGGTCTTGATCCCGTGGCTATAGGTATGTAGGTAGATTTGTAGGTGGAGTATGCCTCCAGTGTGTAGATACCTTGGACATAGTTAGGTAAAGGAGCTTGTACCTTCTACAATACTTCATTTGAAATGTAACTAATCTTGATAATAGACCAAATTCTTAGATTGACCACTTTGAAAAAGATTTATATGAAAGAGATTAATAATATATTCTTTGATGTTTGAGGGGATTATTTTTTATTTCATTATAATACATATATGATTATTCATAAATCATGCATGATTTTGATTATAATTTGTTGTAATTAATAATATCTATTTTTATTCAATACTATTTTCATTCCTTTTGTTCACTAATCTTTGTATATCCTCACTCATTGGTTGAGTAAATATAGTTTTATTGATGGGAATTCATTATTTGGTGATTACATTCTCTTTGTATCAAATTGGCTTTAAAAATCATGTTCACTATATATAAAATTCCAATGACTATGTGTTGCAATCCCTGAGAGTTTTTTCCTTATTTTATCTCATGAATAAATTCTGATGTCTTCAATACTTTATCCTTTTCTTTTTACTATTTTTAACTCTCCTAATATCTTCCCTACAGATGTCTCAATTGAGTTAAGATTTAACCTTCACTTTTTGATTCTTACAAACTCTTTGATTGGAGACTTTGTGTGTGGTGGGTTGGAAATGAATATGTCTTTTATTTGATATTTGAATTTGATTATAATACTTATTTATTATTATTGTTATTTATTAAATTTAGTTTTAGAAATAGATATTATTATTTATTTAACTTTATCAAATGCAATTGTAATTAAATCAAATTATATTTATTTATTCCTTATAGTAACTCTATTATTAAAATTGATCTTAGAAATGGGAACATTACAGTCCACCCTTCCCAAAATTGCTTGTCCTCAAGAAATTCAATACTATCTCCTTTTGAATTGGTCAAAAATCTTGCAACAACAATTATAGTTTGGAATTAGAAAGTTGAAAAATATAAATATAAATATCACAAGATTAGATTTTAAATTACTAAGATAAATTTTAAAAGAGGAACTTATCTTTATATACTTTTTGATCCTTCCTTTTCCTTTCTTTGACCCATGACAAGTCTTGATTAGTAATCCTCATAAGTATTGGTAGAGACTTTATATTGAATCACCTTTGATCTTTTGACAATTTCCAACTCCAACATATTTTTTGAGAGGGTAAAAGGGCTGCCGACTTCCTGGAAAATGTAGGGATTGATTCAAATGATAAAACATATTTGATGAGTGGAGATCGTATTCCATAGAGTTTTCTCAATATTCTATCAAAATATATGCATGTGTTTGTCAGTAAAGGCATTGGTTAAAATCTAAAAGAATCCCCTTGTATATGGTCAATGGTGTTCTTGTGAATTTTTGGTGTTGTTTCTTGCATCCTTAGATTTGAATAATCTTTCTCTCAGATCTTCTATAGTATTCTATCAATACTACTTGGACTGATAGGAGATTATCATAGTTTTTTTCTAGACTCAGTATTCTTCCTCCTTCTTTTGTGCCATGAATGTAGTCAATGCACTCCTTTTCTATTTATTTGGGCCTCTATTTTTTTTAAATCTCAAATCCAATGAAATTCTTTGGAATTTAGTGTAGGTGCATGAAGGCTGCGATGGTGGAGGAGGCACCAGAAGCTCAAGTGGCTAGGATCTTCAAGCTTGCCAATGAGTAGGAGAAGGATAAAATCATTTTGTTGCTAGGAGTAGATTATTTTTTTGATGGTCATGTTCACAATGACAAGGTGGTCTTTGACTTATTCTAGCTTGTAATACAAATTTTTGGCCATCTTATTTCTCCATATGGTGTGGCTAGGAGGATGATTGTTAAAAATCTCTATTTGGAGGTGATGAATGCTTTGGATCTGATAGATACAAACTTGGTTGGAGGGGGTCTTCTAAGTTTTTTCTTTCTTGAAGTTGAGGGAAAGAAGAAAAAGATGAAGAAATCTTGGTTAGTTTTCAAATCTAGGGTTTCAAAAGAATATTATTCTAGTAAGTTTGAAACATTTTACCAAGAAAATGATTATCTTTTCTCGGCTGAAGTCTATGCTAGGTTTATTTTAGTCACCAATGGGATTAAATAGCTAGTTCATTAATTCAACAGGTTTGGTCTATTGGGATGATATGTAATGGAGTGTTATCTCCTTGATAGTATGTATTTTCTTTCTCAAGTAATTCAGTATTTTCTTTCTTATGATATTAGTGTACAAGTGATTAATGTGGAAATAAATGATAACATTCGAGTTAAAACACTATGGCTTCAAACTAGATCCTACAAGTTCACATACATTCTTAAGTAGACATTTATGAGCACTAGGTGTGTGAAGGCTCCATACAAAACATGTAGAAGCAAAAAATGTCATGATGAGCATTTTTGATGACATGTTTTTCAAGAGCATATACAAGCTCCTCAAGGTGACTTGACATTACTAAATTTTCATGTTTGCCAACACCACTACTTTTCCTCCATATCATATAGAAATTTAAAATGTTTCCTCCAACATTCAAACCATATGATAAATGGGAATAGCACATGATCAAGCCATAACCTAGTTAAATTGCTATAGTTGTTGATTAGTTGGGTTGATTATAATTTCCTATAGAGCTATCATCAGAGTAGCTACAATAAAATTAACAATTAGTTGTTCCCAGCTAATAAGATCAAATATAGTTTTCCAAGGTGACAAAATTGCATATACAAATGCATCACTTGAATGCAAAGCATGAAGTACATTCCCCAATTTATAATTAATGGTTGGATAAAAAGGCTCCATATGTTGGCCCAACAATGGAAGCCAAGGATGTAACCATACATGTATTGGCAAAGTTAATGTCATTGTTAATAGGCATTATATTTCCCCTACACACACACACACACACACACACACACACACACACACACACACACATCCCATTAAATTTGCATTATTTTTGTGCAAGATCTTGAGCTAAGTCACTTAGCATGGGTTGAGTGAGTTTTATTGTTTAATTATTTGGATTCTAGAATATGTATGCAGTTGGATCAATTTTTCTATTGTGCTAAGATGTAATAAGCACCTTAAAAAAGATCTCTTTGTATATGTATATAGATACATACATACATACATATATATGTATGTATGTATGTATGTATGTAATGTATGTATGTATGTATGTATGTATATGTATGTATGCATGTATGTATATATGTATATCATTTGGAGATCTAGGATTTTGTTGACTTGCCCTTGTGATCATTGCATTTCATTGTCATACCCTTGTTATGTCTACATCTCATTCTCATCCCTTCTAAATTTTGAATCTCATTTGTTTTATTGTACCTAATATGATGACAATTCTATAGGAATTTATTGTCATGCCCTTGTGATCTCTGCATCCCAAGTATCTACTACTGCTATTAATTTGTTCATCACTATATAATCTAGAATGTTATTAAGTATTGAAGCTAGTAGTAACTTATCCCATGTCTCCAAAAAACATAGCATAGGTTCAGGGTCCCTTGGCTCCCAAGAATTTGTAGCAGTTATTCTCACTATTGGAATGGTTTGTTTCCTTCTAAAAATATCTACTATGATATGTTATTGTAAAATTTCTTGTGAACTCTACCCATTTTTCTTGGTTGACATTATTTTTGTAGAGGATCTTTAAGTAAGTCATCACTTAGCCCCTTAAAAAAGATCTCTCTATATGTACATACATACATGTTGTAACACCCCAAAATTGGCATATTACCATGCTAAACCAATTTTGGTCTATTTGATCAATCCTAAGTCCTATTTTACTAGGCAATTTTGATTCTGATAATTGCTACTTGACCTAAGTGTCAAATGTAGAAAATACCTAATTTGTATTAATTACACTCTTTATTTAATTCCTAAGTATTGACTTGAATTAGCTACATTAAACATGTTAATTAAGTTTACTTTAATTATAAGTATTCATACTTTAATTAAATTAAAATGTACTTTTGAGCTAATCTACAAGGGAATTAAATGTATTTGATTTAATAAGATATATTCTCATTTTAATTTATTGGATTTAATTATTCAATTAATTAAGATTGTGCATTTATGAGGTTATATTCAATTTTGATTAAATTAAATATACTCTGAAAATTCTCTCTTCAGTTTAGAAATGGAAACTTTGAGTAGTCTAGAACTTGAAATGGAATTAACTTAGTTAACTCTTTCTCACACTTAAAAGTGAATTAGTTAACTTCATTTGCAAAAGGAAGTTTCCATTCCAACTGAATCTCATTTCCAATATTGACCGTCCATTCTATTTGATCTTGACCATTGATCGATTCTAGAATTCTATTTAAGAAGCCTTTAATTCCTCATTATAGAGGTTGAGAATTGATAGTATCAAACTTATGCTGAAATAACTCTTCATTGCTCTTGTATTGTTAGCTTAATATTCTTACATATTAATATCATATAGTTTAATAATGCATTCATTTAGATTAATTATTCTTTTCTTGTTCTTAGATTAATACTTGCATCTCATCTAGTATAATATTTCATATCATTTAGCTTTACGAAATCCTTCATTCTAGATGTCTGGTTGCTAGCTTCTCAGTTTGAGAGCAATAGCATAATAAATCTAGTTAGGAGGCAATAGATCAAACTATTGAACATTTCACATGAACAATCCCATGTTTATCCTAACATGATCCCTTAGATAATAATCATGTTGAAGTGTGTGTGAAGATTGAGGCCAACATTTCCCACATACATTTCTAGTGCCCACTGTGGGGCTAAGAAATCAAGTTTCTAGCCTCGCCTGTTCCTTTTTTCTGCATATTTTAGTATTCTATCACTATCATTAGTATAGTACTCCAATTACTTGCATGAAAAATCTTATTCTCGTACAAAGAAACTAAGATTGCACCCCCTTTACTACACTTCCTCATGCAAAAAAGTGTATAATTGTGTAGTTTCTTGTGTCATACACACCATTTTCTCACATGGGCTTGTGCAAGCTTTCACATGAAATTCAACATCAATAATTGCAAAGTACAATTTTTAGATTTAGTTTTTATCATCATGATTTAAATAATGGTTATTTCTAAAGCATAATCACTTTTATTTTTTGATTTTCAATAGCTTAACAGTGGTTTGTAGGACCATTTTCAAAGAAACCTTATTACAAACCCTTGAAACAATACTGACCATTTGATTGTAGGATGTTTGTCGAAGACACACATGTCAAAGAATTAATTCAAACTCACTTAATGTTGTGTTTTCTTTAGTGCTTTCTTACAGAGTTTAATAGGGCTTGTGAACTTCGTAGGGTTCTAGAAAAAGTAATAGGGGAGTGTGCTCTTTACTACTTGGAAGTGATGCCCAAGAGTAAATTATAAACGTAGATGCCTTTGAAAGACAATACTTGAGGGAGGAAATAAAATTAGTGGTTCTCTTGTATGAGTCTTTTCTATGAAGGGATGATGACTTCCATTTAGGAAATCAAAATCTTGAGAAAGGACAAGTTAGGATTGATAAGCGAACTCGATGATGAGTATGTTTTGCATGTTTGGGTAAAGTGAAAAAGTAGAGGAGTATGCTCTTTCCCCTTGAGGGAAATTAAAAACTTGGACCCTTAGATTGGAATGACCAGTCCAAGTCAACCTTTCGAGGGACTGTCAGAGTGATCCAACCTCTCGGAATGACCCAAGTGAGCACACTCCTTTTGTTAGAGATTCAAACTCACAATAATAAATAAGCTTTATTGAGTGAAAGACTTCAAAGCCATGTTAATTCCCTCTTCTTCATTCTAGTATTTCATATCAAGAAGAGGCTCTATGTACTATACTGGCTAGTGCCAATCCCAGTCTTACTAGTCAAGTGTGTGCACTTACAGATGTTGGTGTGAGCTGTTGGCCTCAACTTCATTTGCAAAGACACTAGGGGTTAATAAGAACAAAAGCCAAATGAAAACCTCTTATTTAGTTGCTACTTAGTTCACCCCTAAAAGGAGGCATAATCTTTGTGCAAGGAGGGGGAAGAACCTCTCATGTAGATACTCACCATGGGCATATACCTAGATGTTGGAAGGTGGTATATGCACTTGACCCTTGAAAAAAGGGTGTTTATTTAATATATATGTTATTGAGTCCTTGGAATTAAAAAAAAAAATGAGTTGCCTCTAGTGGGGTGACATGGCTATGTGAGGTGAACACATGCACATAAGTTGCCAAACAAAGGTTTTGCTTCCTCTACCATTTTTGGTTTTAGGGATAGAGTGTGTCTTTTTTGAGTCTTTAAAATTTTCCAAATCTATCAAACAAACTAAAGGTCAAGACTTCTTGGTCCCTTTGAGTCACTTTGCCCATGGTTGGATTGTTTATGACTACTACTTGCTTCCCGTGTTTGAGAATGGTTGTCTATTTGAAAACCTAAATGAGGTCAAAATTTTGAAAACTATGTTGATATTTGTCTAAAACTTGTAAACACAATCAACCTTCTATTTAGAACTATCAAAACCATTGAAAAATCTCTTCGAGTTTAGTCAAAAATTGTTGGTCTATTCCTTTCCTCATGCCTAGTTCTACAAATTTTCACATGAGAAAACTCCCTGTTAGCTCTTCCTCATGTGGTTCTATGTAAGTCCTCGTGTGACTCTCTATGAATATCTATGTGAGATTTTTCTAAACACTATTTACTAATGTCAAATTTTTGTCTTTTTATCAATCTGTAAAATCCTCATGTGGCTATGTGAAAGTCCTCACATGAAAAAATGAATTCAAATTTTTTGTTCTAAACCTTAACCTAGTTTATTATTTTTTCTAGCACAATTCTCTATGAATCCTCACATGGGATCTTGTCCTAAAACTATCAATCTAGTATGCCAACATTATCTATGCTCCAAGTCTAATCTGTGTTTACAACATTTGATCACTTATTTATCTATAAACAATGTCAAACAATATCTTCTTGCTTAGTCAACAACTTTTGATCTACATGTGAACTAGTCTCCTCACTCAGTTATCTTATTTTTGTCCTTTTGTGTTTTTCATACTTTATGTCATAATAATCATAACTCTTGGTTTTTCTAGCCATTACTTAGATGACTCATACCTCAGTATACAACACTCTTATCTCAAACTTTGATGCTACATTCTAGTGTGGTCCTTGTTTAGGTTTGTGCTCTTTGTCATTGTCTATGATTGTGGCAACAAGGATTAGACACATGTTTCATCCCCATAGACTTAGATGAGGTAGAGATAGGGGTAATAATCATGGTAGAGGTCACTTCTTAGCTTATACATAGCCTGTATCTAGTACATCTAGTGAGGAGTCTTCATGATCTCCTTCACTAATTAGATCCCCTAGTGTTCAAAGTATGTTTTCCATAAACTTACAACAAACTAGGAATCCCTTGTATCAAGAGGGTCCTAAAACTAGCAAAGGTCATACATCTCCAAACAACACAACTAAATTCTTATTGAGATGACCTTTTCAACCAACATACACTGAAACTTATCACATTCCTAAAATGGCTGATCAAGACCCAAAAAATGGAGAACAAGATCACTAAAGAAATGAAAGACTTAAAGAACCTTTTACTAATGACAATGAGAAAAAAAAAAAAAAAAATACTTCCTGAAGATGTCAAAAGATGTAAGGATAACACTTCTAGAAAGTCATGGAAATCTTTCTTAATGAAGAGAAAGAGAAATAATTTATCTAAAATTCCTCAAGAGGGAGTCAAGCTACCTCATCACTTTAATGTCAAAACAATCATTACACTTGAAGAGGAAATTGAAACATCTAACTTGCAAAAACACTTGAAGGTCATGCAAGAATATTTAGTTCAAATGATGCATGATAATGAAAAGCCTATAAAACTACACACCTTAGACACTCTTTGTGCATTTCCTTTTGACAAGAGTATAGACATGCCTCCTTTTCCAAGAGGAGTTGAGTTACCCAAGTATGGTAAATACTTTGGAATGTCTGATCCCCAAGATCATTTATAGGAATTTGGTGCCTTGTCTATGCAATTTATGCATAATTAGACATATCTCATGAATCTATTTCCACAAAGTCTAGGTGGTCACACCATGGAATGGTTTTCATGGTTGCCTACTAGTATCAAAACATTCGATGTGATTTCTAACTTTTTTTTCCAATAGTACTCCCACAACTTACAACACCTAGTTAACATATGAGACTTGTGTAACCTTAAACAAAAAGTTGGGGTACCTTTCCTCACATTCCTTCAGAGATGGAGACAACTTTACACAAAATATTCATGAGAGATCCCTAAAATGGAAAAACTTGACATCTTTATAGATAATCGTTTATCTAACTTTGGGTATAAAGTTCAACTTCAAGGTCCACACACCTTTGAAGACATGGTCACACAAGCTATCCAAATAGAGGAATTCATGGTCAAAAAGGGTGAACTAACCGTTCAAAAGGACACTAAACAAGGATCAACTTCTTGAAAAGATAAGACCAAGTATGTGAACAAGAACTAAGAGGTTGTCCATGATGGAGTCATTGACAACATTACTCCTAAACCTACTAAGGCAACTTTCAATCTTACAAAAAATCTCAAAGCATCTAAAAATGTTGATAAACCTCCTACTAAAAACAAGACATTTGGAAACAAACCAAAAGAAATAATCTTGGGTCACACACCAAAAACAAGAATATACACCTCTTAGTGAACCTCTGGATGTGGTCTATAAGACCTTGCTACAAAAAAAGCTCATTTCTCCATTGGATAACTCTCATTTGTATGATCCAAAACCATGACCCCTATGGTGAAATGAAACTACATTTTGTGAATAAAACCAAAACAAAGGTCACAAAACTACCAATTGCATTAGCCTGCATCACAAAGTTCAAGACTCAATTGACAATGGTGACATTGTTGTGGATGCACATAACAAGAAATTGGATCACAAGGCTTTCAAGGAACCATTCCCATCTTATGAAAAAGGAGAAAACTCAAAATAGAAACCTCATAACAAGGTCAACTATACAAACTCTACTAAAGATGATGTAATCAACATGGTTGAACTTATCAATTTTTAGTATTGTGATGTTATCACCATTAAGGAAAAACAAGGTAACAGAAAACCTAAGACACCTTTTGTCTTGAGAGGTCCCACATTAAATACATCTAGCAATGAACCATCAAAAACTAGTGCCAAAATTGTTACACATTCCTATGCCAAGTTAGTACTTAAAGGCCCCATGCCTTCTACTCTTGTATTAGAACAACACAAAGACAAACCTCTTGTTGGTCCATTTGGCAAAGGAAAAAAAGTTACAATATCATTTGTGGCTACTAGTTATAGTATCCTTGATCAATTACAACAAACAAAAGCTCAAATCATGATCTTTGAATTGCTCAAAATCTTACTTGCTCATAGGCAAATTCTTGACAAAGCCCTTTGTAAGAATTTGGTATAGCTCTAATACCATGTAAGAATTTTCCTAAGGCAATAATTCAATGCCAAGACCAAGAAGCTTAGTAGATAGCACAAGAGAGACAAATGATGGTAAAATGAGAATGGATATTAGATAATTGGATGAATACATCATAGAAGTTCCTTGTATATAAAGGCAATCAAGATGACTAGGAGTCATGCAAAGAGATAAGAAACAACTAATCACATGTCCACCAAGAGTGGATTATCCTCCATTGTGTAGAAATGTACGTGCAACAATGTGAGGATAAGAATGTAAGGTGTATCTCATAAAGAGATGTAGTAGAAAACATGTGCTCAATTGGAGTGCAAACTACTATGTTGTCAACATGAAAACTCATATGATTATGCAAACTCCTAGGTGTCTACATGACAGCTAATATGAATATTCATTAACCTAAGTAAACTTAAGTAAAGTGTAAATAGTAAATATTTATTTACACCAATAGCCCCCATAAGTGAAAATTAGGATAATGTACTTGATGCAATGGATGGTGGCAGGAGGAAGGTCCAAATAGCAAGAGTAAGGAATATACAAGATTCACCAATGTAATGTAATGACCTACAAGCCTCCAGTACCTAAGATGTTTAACCAACACCTATGCCCTATTCCAAGGTGATTGAATGGTATTAAAACATCAAACATAAGATTATTAAACTAGTTTTACCTTCCCTCAAACTTTCTTTGGTCACAAACTTAACAATGCATAGTCTAGGCCTAGTAGCCCTGTTGATTAGGTCTCCAACAACCTTAAAAATTGCATAACTCTTCAAACTTCAAAAACACCAAGGAAAGAAATTACATTTTTAGATGCCCTTTATTGAGTACTTAAACATACCAAAAGGGCAAGTACAGTTCCTTTAAATAATATTCCTTATTCCAACATCTGATCAGCTATTTATGCTTGCAAAAAGGTGGTTTTCCAAAGAAAATTTGTCTTAAACTTACTCCCAAGCTCTAGGACTCTCAAAAGTCTCATAACATGGATCTGATTAGAAGAATCTACAACCAATTTCAATGTATAGTCTCAACAAACACAAAAACCTCAAATCATGCCCTCAAACCCTCAAAATCTAGTGATTTGTCAATCTTTGCTCTCCCAATGCCCTTTTCAAGAAGTAAAGGTTGTAACACCTTGTCTCTGACATGTATGGATGAAATACAACACAAAAAAACCCCTCCTTAAGGCCAAACTCCTACTGCTGCAACATACCAAGAAAATTCAATGCAAAATGCTTCCAAACAACATGGTGATCACCAAGAATCTATCTCCTTCCTTCACAACAACATTTTAATGGGTTAGTAAGATATAATAAAGATGTAGTTAGTGTTATTCAATGGGAACCAGGCATACTTTCATAGAATGACCATCCTTTTAAGGGTTTTGTCAAGATTTCTTAAGGAAAATTTGAACATGTTGTTACAATCAACACTGAAGAATGCAAGAACACTAGAAGACCTTCAAACCAAGTGTGAAATGAAGTGTGTAAATATAAAACAATGCTCTTGATTCATCCAAGGTCCAATGGATTTCAAACAACACACAAAATAAAGAGTAAACTCATGAAAATGGAGATTTTCCTTATCAAATTTGTCTGCAGTCCATACAATCACTTCCCCCTATCTATACAAATGACTTCTCCACAATATTATAACCTCCCTAACCACCTTTTGTTGGTATAGGAATTATTAAGAGCCTTAAACATAAAGAAAACAATTTTCCCTCCTAAATCCAACTAACTGTTGTAATTCAAAAATTTAAATTTACAACATTACTAATTTTGGATTTTGAAGGCATTTAAACTACTCTAACCTTGCCAAATGACTTAGGTAGTGTTATTAAGCATTCCTAATCATTAACCTATCCCATTGTGATCCCTTTTACATCCTAAAGACCATTTAGTCTATTTTTGAGCCTTCAAGACCTAGGATTTACATATTTTGCAATTTTATGCCATGATAGGCTTTAAAACTTCCCAGTTGATTCCACCATGATATAAGTGGTTTGTCTTCATGATTGGAGTCCTCCAGTTGTCCTTGTTTTCTTGAAGTGTCTATGCACCATACTCCCCACCTTAAAAAAGATTCTTGCCCCAAGAATGAGACTTGTCAAAATGGTGTTGCCTTCCATGGTACTATTGTTTTGATGGTTGCATGAAATCTCCCAAAGTCATAGGCCTCTTCCTCTAACCTGCATACAACTTATTAGGATAATAATCAACATGGTTATGTTTCTTATTCACCCTTGGACCAATGGAGTGTGCAATTGCTTCCATTGTTATTTGTATCCTTGTCTAATTTTTGTGCCATTTCTTCTGCCCTCTAGACATTTGCAACTTCTTCCCTTGACTAGTATCTCTATGTCCACTGATGGGACAATAGATGGTACCTACTTTTATGTACTTCTGATCTTCCAAACTTTTTTTCAGCATTCCCAAGGTGTTCTAATTTCTTGGATAGTCTACCCCAAGGTTTTGATTTATCGTCCAACTGGTGTCTTTCTTGTCTCTATGTTGACCTTGCAATGGTATCTTATTAAAAAAACACATAGTGATGGGTTCTTGGCTTTTGTAAGTGGATGGTTGTAACTTATACTTCTCATTTCCCTTATGCACAATGTATGTGTTAGAATATCCATCATGTAAAGTTCTCTTGGAAATTTTCCAAGGCCTTCTAATATCATATTCCCACAGTTCATTGAAATGACATCACACCAAACTTGATCTTGATATGGACCAATTGAAAAATTTATAAGAGCCCTTTGACTAACCTTTACATTCAACTCTTGGTTTACCCAAGTGGAACTATAATAATTAGGATGTTTTACTAATGCCAAACCCAATTTAGAAACCATATCAACTAAAACTAGATTACAATGAACCCCTGAAGCAATGATAAAAGTACATACTTTACCTTTTACCAAGCATCTAGATTTGAAGATACCTTCTTTTGCTAGTGGTAATGTTGATCCTCCATTCTTTATAAGAAGACGTTCTCCTCCCTCGAGTAGTATTATGGTAGATTTGTTTTATTCTTCCTCATTTATTAGGTTTACTCTCCTTTCCTTTCCTTTATTTGGATCAATCCATTTAGGACACCTAAATGATAGATGGCCTACTTCATTACAATGGACACATCTCCCTATGAAGCCTCCACTTCCTCCTCCACCTCCAAATCTTCCTCCCCTATTACCTATTAATGTAGTTTTTTATTTTTCCTATTTTGCTAGGTTTTTTCCTACACTTTTAATAATCTCGCTTAGGTTAATAAAGCATGTCTTATTAGGTGAATAGTTATGAGGTGTCACCTTCCTACATGTGAGCATCCATTAGCTATCTTGGGAAGATACTTTGCTATCTTTAGTCTGATAGATGGTTGCTCCTCATTGGTTGGTGTTGCCACCTCCTCCCTCTTCCTAGCCTATATAAGCATGCTACCTAGCTTGTATTTGTATCTCTTGTTTTTGCATCCTCTTAATGCTATTTTGCTTCCAGCATTTGCATTACTCTCTTGGAGACTAACTCTATGATGTTATTTTGGTTTTGTATCATTTGCATTCATAGTTTAGATATTTACTCTTTGCACTAGTTTTCTGGGTTATTAATCTTTTCAGATTCTAACATGGTATCAGAGCTTTTCTATGTGCAAGAGTAGATTTTAGTTTCCTTATTTGAGAGATTCGGGGGGGGCAAATAAACTTTATTGTAGTTTTTTGAAAAACGAAGTATGCTCTTCTCTTGCATCTTTGGATGATTCTGAGAATCAGAAAAGTTTTGACAAAAATAGTTTTTCTCTGGGGTTTCGATCTCAAATCTGACAACCAACTTGCATATTTGGAGTTTTCAATCAGTTTTGCAGGTTCTAGCATGCCATTGATGGACTTCAGAAGCTGATCTAGCATTTGCATGTCAAATTTTGGTTGCTGGGGTCATTTTCTGATTTTTGGAGCCGTTTTTGCCTATTAAAGGCGTCTGATTTACACTACAACAACATCTTTTGTTCATCAACAAGAAAAATGCTTTCTGGGTTTTGTTCGCAGCCCCGAAAAACCATTTGGGTATCTTTTAGATTTTGCATGCAAGCTGTATATTTTTTAGAATCAAGCATGCAAAGCTACAGCCATACCCCTCTCCATTGGCAGCCACAGATTTAAATGCAATTTTCAAATGTCTCGTTCTTGCTCATACGGACTCCAATTTTGATGATTCTTGTTATGAACTTTGCTATTTTTTTGTGCTCTATCCACTAGTGGAGTTCTTTTTTGATTTTCATGCATGAATTCTTCAAAAATTGCAAATTCTCAGTCGTGACTGTGCACACTTCTCATTTTGGAAAATTCGGAGGATCATAACTTTCTCATACGACATCATATCGAGGCAATTCTTTTTTTGAAAGTGCATGATTTTTCGAGTAGATCGCAGTGGTGCTATTTGTTTCCTTGATTATTGTGCCCAAGTTTCACTTTTAGCATATGTTCTTCATGAGGGTTTGTAATGCATTGAAATCAAGACCACTAAGTATCTCTTTCTAGTGGTAGTTGTAAATGCACTAAAATAAAGTGCCAAATCATATTTCTTTGGGGGGGGGTTCTTTGATTGAGTAAAAAGGGGGGGGGGGGGGGCATTGTTGTGGTTGGGTTCTCTTCTTTCTAGCATTTCTTCATCATGGATCAAACAAATATGCCCATCCTAACTCCATACAATTACTTTGAGTGGAAATCACGCATGACAATTCACTTAAGGAAAGCTGGATTAAATAGGATAACTATGGTACTTGAAATTGAACCTGCTAAAGATGAAGATAAGCCTAAGTGGTTTAACAAATGTGATGAGGCATTTGGAACATTGTGTTTGTCTATTTCTCCTAACTTGCTATTTCACATTGAGTCTTTGGATACACCAAATGAAGTATGGACAAAGCTAGAAACACAATTTGGCACACAAGATTCAATGAGGGGTCATATGTTGGAAAATGAATTAATTAGTTTGAGTCTAGGCAATTTCAACACAATCCAAGATTTCTTCACCAAATTGAAATCACTAAGGCTACAGTTAAAACAATGTGGAATTGAAAAGAAAGATGAACAATTGATTCTTAGTATTCTCTCTAAGCTAAGTTCAGAATATTTTGTGTTTGTCTCTACCTTCTATGCTACTAAGGGTGCACTTGGTACTCAATTCACCATGCCATCTTTAGATGATTTTGCTGTCAATCTCACTCAAGAACAGGACAAGCTAATCCAGATGCGCATTCTTAAGTCCTCTAAGTCACATGCCTTAGCTGACAACCAAAGCACAAAAGAACAACAAGGACAAAGTAGTAACAATAATAGTAAGGACAAGAAACAAAAGAATAGCGAGGAGAAGAAGGATCAGATGCTGGTTTCTTCAAAAGAAACTATTGATACACCATCTTCCAAGGGTGATAAGCCTAAGAAAGAAAAGGTCAAATGTGCCTATTGTAAAAGACCTGGTCATGATGAACATAAATTTTTATAGAAACAACTTGATCACTTAACATACATTCTTGAGAAGAATAATATCAGTGTTTCTAAGTCTATCAAACAAAGTTCTAATGAAGGGTCTAACAAAGAAAAAGAAAATAGCAAGGGGAAAGGAAAGCGCAAGGCCCTTTTTGCAGTTGCTTCCTCACCATCCACTTGGGTTCTTGATTCGGGTGCTTCACACCACATGGCTTCATCTAAGGAAGAACTTGCATCCTTGGAGCTGTGTACTATGCCTTCTATTTTGATGGGTGATAACACTCTTGTTGAGGTGTGTGGGAGAGGGTCTATTGATGTGGGGGATGGCACATTCCATGATGTTCCTTATGTACCCTCATTGTCAACTAATCTCCTATCGGTACACCAGATCACTCACACAGGTTTAGGCAAGCGGGTTGATTTCACTCCTAATTCAGTGGAGATACATGAGGTTCACAATGATTCTACACTTACAATTGGGAGAGCAGATCATCATCTTAACCAGCAAAGCATGGTCACAGCGTTGCCTTCTACTTTGACATTGGAGTCACTTGGAATACATGATAGATCTTCTAATGGGTCAGATTCACTTGAGCAGTCTTCTACCTCCACTTTTGATGCAGAGAGTGATTCAGAGGATTCACCTCCTTCCTCTCCTAGTCATCATTCATAGGTTGATGATTCTCCTCTAGATTCTCCATCTTCTGGTCCACTTTGGGCTACACAGACCTTGCAGGTTGCGGGTGATTGGGTTGGGGATCCATCAAACACTAAGCAGACTTGTTCACAATTCCAGGATGCTCTACGTATCTTCATTGCTACTACCTCAAATCCATAGTCCTTTCATGAGGTTTTTGGTATTTCTGAGTGGGATACAGCTATGCAGGAAGAGTATAGTTCCTTGATGAGGAACCACACTTGGGATCTTGTCCCTTTTCCTAAGGGAAGAAAACTTGTTCGATGTAAGTGGATCTATCGGACAAAATTTGCAAGCTTTGCTGGAGGAGCAGGATGCTACATCTTTTGGGGGGGCCTCTTCCTCTCACTTGGAGTCCTACTTTTCTTTGGGGAGTCTCTTTTCTCTCTCTTTTGGGGGAATTTTATGTACATGGGTACCTCATCAGGCTTGATTTGTCAGGACCCATTTCTACATCCACCTAAGCTTCGCTTATGGGGGGGTGTTAGTGTAGTTTTTTATTTTTCCTATTTTGCTAGGTTTTTTCCTACACTTTTAATAATCTCGCTTAGGTTAATAAAGCATGTCTTATTAGGTGAATAGTTGTGAGGTGTCACCTTCCTACATGTGAGCATCCATTAGCTATCATGGGAAGATACTTTGCTATTTTTAGTCTGATAGATGGTTGCTCCTCATTGGTTGGTGTTGCCACCTCCTCCCTCTTCCTAGCCTATATAAGCATGCTACCTAGCTTGTATTTGCATCTCTTGTTTTTGCATCCTCTTAATGCTATTTTGCTTCCAGCATTTGCATTACTCTCTTGGAGACTAACTCTACGATGTTATTTTGATTTTGTATCATTTACATTCATAGTTTAGATATTTACTCTTTGCACTAGTTTTCTGGGTTATTAATCTTTTCAGATTCTAACATTACCTCCTCTTTTCTTAGATGTAGACCCTTTTTCTTTGTCTTGATTAGATGAATTATCAACTTGATTTCTTCCTCCTCTTCCTCGTATGGAAGATCCTCCTCTATTGTTTTGCCTCTCACTCTTCCTTTTCAACTTCTCCTCTACCTTGATGGCTAATTGGAAACATTCTCCAAGGGTCCTAGGAATGTTTAAACCAACCTTATGTTGAATGCCAAACTTTAGTCCACTCATATACCTTGCAACTTTTTCATCCTCTTCTTCAACTCCTCCCTTTATGTTTAGGTTATGAAACTTCTCAGTGTAGGACATGACATGCATGTATCTCTACTACAAATTATTCCTTCTCGTCTTCATTTGTATAGCCAATTCTGATGGTAAAAACTAACTTCTTCCCATTGTCTTCATCCTATCCCAATTTAAAATCTTATCTAGGCCTCTAACCACTCTTTCATTCTGTAAACTTGTCCACCAAGTAAGGGTTGTTCCCCTTAACTTTTCCTTTGCCACTTTCACTTTCTTGTCCTCTTCTATGTCCTCTAGATCAAAATATTTTTCAAGTGCCTCTATCCATCCAAGCAATTCTTCACTCTCCATATTTCCATGATAGATGGGAAAATCCACTCCTATCTTCAATATAGTACCTTTTACTACCTTTATCAACTTTAAAAATCTTCTTTCATCAGGACCATCTACTACTTCATGATCCTCTCACTCTTGTCTTACATCATGATTCTCTTCTTCATTATTGTTCTCTCAAAAATCTTCCTCATGGATCACTTCCCTTCTAGGTTCATGCCTATCCTTCTCCAAGGCTTCAATCCTTGCAATTAGTTGCAATCTTTCTCTTCTTAACTATCTCTCTTCCCTCTCTTTGGATGCTTCTAGTTCCCTCTTCTCTCTTCTTTCCCTTTCTAATTCTTCTCTCAACTCTTCCATCTCCCTAGCCATTTGTCCCTTAGGAGCCATGTTTGAAACTACTTTTTTTCTCCCTACTCAAGGACCTACTAATTGGTGCTTTGATACCACTTGATGCAATGGATGGTGGTGGGAAGAAGGTCCAAATAGCAAGAGCAAGGAATACACAAGATTCACAATGTTCCAATGTAATGTAATGACCTACAACTCTAGTACCTAAGATGATTAAACTGGTTTTACCTTTCCTCAAACTTGCTTTGGTCACAAACTGAACAATGCATATTCTAGGCCTAGTAGCCCTTCTAATTAGGTCTCCATTAGCCTTCAAAATTGCATAACTCTTCAAACTTCCAAAACACCAAGGGAAAAAATTATAGTTTTAGATACCCTTTATTGATTACTTCAACATATCAAAAGGGAAAGTATGGTTCCTTTGAAGAATATTCCTTATTCCAACATCTAATCAGTAATTTATGCTTGCAAAAAGGTGGTTTTCCAAATCAACTTTGTCTTAAAATTACTCCCAAGCTCCAAGACTCTCAATAGTCTCATAAAATGGATCCAATTAGAATAATCCACAATCAATTTCAACGTATAGTCTCAACAAACACAAAAACCCCAAATCATGCCCTCAAACCCTCAAAATCTAGGACTTTGTCAATCTCTACTCTCCCAATGCCTTCTTCAAGAAATAAAGGCTGTAACACCTTTTCTTTGACATGTATGGATGAAATCCAACACAAAAATAACCCCTCCTTAAGGCCAAACTCCTACTATTGTAGCATACCAAGAAAATTCAATGCAAAATGCTTCCAAATAGCATGATGATGACCAAGAATCTATCTCCTTCCTTCACGATAGCATGTTAATGGGTTAGGAAGATATAATATAGATGTAGTTAGTGTCATTCCATGAGAACTAGACATACATTCATCGAATGACCATCCTTTAAGGGGTTTGTCAAGATTTCTTGAGGAAAATTTGAAAATGTTGTTACACTCAACACTAAAGAATGCAAGAACACTAGAAAACCTTCAAACCAAGTGTGAAATGAAGTATGGAAATATAAAACAATGTCTTGATTCATCCAAGGTCTAGTGGATTTCAAACAACACATAAAACAAAGAGTAAACTCATGAAAATGGAGATTTTCCTTATCAAATATGTGTGCAGTCCATACAGTCACTTCCCCCTGTTTATACAAATGATTTCTCCACAATATATAATATTCCATACAACCTTCCTAACCACCTTTGGTCAGTATAGGAATGATTAAGAGCCTAAAATATAAAACAATTTTCCCTCTTAAATCCAACTAACCATTGTAATTCAAAAATTTAAATTTACAACATTACAAATTTTGGATTTTAAAGGCATTTAAACTACTCTAACCTTTCCATATGACTTAGATAGTCTTATTAAGAATTCCTAAATAGTAACCTATCCCATTGAGATCCCTTTTACATCCTGATGACCATTTAGTCTCTTTTTGAGCCTTTAGGACCTAGGATTTACATATTTTTCTATTTTATGCCATGATAGGCTTTAAAACTTCCCATTTGATTCCACCATGATATAAGTGGTTTTTCTTTATGCTTGGATTCCTCCAATTGTCCTTGTTTCCCTAAGGTTCCTTTACACTAGTACTTCAGCTCACAAAAGCTAGATAATAATGCAAGATGGGTCCCAACAACTAGGCCATGTTAGGTACCCATGTACAAGATATAAGTGCAAAATATAGACAATGCAATCTCTCATAAAGTGGAGAAAGAGGTAAAACCACATGGAAAAAACCACTCTCCAAAAAAAGAGATAAGTGGAATGAAAGAAAATGAGAGAGAATAATACCTCATGTGAGGAAAAGATCCCCCCCATAAAAGAGAAGAAGTGGAAGAGAAACCAAGTAGCCCCCCCTTAATGTAGAATGTACACTAGTGGTAGATGCTCTAGGCTTGATGTTTAAACCATTCCATGAGTGTAGAAAAAAATTCCTCCCCTTAGGAAGAAACAAAACCAAAGGTGTATCAATGAAGCCTCTCCAATATGTAGGAAGAAACCTCAAAATGTATGAAATCTCTGAAACCTGCTCAAGTGTCCCCATGTCAGTAGTAAAAAGTGCCTCCTTGAAATCATGTGTACTATGTCACTCTACTGAAAAAGACAAATCAAGCTCAACTAAGGATGAATGTAGAACATGTATTAAAGAATCAAGTATCTCCTCTAAAGAGAAAGTGACCTCCTTCAACTATTGTATGATATGATGTACCATCATGTATACCTCAAAAGACTGGTCTAGTAAAGAATGAAGATGAGGGTTAGAGTGTTCCATCACAACAAATCATGAAGAAGGATCATCTTCACCAAAGAGAAGATGAATTTCATCAATATTATCTCCCAAATCTGCAATGTAGGACTCCGAAAACAAACTGGAAATGTCTGTCAAGTAGTCATCCCATGGAACTGAGTTTGAAAGACAATGAATATCATGTTGCACTGAATCACTTGAATCCATGGTTATGTAAATACAACTATCATCAGGAACAATAGTAGATGGAATATCAATAGGAGGAGAAGCAATATATGGCTCAAGAACTTGATGATGTATGAGAATACCTAAGTTCAAGTAGCCAAATTTCTTCTCAAAGTCTGAATCATCACTAGAAATATGATCAAAATCTACTAAAGAATCACTATCATCATCATGACCAAAGTCTAAGAAGTAGTATAGCCTAGATGCATGATCAACCACCCCTATAGCAATGATCTCTCTAGTCTCCAGGTCTCTAATAAAAATTGAATCAGGTCTGAATTCCATAGTCCTTCCTCTATCTCCATGAGTGAGCTGATAGATGGAAAAAGGAATATGACTTAGGTAAGGTACACACAACACATATTTGAAGTATCCCTCCCCATTATCAATAGTTCCTTTCCTAATAACATTCATGTAAGTATGATTTCCCATAAAAATAGGTAGATTATGATAAGGTTCAAATGATGAAAACATAGACTGTGAAGATGCCATATGATGAGAAGCCCTTGAATCTAAAAGCCATCTCCCTGAATCTTGATTTGAAGTAGCTAGTAAGGCTTGACCTTTTCCCATGTGATCCTCTTTTTTATCAAAATCTAAAGGTGAAGAAGAGAATGAAGTGGTCATTCTTGATGGTTAACCAATTTGATTCTTCTTAAGAAAATTCTTGAGTTCATCTATCTCCTTCTTATAACAATTATGTTCTTCATGTCCATTCTTTTTGCAATATGCACAAGTACGAATCTCCTTCTTGGATGAATTTACCTTATTGTTGGTGTTTTCTTGTGGTGAGGAGGTTGAGTGTTCTTTCTCTTGTGAATTTTGTTTCCATGATTTCTGCTTCTCGTTAGACCCTTTTCCTTGATTTCTTTTACTAACCACCAATGCTTTAGACTTTGAAGACTTGAGAATCCCCATGCTCATCAAGTTTTATTGTTCTACCATCAACATCTTTGTGAAGGAATTAGATGAAGGCATGGTTTAGGAAGAACCTAAGCTCAACTTATGAGTGTTGAAGCTTGAAAAAAATGATGCATACTCTAGAGGAAGTTTTCTCATCAAAGTATATAGATCAGTTTTTCATCCTCTATGGTAATTCCACAATCCTTAACCATTGACCTTAGCTCATTTTCCTTGGTGATGTAATCTTGTATTATGTCAAAATCCTTTGGATATAATGATATGAGATTTTCATCAAGTTCGAAACCCCTAGCTTTGTCTATTTTTGCATACAAACTAGCAAACTATCCCATGCTTCCTTTACTATTTTACAATTATCAATATGGAAGATAAGATCTTCATGTACATACTTCCTCAAAGTACCAATAGCAACCTTATTGTTATGATTCCATTCATTTATTTTATCAGGATCATATGGTGCAACCATGGTACCATCAACATAATTAATTAAACCTTTTTCCATCATTTTACTCCATGCTCTAATTTACCATGTAGCATAATTATGTGGAGTTAAAAGTGGAAACCTAGGAGAACCCATGATGCAAAATAAAAGAACACGAGAAAAAAAGAAGTACAAACACTAAGGACAGACCACCCAAATCACTCAATCAAAGAACTCCCCCAAAATGGATAATTTTGGCACTTTATACTTAGTGCATGTACAATTTCTACTTATCAAAATAGACCAAAGTGGATTTCTGATTTTGATAGTTACAACAAAAAATATGAAGCTATATCTAACTCAACAAAATAAGATACAAGACTTTTCAAGCATCTAATAAATTACAAGTGCTAAAATAGGCCAAAAATGACCAAATTTTGAAAGTACTATGTCTACTCAAAAGTACTTCAAAGTGATACCAGATCTGGAAAGTAGACAAAAAATAATGCACTTTAAAAAAAAATAGCACTTGAATATGTGTCCATATGAGCTCAAACGAAGCCTTTGCAGTTGCAAAAATTGGGATTTGCTATTTTCAAAAACATTCAGGAATAGGGATTGCAAACAAACTCTATATTTATTTTTTCTAAATCGTCATCATCACACCTCCAAAATCCAAATGACTCCAAATTTTGCCTCAGATGTCCAATTTTGATGAAACAAGAGTCAATTTAGGGATTTTTTGACCTTCTGAATGTGATGCCAATATTTGATTTACACTAGCAAGCTCCAATCTTGACCTGGAAAAAAAATTCCTTCCAATGGCTATGCAATGAAACTTCTATGGTTCTAATACCATGTAAGAATTTGGTATAACTCTGATACCATGTAAGAATTTTTCTAAGGAAATAATTCAATGCCAAGATCAAGAAGCTTAGTAGATAGCACAAGAGAGACAAATGATGATCAAATGAGAATGGATATTAGATAATTGGATGAATACATCATAGAAGTGCCTTGTATATAAAGGCAATCAAGATGACTAGGAGTCATGCAAAGAGACAAGTAAAAACTAAGCACATGTCCACCAAGAGTGGAATATCCTCCATTGTGCATAAATGTATGTGCAACAATGTGAGGATAAGAATGCAAGGTGTATCTCATAAAGAGATGTAGTAGACAAAATGTGCTCAATTGGAGTGCAAACTACTATGTTGTCAACATGACAACTCATATGATTATGAAAACTCCTAGGTTTCTATATGAAAACTAATATGAATATTCATTAACATAAGTAAACTTAAGTAAAGTGTAAATAGTAAATATTTATTTACACCAAAACCCTCACTAAGGGAAATGCACCTCAAGATATTGATCTTGATAGGTTCCAATATATGGTAGGTCATCCGACCTCACCTTACTATATGTCCTTTTCTGAGGAGGATGACAATTCACTAAGTCATCTACATAACCAACTGCCACAAAGTGAAGTCATCATACACTATAAATGTGCCCACTGTGTGCTCATTGACAATAGAGCTGGTTTAAACATTGTCTCTACTGCTCTTCTTAGACAATTGGGCTATTTTGAAGAGCCCATTGACCCTTGTTTCAAGATAACCACCAAAGCATATTATGAAGTTAAGAATAAATATTTGGCTCTTTTTGTGTTGCCTCTTTGATTTGGTCCTATAGAAAAGGATTCCACTTGTCAATTCCTCGACATTCCATTAGCATATAACATCCTGCTAGGGAGACCATGGATACATGAAATGTGAGTTGTGCCCTCAACTTACCATCAATGCATATAGTTTCCATTTCATAGCTCTAAAGTCACTATACCTACAAATGCTAGCTATACTTGTAACATGCTGAAATCTACTGAAAGCTTTGTAGTTGATAATAGGGAATCCACAGACCAAAATGATAATAGGTTGAAACAAATCAAGTAGTCACTCAAGCTAAAAGAAACTAGGATGGGTGAATATCACATAGAACCACTTCTATCTTTGAAATCTCTTCCTAACTCTCCCCATCATTATGGGAAACCATCTACAGTAAAGAGACCTTTTATGTTGACACCTCAAACTAAGTACAATGGTACCTTTATTAAAGCTATTGTACCTCTTGAGGAGGAAGATGAAAATGGAGCCATTGCTACATGGATATACAAAGAGGAAATTCCATTAACCTTACAGAATAGTTGTTGGACTAACCATCAGCCTTCCCCTTTAGGATTCATGACATGGATTAATTACCTCCTATGTGTTCTATAAGTCTAGTGGTTTTATCAGTGATTAATAGGTCAATCTTTTGGTGCAATGACAACTCTAGCTTGCAACAAGTGGTATCAAAGCTTGGTCACAAGTTTGAATCCCCTCAGGTAACGCCAAGGGAGGAATTGTTGGACTAATTACTAGCCTTCCCCTTTGGGATTTTTTACATGGATTAACTACCTCATGTGTGTTCTATAAGTCTAGTAGTTGTATCGGGCATTAATAGGTTGATCTTTTGGTGCAATGACAACTCTAGCTTATAACAAGTGGTATCAGAGCTTGGTCATAGGTTCGAATCCCCTTGGGTAACACTGAGGGGGGAATTTTTGGACTAACTATTAGCCTTCCCCTTTGGGATTTGTGACATGACTTAACTACCTCATATGTTTTCTATAAGTCCAGTGGCTATATTAGGGATTAACAAGTCAATATTTTGGTGCAATGACAACTCTAGCTTGTAAAAACAACCTCACAAAATTACTCTTGAAAAGTATGGTCTAGGTCTTAAACTCATGAAACACTTTGGCTACAAGGGGAATAGTCTAGTTGGATGCAAAAAAAATGGTTTGGTTGATCCTATCAAAGCGATAGCTAGAAGATCTCAAGATACATCTAGTCTAGGCTTGAAGAAGATTCCCTTCCATCTAGGGATTAACAAATTTATACTAGAATCTGAGAGTTTATCTAAACATGAGTCACAAGATGAGTTAGATGACCATGAGGATGATGTTGATGATGAAGATCCTTATCTTTATCCAATTCCTAATGATCTTTCTAAATTATTTGCAGAACCAAATGACTTTGTATTAGGTGTAGCACTTTGGATGGTGGTAGTGATTGTTCTAATGACACTACTGATTTTCCCCATTTCCAACAAGAACGAGGAAATTCTAGTCATGCTTTAGTAATTGAGTACCTCTATAAAAATCTAGATGATGTAGGAAAAATTTTCCTTGTCACTATTGGGGAATTCTACAGTCTATCCCCATGTAGCACAAATTCTTGAGAGTATGAATTTGACTCTCTCTTAGATGCAACTATAGACAAAGATATAGATCAAGTTCATGTCTATGAAAATTAGCTCAATGTAAATGCATAGTTTAGGGTTATTTTGGATGAGTCTCATCCAACTAGTGTCATCAAGTCCTTGATTAATGACATTAGCATTCAAAGGCATTCAAACACACTTAAGGCTGAAGTAGCTCTAGGTCTTGAATTGCTTGTCCAAGCATTTGATGATTAGACTATGAATGCTATCAAACCCACTACATCTCTTTCACTCATTTATCTCGAGCTCAAAGAATGGAATTCTAGTGCATCTAGTGAAGTCTCTACATTCTAGAATGAATATTCTCTTTCCTGCTACTTAAATGCTATCAAACCTATAACGTCTTCCACCAATGAACAAAGCATCAACATGACTGAAGTTGACATCAAATATCTCAGTCACACAATAAAAAAGAAATGAAATAGAAGGTCTAATGGTGAAAAATAGATTTTCATAGTATCAAAACCTAAAATAGTAAAAATAAAAGACATATCCAAAGGTGAAAACCTCTTTGAGGCACCGACGAATGAGATATTTGATGCACTTTCTAGTCATTTTTAGGAAAGATCATCAATATTGATAGAGCCAACACGGTCAATCAATTTGGGAATAGTGGAACATCCTCACATGATACATGTAGCATATTCATTATCTCTAGAAGAAAAAGAGGAATTCATTTCCTTCTTCCAAGAGAAAAAGATAAATTTTGCATGGACATACTTAGACATGCTAGGCTTGGACCCAAATCTCATAATGCACAATCTATCTATTGTGCTAGGAGCTAACCTAGTCAAATAGAAACTTAGGAAAATGCATCCTTCTATTGCATTACTTATCAAAGTTAAATTGGAAAAGCTGGTGAAAGCTAGTTTCATCCATGCTATTGATTACACCGAGTGGATTTCCAACATTGTTCCAGTCCAATCTATCAAAGTTTGTATAGATTTTGGAGATATGAACTTACCATGTCTAAAAAGATAATTTTTGCTCCCTAAGATTGATATGATAGTGGATATGATAATAGGATATGAAATGTACTCAATCATGGTTGGATTTTCTAGTTATAATAAGATCAAAATTGTACCAAAAGATCAAGAAAATACTGCTTTCACTTGTACATGGGGAACCTTCTATTGGAACATCATGCCATTTGGTTTGAAAAATACTGGTACCATGTATCATAGGGTAGTTACTACAATTTTCCATGATATGATGCATAAGACCATGGAGGATTATGTTGATGATACCTTGGTTAAGAGTACAAAACACAATACTCATGTTCAAGATTTGGGACCAATCCTAGATCATATGGAGAAATTTAGTCTAAGACTTAACCCCAAGAAATGTGCATTTGGTGTAACATATGGGAAACTATTTAGATACATTGTTTCTACAAAAGGAATCAAGGTTGATCTAAAGAAAGTTCAAGCAATGATGGATATGCCTCCACCCTACAATATCAGTCAGATGAGGGGTTTACAAGGAAGACTTCAATCCATTCATAGATTCATCTCATAGCTCATGAATAGATCACAACCTTTTACCGAGACTCTACATAAAGGTGTAAATTACAATTAGAGCCAAGATTGTGATCAAAGTCTAACATAGATAAAGAAATACCTTGCTAATACACTAATCTTGATGCCTCCTATCTATGGGAAGCCTCTTATTTTGCACATCTCATCAATAGAGTTATCTCTTGGTATCTTGCCAGCTCAAGAAGACAATGATAACAAGGAAAGAGCTATTTACCATCTGAATCACACATTGATTTCTTATGAAGTAAATTATAGCATCATTGAGAAGGCTTGCTTTGTGGTCATCTTTGCTTCCCAAAAGTTGAGTCACTACATGCTCACTCACACTACATGACTGGTTGCTAAAATTGATCCGCTAAAGTACTTACTTAGCAAGGTAGCTCTAATAGGATGGTTAGCTAAGTGGGTCATGATATAAAGCAAGTTTGACATTCAATATGTTGAAAGAAAGGCTATCAAAGGACAAGTGATCATTGACCAATTAGGAAAAGCACCAATGAAGAGTCAATTATGTGTATCAGACAAAAGATGAGAAATTGATACCTTATAAATGCATGGTGGATGACTTGAAGAAATAATTTTCTCATATCACTTTTCAACAAATTCCTTGAGTAGGAAAAAAAGTAGCTAATGCAATGAATACTCTTGTTTCCATATTAAAAATGCTAGAGAATGATCTTTGACATGAGTTCCTAGTGGAAAGGTTACTCTACCCTACCTATAATTCCCCTGAATCTCAAATGATCTATTCTATTGTAGGACATGACTCATCCTACTACCAACATATATTTTGGTCTAATTTTTTGCATGATAATTTTCCCTTGCCTAGGTAAAAAATTAGACTAAATCTACTGATGGCGTGAAAACCTTTTAAAAATATGCGAATATCCTCCATCCTTTTCAATCTTTCTGTATCCCGATTCTCCCCTTTTCTTTTTTGTTTCTCACCACTCGATCCCTGAAAGATCTATGGTAGTCACTATCTCACTATGAAAAGATGCAAGTTTTTTACCTTAGCGACATAGCGACTACCACTAAGTTGAATGGCGGTGCCATCAAATGGAGGTATGGTGATTGGAGATTGTATTACTTCAAAAATATTTGATCACATTTTATGACAGACTTTTCAGGACCTGGAAATGAATTAGAACACTTAAGTACAAAGGCATCAACAAAAATCTCAACTTTTTTGATTAGTCACTTTATCACTATTGAAAAAATTGACCACTTCGCAATTAGCGACATGGGGCCTTCACCAAAAGTAATAGCCAGCAGTCATGTTTAAGTTTTCCAGTAACCATAAATCTCCAAAGTGGCATGATGGACATACAATTTTATTGTTTTGTTAGAAGCATTAATGAGGGTGGTTGTGATTTCATTTTCCTTTATCTTTTCAGCCCCAAATTAAGCATAGTCATCAGAGGTCACTACATCGCTATCAAGAAATTTGTGTTTCTTGCCGTTAGCGACATAACACCTTGACAGAAAGTAATCCTGTAGAAAATTTTTTAGAAGATGGGTTCAAGACAATGCTCCATCAAATATCAGTTATAAAGTTTTGGCACTCAATGGCATCTAGTGGGATACGCGTATACACCAAGAAAAGTGACGGCACCAAAGGTAGCTATATCACTATCAAGAAACTTTTGCTTCTCGCTATTAGAAACATAGTGCCCAACTGGTAAATAAACACATGGCGGGACCTCAAATGACATGGAAAGGTGACTAGGATGAAAGTAAGGATTTGGTTTGTTTCCAACAGTGCATATTTTTTTGTGTCATTAGTGCCTTGGACCCACACCCATTCATAAAATGTATGAAAGATCATGATCATCAGATCAATCATATATCTACGTTCGTCGCTATCTTGCTATGGTGAGTTGCACAAAAGTTATGAACAATGACATAGTGACAAGGGGCCAACCATATTTCTCTTAAGTAATGCATCAAATGTCTCCCACATGATCAGTGCAAAATCAACGATGGTCCCTATTTCACTATGGAAAGGTGCTCATTTTTTATGTATAGCGAGATAGTGATTCAGCGACACGTCTCCTCAAAATTATATGGGTCCAATTCAAAAGCAATAACAATGAAGGAAAGGTATAGATGGAAGATTGGATTGACTGCCAGTGGTTAAGAAGAAAGTGGGTAAGCCTAGTTTTAATTCTGTAGTCATTGATCTTGTCTTGATCAACAGTTGCTGCTTACCGCAATTTCAAATTGCAAGAAATTTAAGAAATGTGGGTAAGTAGTAATGAGACACATGGCCCCAATCTTAAAGGTATAAGGATCATTTCCTTTTGAATTAGAATTGCCTAATGTGGTGAAAATCTATGGGTTAAATTTAAAGCCGATTGAAATTTGGAGTTAATGGTTACTGAGAGTTAAATATGGCACGAAGCTCAGAGCCAAGACACAAAAATATCATCCAGCGATCCTAAGAATTACAGTAGGAATTATATAGAGAGAAGGTATGAATTTAATGTTGTAGATGAAATTGCAATAAGATTTGAATACTTTTCCATGTGATTTAACTTTTTCAGCCATTGTAAGGATGAATTGAATGTTTTGGAGGTAGTTGAAGCAATTTTTTTTTTTTTTGGCAACTACACAAGTTGATCTTCATGACAAAGCAAATATGACAAGTAAAGATAAGATTTTGGAGCTGTAGTGCAGATTTTGATGATTTCTTGATATTCCCTCATGAGATATTTTGCATATTTTAAGTGGGGATATAGTAGATATTTTGGCATCATTTATGGTTTTCAAAATGCAGGTAGATGAGGAAATTCAGTTTCAACAACTCCATATTGAAGACTCTTTCAGTGGGACAGATGTCAATTCTAGATTACAATTCCTAAAAGATTTCTCTCCTATATATCTTCCTTTTCTTCTTATTGTAAGGGTTCAAATTTTTAGGACTTGTGAGACCACAAGGTTGGCTCTAGTTTTTAGAGTTGTGATACCATTTTCCTAGTGTTCCTCTGATATGAACATTAGTATTGTATTTCTTTTGAAGCATTGTTATTACACAGTCATTCTTTGTGTATTTTCTAAGTTTTGATATGTAGATGATGTATTAGTTTCAAGGAAATTAATACAAAGAGCTTCATTTCTTTTAGTTTCATTCTGATTCTTGTCTCCTATCTCAATGAATTTTCAATTTTTATGGTCTTTGAACAGAGAGCCTAGGCCATAGTTACAATCCCTTAAGATTGTATGTTGTTTCATTGTTGCTTGTAACTCAAGGGGTTATGTAAATGCTTCAGAGAATTCAACAAGGTTGTAAGTTTGTTGAGGGGGATATCATGTAAGAATGAGGTTCAGATTGAGCACATATGTTTATTTGCAAGGTGAATAGATAGATAAGATATCTGGATATATGAGTATATTAGGATGTCCATCTACATGTTAAGGTTTAGTTGATGCCCAATTGATAAGGGACTGGTCAGCTTGAAGGATAGATATTCTCTTTTGTTGCATACTTGGGTTATGCTAAGAAAATCAAATCTTTAAATCAAAATCAAATTCAAATGATCTTGACATTTTATGTTGAAGAGTTATAAATGTGATGCCCTCACTCAGCCTGTGAATATCATAGTATTTGCATTTAGCTACTACAGATTTGTGTCATTGCATAGGTATTAGGAGATATAAGTGTTTTTATCTGCAATAAATAGGTTCATATTTATGTTTTAAATGCACTGGTACTATATCTCAGAACCTCAAGGTTAACCCAGCTAGGTCTTGCAGAGCCTTAAGTGAAGAAGGATTTATCCTTATAGTTGGCCCAAGACTGCAATTAGGTGCATTCATCATAAGAATTTTCTAGCCTTAGATACATTTTTTTGGTTTCTTTTTTATTTTCAAAACTGTTAAATAAGGAGCCAACAAGATGGTGACTCCGCTGGGGATTTGTGTTGAGATTCATGATAGAAAAACCTTGAGAATTTAAAGGGATTCAACACAATAGAAGGAATGACATGGAGAAATTTTTATACAACATTCAATTTTGTGAGTTGCTATTGCAAAAATTAGAGTCAAGAATCTGAAAATGAAGTGTGCCCTCTTTCCAATGTGCTGGTGATCTGCAAGTTTTCCATATTGAAAGTTTGGTTCAGAATGTACAAGTGGTAAAATTTGTTTCAAATATTTTCTCACTATGTTTGAGTGGAAACTCTAAAGCTAATCTCTGTACTAGTGCATGGTGTGTTTTAATATCAAAGGCTTTCAATATTTTTGGGCAGATCTAGTTTGTTGGGAAAGAGAAATTATAAGTTTCTTGGTTGATGTTTTATGTGGTTGTTTGTATTTGCTGAAGTAATTCATTTCAAAGGGTGAATCATGGTTTTGATTTCATTTTCCTCTTCAAGGAGGTGGCAACTCTACAAAGGACTCTATCTACAGTATGAAGGGTTTCATATTTGCACCTATGCCAATCAGTAGATTTGAGGTTTTAGACAGCAACACATAAAGGTATTTTCAGTTTTCATATATTTGTCTCTCATGAAAATTGAATGAACGAAATGGTTTCCTCCATCTAGTGTTTTAGAACTAAGAAATAGAGGTAGGAGTTTTTAAAATTTCAAGAGATGGATTCTAAGTTTAGATCTGAAAGTGATGTGTCAACTCCTAAAAGTGTTCATGCAAATATTGCTAGATTGAAAAGAAAGATTCATAATAAGACCATCATAATGATAAGAAATACAATTGGTGATATTAAGGGTCCCGTAAAGTTCAAATCAGTAGTTATGAATCTTGATGAGTTTTTTAGACCTGAGGATTCTTCATGGCCAGTGGTACTCTTAGAAGTTTTTATGCCACATTCGGTTGATTGGCCAACCAAGATAAGATTAGATAAGATGTGTGAGATCCAAGTTTTTATCACAGAGGTTGAAAGTGCATTGAAGATTAATGAGTCTAATGTTAATGAATATAATGAATCCATTGAAGGTGATAATGAATATGAAGAGTCTCAATTTTATAAATCAAAGGATAGTAATCAGCTATTTGATAATTGGCATAATGTTGATTCATCTTTTTATGATGATGATTGTCAAGAAGAGGAAAAATGTAACAACAGTGATAGTCTTTCTTCTAGTGATGAATGTGATTGTGTTACAATGCTGGTTGTTGAGGTATTGTCTAAAGAAGAAGATCTATGTGATGATTAGAGTTTTGATTTTTCAAAAAATGTTACTAATGAGTTTTCTTTTGTAAATGTGTCAATCTATCTAGATAATAGTCATGGCCCAGGAAAAGAAACTAGTAATGAAGTCTTGTTAAGTGTTGATGAGATTTTTGATTTTTTGGCTCATGATTTTGAAAGGTATGTTAATCTATCTAGGGATGATTGTGTTTTTCCACATTTTGCATTTTCACATAGTGAAGTCAGTTCTCCTAAATTTGATGTTGAAGAAGATATAGTTTCAGAATATGCTCTGTCAACTTTGGGGGGTGTATGTGATGGTAATTTGTATATCAATGCACATGACGACTTCTATGTTGAGAAGAGAGATGTAGAGGTAGGGTCTATTGCTGATTCATTTTCTTCTTATTTTCATGAAGCCAGGATACTTTTAGATTACTCATATGATGAGGAATGTAATAGTAATGAAATGGTTTATCCTAATGAGTTATTTAAGGAAGAAATTGATATAGATTGGCTTGTTGTTAGAAGGAAATTTCATGATAATTCTTGTGATTTGGTATGTAATCAGTTGTTTGAGTGTGAAGAGGTTGCAGTGAATGTTTAGTCTAGTTTATGGAGTACTAATTTTGTAGACAAGGAGAGAATCTATTGTTCAAAATGCCAAGTTGCAATCACAAATGAAGCATTTATATGACAAAAGAGCCAATAATAGGAAATTTGAAATAGGTGACATGGTACTGATGTGGAATGCTAGAATGGAAGATAAAGGAAAGCATGGTAAATTTGACCCAATCTGGCTTGGCCCATATAACATTTGTGATCAAAATGGAGAGGATTCATATTTTCTGAAGGATTTAACTGGAGGTATTCTTGAATTGCCAATTCATGGATAGTTCTTGAAGAGGTAATTTTCTTAAAGTATCTAGTTTCCATGAACAGTAGCATTAGGGTTCTTGGCTTGTCTGTATATTTTGTAAATCCCTATAAATAGTCTCTCTGTATAGTTTGGTGTTTGGTTTCTTGTTTCTATGTGTTGTTTTGTGCTCTCTGAAGAAGTTGTCCTTTTTGTATCAAGTTTATGGTCTGCTCTACCAAAGATTCTGAATTCTTGCATAGACTCAAGTAGTCTATCATCCCCAGATAGAGACACTATTGGTTTGATTTTTTGCACGATAATTTTCCCTTTCCTAGGTAAAAAATTAGACTAGATCTGAAGATGGTGCAAAAACCTTTGAAACATATGCAAATATTCTCCATCCTTTTCAATCTTTCCATGACCCGAGTCTCCCCTTTTCTTTTTTCTTTTTCACCACCTGATCCCTAAAAGATCTACAATGTTCACTATCTCACTTTGAAAAGATGCAAGTGTTTTACCCTTAGCAACATACTGACTACCACTAAGTTGAAGGGCAATGATGTCAAATGTAGGTACGATGATTGGAGATTGTATTGCTTCAAAAATATTTGATCACATTTTATGACAGACCTATTAGGACATGAAAATGAATTAGAACACTTAAGTACAAAGGAATCAACAAAAATCTCAACTTTTTCAATTAGTCACTTTGTTGCTTTCAAAAAAATTGAGCACTTCACCATTAGCAACATGACGCCTTCACCAAAACTAATGGCTAGTAGTCATGTTTAAGTTTTCCAGTAACCATAAATCTCCCAAGTGGCATGATGGACATGCAGTTTTATTATTTTGTTAGAAGCATTAATGAGGGTGGTTGTGATTTCATTTACCTTTATCTTTCTAGCCCCAAATTAAGCATAGTCACTGGAGGTCACTATATTGCTATTGGGAAATTTGTGTTTCTTTCCATTAGCAACATAGCGGCTTGACGAAAAGTAATTGCACAATAACTTTCTCAAAAGATGGGTCCTGGACAATGCTCCATTAGATATTAGTTATAAAGTTTTGGCACTCGGTGGAATCTAGTGGGATACACATATACATCAGGAAAAGTGATGGCACCATAGGTCACTATATTTCTATCAGGAAACTTGTACTTCTCGCTGTTAGTGACATAGCACCCAACCAATAAATAAACATATGATGGGACCTCAAACGATGTGGAAAGGTAACTAGGATGAAAGTAAGGTTTTGGTTTGTTGCCAGAAGTGCATATTTTTCTACGTCATCAGTGCCTCAGACCCACACCCATTCATAAAATGTATGAAAGATCATGATCATCAGATCAATCATATATCTACAATCATCACTATCTCACTATGGTGAGTTGCACGAAAGTTATGAATAGCGACATAGTGACAATGGGCCCACCATATTTCTCTTAAGTAATGCATCAAATGTCTCCCACATGACCAATGCAGAATCAACGATGGTTGCTATCTCACTATGGCAAGGTGCTCACTTTTTATGTATAGCAAGATAGCAATTCAGTGACATGTGTCCTCAAAATTCTATGGGTCTAGTTAAAAAGCACCAACAACGAAGGAAAGGTACAGATGGAATTATTTTATTGGGTTGACTACCAGCATGCTAAGAAGAAAGTGGGTCAGCCCATTTTTTATTCTGTAGTTGTTGATCTTGTCTTGATCAGCAGTTGCCACTTACCAACAATTTTGAAGTGCAAGAAATTTAAAGAATGCAGGTAAGTAGTAATGAGACATGTGGCCCCAATCTTAAATGTATAAGTATCATTACCTTGTGAATTATAACCGCCCAATGTGGTGAGAATCTAGGGGTAAAATTTAAAGCTGATTGAAATTTGGAGGTAATGGTTATTGAGAGTTAAATATGGCACGAAGCTCAAAGCCAGGACACAAATATTTCATCCAGTGATCCTAAGAATTGTGACGGGAATTATATAGAGAGGAGGTGTGAATTTAATGTTACAAATGAAATTGCAATAAGATTTGGATACTTTTTCATCTGATTTAACTTTTTCAGCCATTGTAAGGATGAATTGAATGTTTTGGAGGTAGTTGAAGCAATTTTTTTTTTTTGGAAACTACACAAGTTGATCTTCACGAAAAAGAAAATATGAGAAGTAAAGATCAGATTTTGGAGTTCCAGTGTAGATTGTGATGATTTATCGATATTCCCTCATGACATATTTGCATATTTTAAGTGGGGATATAGCAGATATTTTGGCATCATTTATGGTTTTCAAAGTGTAGGTAGATGAGGAAGTTTAGTTTCAACAACTCTAGATTGAAGACTCTTTCAGTGGAATAGATGTCAATTCCAGATTACAATTCTTGAAAGATCTTCTCTCCTATATATCTTCCTTTTCTTCTTATTGTAAGGGTTCCAATTTTTAGGACTTGTGAGACCATAAGGTTGGCTCTAGTTTTTAGAGTTGTGATACCATTTTCCTAGTGTTCCTCTGATATGAACATCAATATTGTATTTCTTTTGAAGCATTGTTATTACATAGTCATTCTTTGTGTATTTTTTGAGTTTTGATATGCAGATGATGTATCAGTTTCAAGGAAATTAATGCAAAGAGCTTCATTTCTTGTAGTTTCATTCTGATTCTTGTCTCCTATCTTAGTGAATTTTCAATGTTTTATGGTCTTTGAATAGAGAGCCTAGGCCATAGTTGCAGTCCCTTAAGGCTGTATGTTGTTTCATTGTTGCTTGTAACTCAAGGGGTTATGTAAATGCTTCAGAGAATTCAACAAGGTTGTAAGTTTGTTGAGGGGGATATCATGTAAGAATGAGGTTCAGATTGAGCACACATGTTTATTTGCAAGGTGAATAGATAGATCAGATATTTGGATATATGTGTATATTAGGATGTCCATCTGCATGTTAAGGTTTAGTTGATTGCCAATGGATAAGGGACTAGTTAGCTTGAAGGATACATATTCTATGTTGTTGCATACTTGGGTTATGCTGAGAAAATCAAATCCTTAAATCAAAATCAAATTCAAATGATCTTTACATTTTATGTTGAAGAGTTATAAATGTGATGCCCTCACTCAACCTATGAGTATCATAGTATTTGCATTTAGCTACTGTAGATTTGTGTCATTACATAGGTATTAGGAGATATAAGGGTTTTCATCTACAATAAATAGGTTCAGATTTATGTTTTAAATGCACTGGTACTATATCTCACAACCTCAAGGTTAACCCACCTAGGTCTAGCAGAGCCTGAAGTGAATAAGGATTTATAATTATAGTTGGCCCAATACTACAGTCAGGTGCATTCAATATAGGAATTTACTAGCCTTAGATACATTTTTTTAGTTTCTTGGTTATTTCCAAAACTGTTAAATTAGGAGCCAACAATATATACTCTTATCTATGTGACCAAACAATTCCAAATAATCTAACCTAGAATGAAAAATGTCACCTTATCCGTAATTCTTCATGGTATGTTATAATTGTTGATGACTTGTTTAGGAGAGGTCTCGATAGAAAAATACTTAAGTGTCTAGAAATTGATGAGTGTAAACACACATTAATTGATGTGCACGAGGGCATTTGTGGATCTCACTCTAATGGCTTGACACTAGCTCATAAACTTATTGTAGCTAGTTACTATTGGTTGAATATGGAGCAAGAGGAAATAAAATATGCCAAGTCTTATAAACAATGCCATCTCCATTGAAATATGATTCATGCCCTAGCTAGGGAGATAATTCGATCCATCACATTATGGCCATTTCAACAATGGGCCTTTGATGTTGTGGGTTAGATTCATCTATCCTCTTCAAATGGACACAAGTTCATCATTATAGCTATCGACTACTTCACTAAGTCTGTAGAGGTAGTCCCTTTCTCTATAGAAAATGAAAAAACTATAGCTTAGTTCATCATGAATTACATCATATGCAGGTATGGTGTACCTTCCTTCATCATTACTGACAATTAAGGACAATTTAAAAACAAAGATCTCAAGGAGTTGTGCAAAAGGTTCAAAATCATACAATATTGGTCTTTTATTTATTACCCCTAGAGCAATGGTCAAGCGGAAGTACCCAACAAGTAAATCCTTAAAATCTTGCATTGCGTAGTTAACAAAACTGGAAGGGACTGACATCTTCCAATTAATCTAACTTTATGAGCTTATAAAAAAAGTATCGAAACTCCAAAAGGTATAATGCCCTTTTCTCTGGTATATGGAGTGGATGTTGTCCTTTCCATTGAAGTTGAGATTCCTACTTGGAGAATCTCCATGAAGGGCCTTATCACTGATGATGACTATAGAATATCTTAGCTTCAAGAGCTAGAATTTTTAGATGAATGTCGACAAGTGCCGTGCGGTCATCTTTGAGATTATCAATAGTGTAAGTCTAGAAGCTACAATAAGAAAGTTAAGCCACATAATTTCCAACTAGGTGATCTTGTTTTGAGAGAAAACCTTAAGAATCATAAACAATGAGTACAAAAGGGGAAGTTCAAACCAAATTGGCTTGGTCCATACATAGTTACTACAGTGTTCAGATCTAGTGTTTGCCAACTCTCTATAGTTGAGGGAGAGGTGCTCAAGGAGCCCATCAACACTCTCCATCTAAAGTGGTTCTACAACTGATTTGATTCCAAAAGCTCTTTGTATACACTTAAAATTCCTAAATAAAATCATTATCTTGCAAAAACCTAGCAATAGGAACCTTGGTAATAGCAAAAATTTAAAAAAAAACAAAAACAAAAAAAGGGAGAAAAATACAAAAAAAATTGAAAAACAAAAAAATTGTCATTGATGAAAACTTGGCAAATAGGCATCATGGTAGCAAAAAAAGAGTCTCTACCAAGAAGGTGAAAATTTGGTAGGATAGGTGTCTCTTGTTTCAAATGCTATATCTTGTAGTGCATCTTCTGGCTCTTGTATAGTTTCTTTCCTACTTTAGTTTGTTTCTTTTGCTCATGTATCCATGGATTGAATCTTGTCATAAATTAGGGGCAGTACCCTACAATGTCATCACAATCTCTCTCATGACAGTCACCAATTGTTTTAATTATGTCTACCTACTATCACTAGTGTCACTTTTGAAATTCCTCTTATAGAAAATCTCTCACCAGTTTTTCTAACTATGTCTTCCTACTATTGCTTGTGTCGCTTTTAAGATTCCTCTCATGGAAGATCTCTCTCACATCAATCACTAGTTGTCTTAACTATGTCTATCTATTGTCACTCAATTTCCTACTAAGGCTCTTCTTACTAAAGATTCCTCTTTGACTTTAGTCACCAGTTATTTTAACTGCATCTATCTACTATTGTCACCCTACTGAAGAGATTTCTTTCATATCTATTTTGAACATTGACACTTGACATCAATCTTATAACACAAAAAATTGAACTCAAAATGATGAATTTTTTTGAGATATGCTGAGATTTTTTTTGTTTTTTTTTGTTTTTTCTTTATCATGTCTCTTTGAGCAACTTGATCATGTCACTTTTGACTAGAAGAGCAAGGATTTGGGGCATGATCTTTTCTTAGCTTTCTATTTGATGGTTTAGTTCCAATGATCTGAAGCATCCATATAAAAGGGGTGTCCACTATAAGAGCCTCTATCTTGTATTGGATGGTTGTGTGTACCTCGACCATTTTATATGGACTCTTCATTGAGGTTGGTTCTTCTCTTTGCTTGTTGGAGTAAACTCTTTATGCTATAGTAAATATTGATACTCATCTTGCTAAGTGAGAATATAGGTCATTGTGAGTATACTTAGCATACTTATCTCTTAGGTTACGAATGAAAGGGTCATTGCATACAAAATACTTACCAATTAGTTAGCATAAGAAGGATCTCTTGTATATCTAGTGTGTTTGCACACAAGAAACATTCTAGTCATCCTAGTGTTTATGCTCTGATGCTTATGTTTGCATGCTATATCAAAATGGACAAATGTTCTAGTCATTTTGGCTTCTTGTGCCCCAAATGCTTACATTTCATCTTGACAAAACTAGAACATATCTCATATTCATATTACCATGATTGAAATATCAGTGAAAATTGTGCAACATTTGGGATTTAGCTAAATACTCAGTGATGATACTTTTTGAAGCTTGGTAACTAGACTTAGGGTTACATCTAGCATAGGGCTACATTGCATAAGCACATGGTTTGATTACTAATTTACTTGCATCCTTTGTGATGAGGGATTATTGGTTTCTTCAAAGTATCATATTTCTTCATGACTACACAAGCATTTGGTTCTTTGGTTGATCCTCTTGATCTTCATGGGATACTTGTCACTATCAACAAAATGGAACACTGCATGAGGTGTTAGTTCATTCACATTTTGTATTTCATATACATTCTACCATGATTCATCCCATCTACATTACATTCATACATCATATCAAATTTGCATTCAATCAATCAAAGCATTAACATCTCATGTACAATAAACCATAAAGAGAGAAACATGAAACATGCAAAAGTACTCGAATCAAAATCCTCATATATATATGTGTGAAGTCAACTATGTACATCATTGCAAAATTGTACACTACTTGAGTGTTGTCCATCTTAATATGATACAAAATGGTGATAGCACACCAATTGATACATATCTAGATCAAAATTAGAAGAAAGTAAGCTAACTCTATCCCTCTCCCTCCTCTCCATCTAGTATAGGAGGAGGAGGAGGAGGCATATCTAGTCTCGCCGGAGGCCATGCACCTCCTAAATCTCCTGCATACAAGCTAAATTGGGGCACTTGGTCTACCTCATTGGGCACCACCGCAACATATGCTACATAATAGTAGGCTACCCATACTGATTGTAGTTAAATCTCATCCTATTGCTGCTCTGATCTGTGAGCCTCACATTCCAACTACTCTTGTAAGCCGTAGATCTCTTGATCCTACTCTGATATCTTGGTGTCTTGCACTAGAAGTTGTATGTGCATCTCTCGCAACTATCATTATGTTATCCTCACATGCTCTTAGGATCTTTTTAAGGCCTCTTAGGTCTTTTCAAGGGTATCCACACCTTATGCCTCAGTAATAGGATGATCCTACATCTCCTCATCTCCCATCTCCTACTCTATCTATTGGGCTGGCTGCTCCTCTATACAAGGCCTCCATGTGTGTCCTCTAATGGCTCCTAGAGATCCCATCTCACCATGAGGATATCTATGTAAAAGTGTGAGTAGGGAATCTTTTGGTCCTCTTAGATTGGCACATTTTCCTTATGATATTTGGTGGTCTATTTGGGAAGCATATGGAGATCCATGTGATCCTCCATCTCCAGCGGACTTTCTACATCCAGTCATTCTAGCTATGGTTTCTTCAACCTCAAATGAGATCACACCTCTAGCTCTTGATGCTCCTACTAATCCTATTTCAGCCACAGATGCTTCAAAATCAGTGCAATAGGATACTTTATGTCTTCCTACTCTACCTTCATGTGAAGACTTCCTTTCAGACATTGCACAGTTGTTCATGGAGTCTCACATTGAAAATGTGGAAGACATTATTGATGACATTCATCTTCTTTTTGAGGCAAATATTCCATCCTTTTCCATAGTGATAGATTCACGTACTCCAACATTGCAGGGTACTCATGGTCTTCCAGGTGATAATTTCTTGCCAGACATTTCAGCTCTATTCTTGGAGTCACACATAGTAGACATGGGAGACTTTTATGATGATTTCTCACTTCTCTTTGCTGAGGTAGATTTTTCTACAGTTATTGCACATTCTCTACATGATCAATCCTTCTAGGTTGGAATGATTGTGGATTCTTATGTATAGAATTTGCAGGAGGTCTCTTCATCAGTTGAGAAGAATATTGGTTTCTTGAGACAGGTTCTACTTCCTTCCTTGTTTGATCTACTCTTCTCTTCAGTATTTGTGGAGGAAGCCATCATCAGTATCGACATAGGGACTTTTGAATAGGTTTTAGAGATACCAATCATCATTGAGATTCCTTCTCCATCTAGGGGACATATCTCATAGGTACCCTTGCCTTTGTTTCTTCCAAAGGGGAGGAACATCGTACAAACATTGTGGATCAGCTTCTACATTGGAGCATTCTTCACTGATTGACACACTACTTTTAAGGGGGGGGGGGGGGGACTACCTTGTCTCCTTCTTCTCCTTTTTGGTGGGGAATTTTTCCTCATAGGAGGTTTTTTCCTTCTCCATTCTTTCTTGTATATACATGGATGTATGTCGTAATGGGGGGGTCTTGATTACTCCATCCATCCATGCATCCATATTTATCTCTCTTTTTGGGGGAGGGTTTTTCCCATGAGGTTTTCCCTCTTTCTTCACTTTATGGGAGATTTGCATCTTCATTATGTACATGGGTACCTAACATGGCCTAATAGCCAGGACCCATTATGCATCTTCATCCTAGTTTGTAAGCCTAAGGGCATTCCCCTAAGTTGCACTTAAGTGGAGGTGTTGGAGTAAATAAGTATTTACTTATTACACTTACTTAAGTTTAATTAGGTTAATTCATTATTTAATTATTTTGCATTATTTTATTTGTGAGACACTTAAGAGTTTGTGCACTTTTGTGAGTTATCTTGATGACATCATAGGGGTCCGCACCTCTTTTAAGCACATGTTGTCTACAACACAAGAATTTTCTACACACATATGACACTTTTTCATTCTTATCCATTCATCTAAAATGTTGGATAAGGTGCTTAGTTGTCTTATCTTCTAGTTGTTTCTAGAGGCATTCTAGGTGCTTCCTGAGAGGCCTTTATATACAGGCACTCCTAGTGTGTTGGAAGATCACATTCTGAATAGAGCAATGTATTCAGACATACTCTAATTAATTGATCATATCCTTTTTTGGTCTACTATGTGCTTGTGTTTGAGTTCTTGGTTCTTGGGTGAATTTTTCCCTTAGGAAAATTCTTACACTAACCAATAGTCCTTGTGCATGGTCCTTGGGCTTGACCATATCTAACAATACTTGTGGAATTTTGGGGCTGTCCCCTTTCAAAAGTAGCCTAAGCTTTGATGTAAAGTATCTATCAAATCTCACATAACTGACATCTGTAGCTTCTACAATCAGTACCTCTTTACCTATCCATGGTACTATGTCATATAAAACTCATGGCCCATGGAATGGGATCTATAGAATCCTATAGATATCCTCTAGTGTGATGGTCATCTCTCCCTAGGGTAAATGGAAGGTCTTTATCTTTAAATGGAAATGCACAAACATTGTAGTCAAAAGGTTGTGATTCACCAACAACGTTGGAATTTAGCAAAGATATGAAAGGCCTAGAGTGACATCTGGAAAGCTAACCTACACACAAAAAAAGAAGGCAAATGATCAGTCTGAGATAGGTAAAAATGATGAAAGAAAGCACAAAATATCGATGACAAATAAAGTTTCCAACATTTAAACTTGCAAATTACACCAAATTTTTGCACGGTATTTCATATTCTTTCATGAGGTTGTACATTTTCATGCAAGAAAACACATTCTCATGCCAAAAAATCCAAGAGACTCAGCAAAAAAATTACCAAGTTTAGGGTTTCTTGTGTGAGAGATGGGTATCTTCCATGCAAGGAAACCCAACAAACTAGGTGAAGAAGTATTGCCTTGGTACTTCTTCATGCGAAGTACAATTTGAGTTGTGTGAGGAACAAAATCCTAGCACAAAAACTAACAAGACAAGATTCAAAACACCTAAAAACATGCTAAAATGACCCAAAACATTAAAAAAATTCAACGCAAAGTGAGATTATCAATGACTCACCAGAGGTCCATAGTCTACCAACTGACTGTGTCACATAGAGTGCTCGAATCAATGCATACGCATGGAGACCACCATCTTTCTCCTCAGAGCTCTCTTCTTCACAAAAGAAAAAAGCACAAATAAATTGAAAATGACCCTTTGGGCTCTTTTATAGATTTTGACCTAATTTTTCAAAGTGCTCCAATTGGCGTGAAAACCCCTTGGCTAATTTGGCTTCTCTAAACTCATTTTTGGGATCAAATTTGAAATCTGACACATTTAAACAACTCAAAATTGCAATTTAAATTTTTTGGACCAACATGATTGAACGCTTGTGTAGTTCATTTTTTTGATACTTTGTGAATCTTGGAATATTTTCAAATCACACTTGTTTCAAATTTACCAATTTTTTTGGAAAAAGTCAACTATGGTAAAATCTAGTCAACTTTGGTCAAACTTGGTCTTTTTGGACCTTGAGATCACTTTGAATTGACTCCAAATTTTCTTCAGACTCTTCTAATCTCTTCTATATTCTTCTAAATCTCTAATTTATTTAGTATCTCTTAATATACTACTTTGTATCACTATTGTGGAGTGTTGTATTTTGATTTGACTCCTGAGGGGGCAAGATGATTACATCATTGAATCTTCTCAAATTTGGCTTCAACTCAGTCTGAATCTTATGTCCTCATCACTAGGGGCATCTCATCACTCGGGGCATCTTTTTTCCCTTTATCTAGCATCTATTTCATCTATCTCATCTTTTGATCAACTGATCAATCTTATAACAGTTCTTGTTAGAGTTTGATAAACAAGTATCGGGATAGTCTAACTTTGACTCCTAAGGATCAAGCCTCATTCTAAGGATGATTCTATGACTCATGATAGGTCTTGTTATCTCTTTTTATGTACTAGTATTTAGGTGTTCTATCTAGACTTTGGGGGATTAAGCTTCTTTCTAGAGATAATCCTAACTCTTGCTAAGAATTAAGCCTTATTCTAGGGACAATTCTAAGCTCTTGACTTCAATCACTAGTTAGTGGACAGGTATCAAGATAGTCTAACCTTGACTCTTGAGGATTAAGCCTCACTCTAGGGACAATTCTATGAATCATGATTAATCTTGTCATCTTCTAATGGATAGGTATCGATATAGTCTAATCCCAACTCTTGAGAATTGAGTCTCATTCTAAGAACAATTCTATGAAGTTTGACAATCTTTGGTCTATCATTTTTGGGTATCTAGGTGTTCTATTTGGATTCCCTAAGGTTAAGCTCCATTTTGAAGATAACCTTAAAAAGCTTATCAGCTTCGGTATCTAGGTGTTCTATCTAGATTCCCTAAGGTTAATCTTCATTCTAAAGATAACCTTAAAAAGCTTATCAACTTCAGTATCTAGGTGGTCTATCTTGATTCCCTAAGGTTAAGCTTCATTTTGAAGATAACCTTAAAAAGCTTATCAACTTTGGTATCTAGGTGTTCTACATGGATTCCCTAAGGTTAAGCTTCATTTTAAAGATAACCTTAAAAAGCTTATCAACTTCGTATCTAGGTGTTCTATTTGGATTCCTTAAAGTTAAACTTTATTTTGAAGATAACTTTAAAAAGCTTATCAATTGGTCTCCATGTCATCAATCTCAGAACCAATCTCATTTATTGATCCATGCTTCATACTTTTGATTTCTTTGAATCAAACATGTCACTCACACATTCATTCAAAGAGGGGCAAATGTAATACCCCAAAATTAGCACATTGTCATGCTAAACCAATTCTAGTCTATTTGATCAATCCTAAGTCCTATTTTACTAGGCAATTTTGATTCTAATAATTTCTACTTGACCTAAGTGTCAAATGTAGAAAATCCCTAATTTGTATAAATTACACTCTTTATTTAATTCATAAGTATTGACTCAAATTAGATACATTAAACCTATTAATTAAGTTTACTTTAATTAAATTAAAATTACATTTTTAACTAATGTATAAGGGAATTAAATGTATTTGATTTAATAAGATATATACTCATTTTAATTTATTGGATTTAATTATTCAATTAATTTAGATTGTGCATTTATGAGGTTATATTCAATTTTGATTAAATTAAATATACTCTCCAAATTCTCTCTTCAGCTCAGAAATGGAAACTCTTAGTAAACTAGAACTCGAAATAGAATTAACTTAGTTAACTTCATTTGCATAAGGAAGTTTCTATTCCAACTGAATCTCATTTCCAATCTCAACTGTCCATTCTATTTGATCTTGACCATTGATTGATTTTGGAATTCTATTTAAGAAGCCTTTAATTCCTCATTACAATGGTTGAGAATTGATTGTATCAAACTTATGTTAAAATAACTCCTCATTGCTCTTGCATTCCTAGCTTAATATTCTTGCATATTAATCTCATATAGTTTAGTAATACATTCATTTAGATTTATTATTCTTTTCTTCTTCTTAGATTAATACTTGCATCTCATCTATTATAATATTGCATATCATTTAGCTTTACAAAATCCTTCATTCTAGATGTGTGGTTGCTAGCTTCTTGGTCTAAGAGCAATAGCATAATCAATCTAGTTAGAAGGTAATAGATTGAATAGTTGGACATTTTGGATGAATAATACCATGTTTATCTTGTGATAATCTCTCAGATAATGATCATGTTGAAGTGTGTGTGAAGATCGAGGTCCACATTTCCCACATACACATGTATGTATGTATATGTATGTATGTCTATGTATGTATTTATGTATCATGTGGAGATCTAGGATTTCATTGTTGTGCCCTTCTGATCTATGTATATGTATGTATGTATGTATGTATGCATGCATGCATGCATGCATGCATGTATGTATGTATGTGTTGGAGTTTTATAACTACTAAGTGACAAAATGCTCAATACCAAAGTGATATCACTCACTCAATCTAAGGATTAGCCAATTCAAATTAACAATTATTTGTGCAAACCATTTGGACCCAACTTCAACAAAACCAAAGGTGGTTTTCTACTCTTTAGGCTCTGCAAAACTAGCATGGGTATACCCAGTGATGATTCAAGATTGGGAAACACTATAAGAGAATAATTTTAGTTTCATTCTGATTCTCATCTCAAATCCTCAAATACGTGCATTATTCTTGACAATTTGATAAACACATCCCATATAACAGATCTAGCCAAAATTCTTCTATAGATCTACACGTGTTCTCAGCAATAGTGGCTAATTGAAGCTAAAACATTCCATGCAAACTATTGGTGTAAATAAGTATTTACTTATTACACTTACTTAAGTTTTACTTAGGTTAATGCATTATTTAATTATTTTGCATTATTTTATTATTATTTTAGGTGAGACACATAGGAGTTTATGAACTCTCATTGAGTTACGCAACTCTAATTAGGCACATGGTGTCTACAACATAGGAGTATGCATCATTCACTGAGTTGTTGTGATGACAACACAGTTTTCCACATTCCTCATTTAGCACATGTTGTCTACTCCACTGATTTGCATGCTACATCATTGTAGTCTTATCTTCACATCATTGCACTTAATCCCGTGCTTAATGGAGGATAATCCATATCTAGTGGACATGTGCCTGGTTGTATGACATATCATGGTGTTGACTTCTACGCATTCTAGAAGCTCTCCTAAGGCCTTTATATTCAGGCACTCCTAGTGTACTCTCGTGTTGGCTGTATCCCATTATTGAATGAATATCGTCATTCTGATCATACTCTACCTATTTTGGTCTATTGTGTGCTATTGTTGAGTTCTTTAGTTCTTTCGTGAATTCTAGCCTAAGCCAAATTCTTACATGGTATCAGAGCTGAGGAGGATTCTCATCACGTAGCCATTCGAGACTGTTCATGCTTCAACACCTTGATTTCGGAGGATCCACAAAAGTTAGGAGCATGTAGAGCCAAATCTAACCTCTCCATTGCATTTGGAGTGCTCAATTGGTGAAGATTGACTATAAAATCACCTATATTGAGTGAAGGTTGATTGTGAGGCAAATTTTTTTTGCAAACTGACACCAATTTGCAATTGGGTATGATCTAATCGATCTGATTATTTAATTTTATTTTCAGATCTATTTCTCTGTATTTTTTGAATCTCCGAATCTGCATATTTTTTGGAATTATTTAAATTTGAAGGCAGAGAAATTTTTTGGCAGATTTAGGCTATCAACCCCCGGTCTAATTATTTGGTGTAGCAAATTATTTTAATCGTAGGGCATCTTTTTTATATCTGCGGGCATTGACAATTTCTATCCTGCACACCGGCCATACCTGCAAAGGCTAACAAATTTCATCATGAATTCTAGCAGTGTGATATGATAATATTTCTGGGCACATCAACCAGAAATCTCGACGAGTATTCCTCTCTCGCCATCTCCTTTTCATTCAGCATTGTGTTGACGCTTCAATTTAAATAGCACTCATTGCACTTTCCCACTACATGTGGGACTATTCACTCACACTCTGGTTGTGGCAAATACTATTCTAGCGATGCACAATAGATTCTAGTTGCAAAAATAAATTTGGTGATAGTTGAAACAAATCTGGCAACAACCTCCACCTATCCACCACGTCAGCTGTTGAATCACCCTCGGCTATACAGTCATTGACAAGTCACACTGCGACTTGAATGCCTAGTCAACAGTACATTTTGCCTAGTCATAGACACATCAGCATCCCCATCATTTGATACAAATTTTTTCTGTATGATTCCATACAATACGAAAGTACCACAAGGGCCTGCCATGTCACATTTTTGTATGGTACGGCCTTGCCACGTCAGCCAGTGGTCTATTTTTTATGATGTCATCATATTTGAGTCTAAAATTGATGCCTGTCTGGACATCATCATAGGAAAAATTTGAACTGGTATGATGGTCATATGACTATCAAATTTAACCCCATCTTTTGCTGGTCCAACCCCTCACCAAATTGATTTTGGTTTTGGCAGTCCGACTTCAAGAGGCCATAACTCCCACATTCGTAATCCAAATCAACTGCAATTTTTTTTGAAATTCGGTAAAAGTTTCTAAATTTGTTAGTGGTGTATCTATTTTCAAATTTTGGTTCATGGATTGTTCACAATTTGCATTTTTTTGGTGACTATATACTGAATAATCCTACATTTTGCAACTTCAAACGCTCTGTACGGGCACATCTGGAGTCGAAAGTAGGTTCCATTTTTTTGAAAGTGTGTTATTTTTCATCTACTTTCCAGATCTAGTATCAGATTATAGTGTTGTGTGGACAAAATTTTCACTTTCAGCAATAGGGCCTTTCTTTGCTTTGTAATGCTTCAGAAGTGTAGCACTTTGTAAAGTTTCAGATTTGTACTCCATCAAGAGGTTGTAATAAAAAAAATTAGAAGTCCATGAAGGAAAAAATTGGCAAGTGGCCCATTGTAATCACACTACTGATAAAGTGCCCAAAGCATCTATTTTGGGGGGGTTTCTTGATTTAGTGAAAAGAGGGGGTGTTCTTGGTGTTGTGTTCTCTCTTTTTTGCATATTTCTTTCATTTTTTGCATTATGGGTAACTTTAAGTTTCCTAAATTAACTCCTCATAACTATGCTTTGTCGTCAATCAAAATGTTGTATCACTTAATGCATAATGGAGTTTCACAATATGTAGATGGTACTCTTCCTAAACCAGCAGGTGATAATGTATCAATAAGTGAAATTTCTAATTGGGTAGCCATGGATAGGAAAGCCCTAGGTGATATATTTTTGGGGGTAGATGATAAAATCATGTATCAAATCATAAAATGTACTACATCCCAGGAAGCTTGGGATACCCTCGAAAACCTTTATGGTAAAGTGTCTGAAGAGGATGTATTCAAAATTGAAGATGAGCTAGTTTCCTTAAATCCTAAGTCATATGAATCAATACAGGACTTCATCATCAAGGTGAATGAATTAAGGACAAAGCTTACTAATTGTGGGAGTTCTATCAAAGATGATAGACTAATCTATCTCATCCATAACAAGTTGCCATCTGAATACTCCACATTTGTATCTTCTTTTAACACCTCAAAGACTACCTTAGGGTCTGCCTACAAGAAAGTCACTTTTGAAGAATATGCTAAATTGTTGGATGATGAAGAAAAGAAGTTGAAAACAATGGGAATTCTCAAATCACCTCAGTCCAAAGCATTGGTGGCCAATGAGGGTTCTCAACATTCAGCAGGACAATCTTCAAACAAAGGAAAGGGTAAGAAGAAATGGAAGAGAAAATCTAAGGATGCAGAAAAGACAACACCTCAATCTAATCAACAAGGCAAGTCCTCAAATTCCAACAAAAAAGGGGACAATAATAAGGAGAAGAAGAAGTGTGCTTATTGCAAGAAATTAGGTCATGAAGAGCATGAGTGTTATCTTAAAAAGATTGATGAATTAACCAACATCATGAAGAAACATAATGTTCCATTGCCTAATGCTTACAAGGGGAAGGGATCTTCTTCAGATTCAAAGGGAAAAGGGCAAGCACTCATGGCTAATTCAAACTCTTCAAAGGAATGGATATTTGACTCAGGTGCCTCATATCACATGGGTTCTTCAAAGGAGGATTTTTCTTCAATGAAGCAGTCCAAGGTACTGCACATCTTCATGGGGAATGATAGCAAAATGGAAGTTGAAGGAAAAAGAAATGTGGAGATAGAAAATGGAGAGTTTCAAGAGGTTCTCTATGTTCCAAACCTAAGTTCAAATCTCCTATCAATCTACCAAGTCACTCACTTTGGAGATGGACATAGAGTTGAGTTCCTTCTAGACTTAGTAAAAGTGCACAGTCTTAAAGATAATTCCTTGGTTGCAGTAGGGAAAGTGAATGATCACAAAAGGTTGTACTCTTTCTCACATTTGTTACCCAAGTCTCCTTCAAAGGCCTTGTTAACATAATCTCATTCAAACATGCAATTATGGCATGAGCCGTATGGTCATCTTGACTACTGCTATCTTCAACAACTTTGCACATACCACATGGTGAAAGGTCTACCTAAAATCAACTTTTCTAAGGGTAAATGTTCATTAGATTTAGTGTATATGCATCCAAAGGGGAAGTTACAAAGAGGGAAGTCTTCTAGAGAAACAAGAGTTCTTCAAATGGTTCACATGGTATTAGCAGGTCCTTTTGCATTCAGCTAGGGTCGCTACATACTTACCTTAGTTGATGATTTTTCAAGGTTCACTTGGGTCTACTTTCTACATAACAAGAATGAAGTGTTGGACACATTTATAGACTTCAAGGCTCATGTAAAATGAAAATCCAGAAAGACCATCAAAGTACTCCGAATGGACAATGGAAACATGGATGTGAAAAGAAGACTTAAAGAATTTTGCAAACATGAGGGCATTGATCTTTAGACTCCTTCAATATTTAGTCCATATAAGATAGATGTTGCAGCATTGAGGATTCGAACTCTTAAGTCTATGGAAAGTTGCATGATTCATGCCAAGTCTCTAGATCCATCATTAGAAGTCGAAGCAATCTCTAGTGCCACTCACATACTTAATCATTCTCCTCATCTAGCCTTAGATGGCAAAACTCCTTTTGAGGCATGGTGTGGCAGAAAACCTATTGTGACACACTTCAGAATCTTTGATTGTCCTACATGAGCAAAGAAATCTTCCAAGGGTCACAAGGCACAATCATCTCAGCCTTGTACCTTCATTGGTTATTAAGATAGTGTGAAGGCATATACACTTCTAGATCCTGAGACACATCAGATTTTTGTGGAGAAGGATGTACATTTTGAGGAAAGTTCACCAAGCTTTTCCTCTACTCCTCTTTGCACATCATACAATGTGGATACTAATAGTGACACTAGCGATAGTGCTTCAACAGCTTCAGATACATGGACTTCTATCAATAGATACATTGAGAGGTCACTTCATCAGTTTAGTCCACATGCATATATCACCACAGTGATAGGTCTAGAACAGTAGGGTACCTCTAGTCTTCCAGATACAGGTTTAGTAACAGATTTGGGAGACAATATTGATGATTTGTCTCTTCTTCTTGATGCAAAATTACCTTCTTTAGTTGTCATGAGGGTTCCATCTGACTCTCTTGTTCATTCTCTACTTGATCGATCCTCACAGGTTGAAGTGATTGTGGATACCTATGATCACCAATTGTAGTAGGGTTCTTCATCAGTTGCAAGGATAGACAGTTCTTTGGGACAGGTTCTTCACTCAGTTGAGTAGGTTTTAGAGACATCACTTATCCATTGGATTCTTTCCACAAACAACGGAAGCGTCTAATTTTTACCCTTGGCATTGTTTCTTCCTAAGGGGAGGAACACCATTCTGCAGTCCTGGATCAACTTCTTCATCGGAGTAGTCACTATTCAGCATTCTTCTTTGGGGGGGGGGGGAGCCCATCCTGTCTCTCTTCCTCTTCTCATCATTCTCTTATGTATATATTGGATGTATGTCATAATGGGGGGGTCTTGATTGCTCCATCCATCAATGCATCCTTCTTTTATCTCTCTTTTTGGGGGAGGGTTTTTCCCATGAGGTTTTCCCTCTTTCCTCACTTTATGAGAATTGCATATCATTATGTACATGGGTACCTAACATGGCCTACTGGCCGGGACCCATATTGCATTTCATCCTAGATTGCGTAAGCTTAAGGGCATTCCCCTAACTTGCACTTAAGGGGGGGTGTTGGTGTAAATAAGTATTTACTTATTACACTTACTTAAGTTTTACTTAGGTTAATGCATTATTTAATTATTTTTCATTATTTTATTATTATTTTAGGTGAGACACTTAGGATTTTGTGAACTCTCATTGAGTTATGCAACTCTAATTAGGCACATGGTGTCTACAACACATGAGTATGCATCATTCACTGAGTTGTTGTGATGACAACACAGTTTTCCACACTCCTCATTTAGCACATGTTGTCTACTCCACTGATTTGTGTGCTACACCATTGTAGTCTTATCCTCACATCATTGCACTTAATCTCGTACTTAATGGAGGATAATCCATATCTAGTGGACATGTGCCTGGTTGTATGACATATCATGGTGCTGACTTCTATGCATTCTAGAAGCTCTCTTAAGGCCTTTATATTCAGGCACTCCTAGTGTACTCTCATGTTGGTTGTATCCCATTATTGAATGAATATCATCATTCTAATCATACTATGCCTATTTTGGTCTACTGTGTGCTATTGTTGAGTTCTTTAGTTCTTGGGTGAATTCTAGCCTAAGCCAAATTCTTACACAAACAAGTACTGGCCAACTTTGAAGATCTACAGGAAATAAAAGTAAAATTGATTATAATTCTACATTTGAAAACCATTTAAGACATATTTCTCTTCAAGCTGAATCAATTTGACCAGTGCCTAATCCATTATGGCTCAGAGTCTACTACAAATCCTTAGATCTAATTTGTTGCCTTACAACAAATATTATCAGCAATTCTTATCAGAATTCATCATTCAAAAATCCTTCTTAATACTGTAGCAACCTTATCAAATTCATCAAAGCTTTTACTTAATCCATTGAACTAATAGCAATGATGAACAGATATACAACCTAACTAGGCTGCATTCAATTGCACAAGCCTTTACTCATACAACATCAAGATAACCAAGTAATCAAAAGGAGACAAAATTCAGAAAGAACTGATATGGGGACAACTCATAATTTGTATTCATTTTCTTTGAAAATATTATACATTTATAGTAAACTCATAATGACCTTAGGAAGAAACACATAGATCATTCTATATTCATGTATTCTCAAGAACTAATAGAGAAAATACATCATAAACTTGCTCCAAAAATTGGATCGAAAAATAGACTAAGTATATCACCTAGAAACAATAGAAATTAGACCCTTCTCTAGCCTTGGAATCTCACTTATATAGTGTGATATGCAACAAGCTTTAGGCTAAGAGAAATTGATAGGTATCCTTTACAAGAAATATTTACATACACCTATCACAAAATGACAAAATGTAAATAAGAGAAAGACTGGTACACTAAAAATCATTTTGTGGGTCCATTTCTATTATTCCCTTTGGGGAGACAAAAACACTATGATTGTATTCCTTTAGTGTTCTATTTCCATAGGATAGGTGGCCATCAAATGTGATAGTGATGAGTCACCTCCTGCCACTTGAGGATCCTCTTTGTCTAAAACATCAGTGGCAGAGGTGGCTTCTACTTTTGTGCCTTCTTCTTCATCATCATTCTCTACCTAATCATCTCCTTATGTCCATTCTATAGACATAAACTCTTCCTTCCACTTATTATAGGTAGTGTCCTTCGGCCTGTCAAAATTTAGAACTTCTCTTTGTACAGTTACTAAAGAATTTGCATTTGCCTATATATCAACAAAATCTTTTTTGATGGAGTTATAGAATATCTATTCTTTTACCAACTCCTCATTTGTCATTGCCAATAAAAAATGGCCCATTTCATTTATAACCTTATTCATTCTTTCACATAAGACTTCATCTAGCTCCCTCTTCCATTCTTCCTTTTCCTTTATTTTATCAATTATTTTTAGAGCAAAAAGGAATAAATCAATTTTTTTTGCAAAATACTTGCAAAATAAAATAGTTAATCATCTGTAGAAAGAATATTCCTTATCATCAAAACCCTATAACTTATTTAGTAAATAAAATATTCCTTCTATCTAATGATATGTTAGCTGAATAATAGATATACACATAGCAGTGATATCTAAATTTCTCTCTGTCCACTTCTATACAATGGGTCTAAATATAGCTTCATTTTGCTTCTATTCATCCCTGATAGCTGAAATCCTCACTAATTGATCAAAAAAATTAGGCCATTCTATCCTATCTATTAAATACATGATACCTTGCCTCAATTTTTCTTCATATTGATTATTAAGTTCTACATGCATTGCATATAACTTATTTTTCTCCTCTTCAAAATCATCTGCAGTATAGAATTGAGGCCTTTTTTTAGTATTAGGTATGTCAATAATTGATGTTGATTCAAAAGGCTCAACAGGTGGCCGTGGGGGGTATGCAATTCTAGGTTTACTAGTCTCTCCTATTTTTCTTTTCCCAAGAATCTTCTCCATTTGGGTTACTTTATTTTCTAATGATTGTATTTGCATACCCCTCTCCTCATATGCTTTCAAAACTTCTTCAAACCTAGCATTGAGTTGGGCAAATTTATCTTCCTCTCGGCCAGACACCACACTACCAAATTTTACCATCTCTCATGCCATCCCAATTATTTGTTTACTACTTATCTCACCAACCCTGAACACTATCAATGCACTAGTATGCTCTATAGTGGGAATCTCATGCATTCTAGTATTGTCACTTTTTTCCATAGACCATATAACAAGGGTCTAGTGGTCATCACTAAATTTGACTCCTCTATGAGCCTGTAGTATTTCTTTAGCAATCCTCAGTTGAACATCCCTCTATTTCCTTACTGAATAAAAAACAATGGCATTTTCTATATCCCACTCTGGCAGAAGGAGGACTCCCAACTATCTAACTATTCTCCTCCTAGCTTTAGGAGTAAATTGAGCAAAATCATTCGAAAATTTAGATTTCACCTCTTCCTTAATATCTAAATCAGGTTTGTTTGGCTATTTTTCTTTTATACTCTCACAGGTTTTCTCAAAATTTCCCATGTTTAATCTCCCAAAAAAGTGAGCGAAAGCCCTAGACTTTACAAAATTCTCATCATTAATAAACCTTTCAGAAGCTTGGGCAACTATTAGATCAATTTGCTTACCTTGGTAATCAGCAATGGTTAAGTCCAAGGAAGGTGTAAGAGGTTCTTGTGGCTCTCAAATCTACAAGTCTGTAGAAGTAATAGTTACATCCCCTTCTCCACTCATTTGTCTAAGTTGCTCCCTTAAAGATTCTTCATCATCGATCTAGATTGGGGACTAGCTTGGGGAGTATTGTTTTACTTGAGAAGAAGATCCCTCATCTAATTTCTGCCTTTTTGGAGAGTTTGCTGCAAATGGACTTCCTGATCTTGGCCTCTAATGAAGGGGTGCCTGTGTTGCATTTTGAACCATTACATAACCTACCCTTCTCTATAAATCATATTGGCGAGGAGCTACCACATTTCTGCTGCTTATCCTTCTTTGTACCTCTCCAACCTTGTCTGAATATGTCTCAACATATATGGCTTTCTTCTCTTTCATGGTTTGGATTATTATAAAACAATTATTCATTAATGCTTGCATTTTAGCTCCCCAATATTTCTTATCTTTCAATGGGTCATACTGGGGGTCAAAAGCATTAATGAATTCTAAAGTCTTACTTAATACTATCCATTTTTCTTTTCTCAATTCCTGTTCTTGCAAAGTAAAAACATTTTTGATTATATCTTCTGGATAATAAACTTGTTGTACCATGTGAGAAGCTTTCACCCTCTCTCTTAAGAGGTCATAGAATCCTTCAGAATCAATAAATCAGGCATGAGATTATGCAATGTTATATCTATCTAAAAACAAATTAAAGTGCTTCCACCCTTCCCTGAAAAAAACAAAATCATGCACTACAGTAACAATTGGAAAGAAGGTACCCTTCTTAGACAATTCCCTCTCATCTATAGTGCCTATTTGCCATAGGAGCTCAACTATCCCTATCTTCAAGGGCACATGGAAAGGTAGAACATGAGGATTTCCCAAAGGTCATATACTCTTATTATTGTTGAGACATTGTAAGGGATTATATCCCCCCAGTTATGACTAGCTATTGGTGTAAATAAGTATTTACTTATTACACTTACTTAAGTTTACTTAGGTTAATGCATTATTTAATTATTTTGCATTATTTTATTTGTGAGACATTTAGGAGTTTGTGCACTCTTGTGAGTTATCTTGATGACATCACAGGGGTTCATACCTCTTTTAAGCACATGTTGTTTACAACACAAGAATCTTCTACACACATATGATACTTTGTCATTCTTATCCATTCATCTAGAATGTTGGATAAGGTGCTTAGTTGTCTTATCTTATGGTTGTTTCTAGAGACATTCTAGGTGCTTCTTGAGAGGCCTTTATATATAGGGACTCCCAGTGTGTTTGAAGATCACATTCTGAATAGAGCAATGTATTCAGACATACTCTGATTAATTGATCATATCTATTTTTGATCTACTGTGTGCTTGTGTTTGAGTTCTTAGTTCCTAGGTGAATTTTTCCCTTAGCAAATTCTTACATGGTATCAGAGCAACTTGGAGATTTTCTCATCACATAGCTGTTTCAAGACCATCATCTTGCTTCATCACTGTAGCCCGACTCTAGAGTATCGTAGAAATTGGGAGCATCTAGAGCCAGATCTGACCTCGCCATTACATCCGAAACGTTGAATCGGTGGAAATTGGCTACAAAGCTGCCTACCCTAGGCCAAAGTCAATTTTGAGGCAAATTTTTTTTTTGCAAACCGGCACCTGAAGGACTAATTTGCAAAATTGGTATGATCATTTCAGATCTGTACATTTAATTTTCAGATCTACCTTTTTTTTCATCTGCATCTTTGTTATTTTTTGGATCTGCATTATTTTTCAGAATTTTTTTGGCTATAGGGCCATAGGAGAGATTTTTTGTAGGTGAATATTGAACCTTGTTGGTGCAAATCTAATATTTGCATCACATTTAGAAGGTCCAAAAATCCCCACATCAGATTTTGTTTCATCCAAATCAGACATCTAAGGCAAAATCTAGAGCCATTTATTTTTTGGAGGTGCGATGGCGATTCAGAAAAAATAATAGCATCAACGATTTTCAAATAGCGATATCTTCCTCATACGGACTCCTTTTTGTGAACAATTTTTTTTTTGGGTAGGATTTCATGATCTACACATTGGTGCAGGTGGTTTGAGATCTTTGATTCTAAATTTTTTTGCAACTCCAAAATCTCAAATTTTGCCACTTAAAATACTTGGTATGGGCTCATTTGGACTCCAAATCAAGTTCCATTTTTTTTTGAAGTGTATTTTTTTGTCTACTTTCTAGATCTACAATCACATTATAGGTTTTGTAGATAGAAATACTACTTTCAAAAATATGCCTTGAATTGGCAAGCAGCTTTCAAGTGCCAACATCATTTTTAGGGGGGTTCTTTGATTCTTTGGAGGTTCATTGATTGATCTCATGGAGTCTTGTCAGATTTGTCAGTTTGGTATTAGACCAAAATTGACAACAAGGAACTATTACAAATGGAGGACTTTGATAATTGACCATCTAAGAGAACATCTAGGATTGCTTCCTTATCTCTATTCAATGCCACCACATTTTGATTGGACATATATTATCAAGCTTAATCAATTTCTATGTAAAAGTGTGAGTAGGGAATCTTTTGGTCCTCTTAGATTGGCACATTTTCCTTGTGATATTTGGTGGTCTATTTGGGAAGCATATGGAGATCCATGTGATCCTCCATCTGCAGTGGACTTTCTACATCTAGTCATTCCAACTATGGTTTCTTCAACCTCAAATGAGATCACACCTCCAGCTCTTGTTTCTCCTACTGATCCTATTTCAGCCACAGATGCTTCAAAATCAGTGCAATAGGATACTTTATGTCTTCCTACTCTACCTTCATGTGAAGACTTCCTTTCAGACATTGCACAATTGTTCATGGAGTCTCACATTGAAGATGTGGAAGACATTATTGATGACATTCATCTTCTTTTTGAGAAAAATATTCCATCCTTTTCCATAGTGATAGATTCATGTACTTCAGCACTGCAGGGTACACATGGTCTTCCAGGTGATAATTTCTTGCTAGACATTTCAGCTCTATTCTTGGAGTCACACATAGTAGATATGGGAGAATTTTATGATGATTTCTCACTTCTCTTTGCTGAGGCAGATTTTTCTACAGTTATTGCACATTCTCTACATGATCAATCCTTCTAGGTTGGAATGATTGTGGATTCTTATGTATAGAATCTGCAAGAGGTCTCTTCATCAGTTGAGAAGACTATTGGTTTCTTGAGACAGGTTCTACTTCCTTCCTTGTTTGATCTACTCTTCTCTTCAGTATTTGTGGAGGAAGCCATCATCAGTATCGACATAGGGACTTTTGAATAGGATTTAGAGATACCAATCATCATTGAGATTCCTTCTCCATCTAGGGGACATATCTCATAGGTAGCCTTGCCTTTGTTTCTTCCAAAGGGGAGGAACATCGTACAAACATTGTGGATCAGCTTCTACATTGGAGCATTCTTCACTGATTGACACACTACTTTTAAGGGGGGGGGGGGGGGACTACCTTGTCTCCTTCTTCTCCTTTTTGGTGGGGAATTTTTTCTCATAGGAGGTTTTTTCCTTCTCCATTCTTTATTTTATATACATGGATGTATGTCGTAATGGGGGCGTCTTGATTACTCCATCCATCCATGCATCCATATTTATCTCTCTTTTTGGGGGAGGGTTTTTCCCATGAGGTTTTCCCTCTTTCTTCACTTTATGGGATATTTTCATCTTCATTATGTACATGGGTACCTAACATGGCCTAATAGCTGGGACCCATTATGCATCTTCATCCTAGTTTGTAAGCCTAAGGGCATTCCCCTAAGTTGCACTTAAGTGGGGGTGTTGGAGTAAATAAGTATTTACTTATTACACTTACTTAAGTTTACTTAGGATAATTCATTATTTAATTATTTTGCATTATTTTATTTGTGAGACAGTTAAGAGTTTGTGCACTCTTGTGAGTTATCTTGATGACATCACAGAGGTCCGCACCTCTTTTAAGAACATGTTGTCTACAACACAGGAATTTTCTACACACATATGACACTTTGTCATTCTTATCCATTCATCTAAAATGTTGGATAAGGTGCTTAGTTGTCTTATCTTCTAATTGTTTCTAGTGGCATTCTAGGTGCTTCCTGAGAGGCCTTTATATACAGGCACTCCTAGTGTGTTTGAAGATCACATTCTGAATAGAGCAATGCATTCGGACATACTCTAATTAAATTATCATATCCTTTTTTGTTTTACTGTGTGCTTGTGTTTTAGTTCTTAGTTCCTGGGTGAATTTTTCCCTTAGGAAAATTCTTACACTAACCAATAGTCCTTGTGCATGGTCCTTGGGCTTGACCATATCTAACAATGCTTGTGGAATTTTGGGGCTATCCCCTTTCAAAAGCAGCCTAAGCTTTGATGTAAAGTATCTATCAAATCTCACATAATTGGCATCTGTAGCTTCTGCAATCATATTTACACTCCATAGTTGCACTAGATTCCTCTCTCCATCCCTGGTCATCTCCAACTCCATACCCTTGGAGAAGAAGTTAAATCCCTTTTACAAGAATACATGCATGAGCAATGAATACCAACAGAATGGTTTGTCCAATTTTCCCCGTGCTATCCCCACTAGGCCATTGTTAATTTCTTTTGCAAGGAAAGTAGCAAAATCCAGGATAGTGCTCATCCCAAATTGAAGAGTTTGAGCCATGATAAGGACAATAGAGCCTTAGATTTGATTAACTTCATCCATCCCAAAAAATCTTTCAAAGAGAAAAATATAATGCTTGAGCTCTAAGGTTGAAATGCCTTCTCAACAATGGCTCTTGGGTACTGGCTGTAATTACAGGCAAGGTGCCAATTTTAACAGCATGCTCCTGCAATGGCCCTATTCTTAGGTAAATCCTTTGTGCATCATACCTTGCTTGAAGGTCATCCATATCAATAGTTTCATGCATAGAGTGGTTAGGATTGAGGTTGAAAAGCTCACTAATTAATTCAGAGCAAACCCTCAAGAGATTCACTCTAGCAGGGTTCTTTACCCACCCTGTAATCAGATTATATTTCTTTGCCAAATCTATCAATAAATAACTATCAAAGAAAATTGTGGGGACTATTACTTTACCAATGCCAAACTCCCATACATTTCTCATAGGAGTGTCCAATTTTTGCTCTGAAAACCATTTCTTAAACAACTCCAGCCCCCCATGGAAACCTAGGCATCTCTTACCCAATTTGCTCTATCATAAAAACCTTTTGCTATGGCCACTTTTGGGTGTTTTGGAATGAGTTCCCCCCCCTTAGTTATTTCATGTACTGATATGGGGAATTTTTCAAGAAAATCATCGTGCATAGAATGTTTCAAATAATCTGTTTGTCCAATGAATTCTTTTTTGGGGAGGCATTTTGAATAAAACCCTAGAAATTTTATAACAACAAATACTTGAATTTCTTAAAGAGTCACAGAGTACTTACCCACTAGAATTCACACTTATACACTATGTGATTTCTTTTGCAATTTTACTGGATCCCTAGACAAAATTTTTCGTGCCCTAGCTCTAAGAATTTTGTATGCCCTGATGTTCTTTCTACACTTTGGTGATTCATTAATGGTGAGATCATGAGTTATTTTCATAAATTCAAATCGCATGAATGAAATCTGAATCATATTTACTCTTAATAACCATTACCTCCAAATTGTAACCAAATTTGAATCCTATATGTAGATTTTCACTAGATCGAATGGCTTTGATTTAAAAGGCAACAAGTTTCATGGCTTTAAAAGCAAGGCTGTGTGTGACAATATTGCTTGCTCGCATTTCTTAAATTTCTTGCAACTTAGAATTGTGGGGAAGCGTCACTCATTTATCAAGACAACATCAATGATCATATCAATTCACATTTGAACAAAATCCAATCAGCTATTCTGACCAATAGGAAGCCTTTATATGAGTTAGTGCCTTTTGACAACTTCCATGCTAGTTGCTCCCATATCCTCTTCTGAGCGAGCATGTGCTTGACGTCACTCTTTCCACGTGTCAAGTTGGGGCATTCCTACTTTTCTTATCTAATGAGCATCTTCAAATTGTGGGCTTGCGCAAGTCATCGATCTTTGAAAGATCAATGGTGGTAATGCTAGAAATCTATAAACCTTACAAGATGTGAAAAGTGACATTACCATGGACACATGTTTGCATGGCACATTCTTGCTTTGTTTAAACTTCCCTCAAGTTCTTTATGTAGGAAAGCATCCTTCATTGATGAAGGTAGGATTAATGGTGTGAAAAATTTCTGCACTTTATGGTCAGTCATCCACTTGGACCAATGAAATGACCCTGCTCAACCCCTGTGCTCTGACCCACCTAACTACTGCATTAATTTTTGAGGTTTTTGTGCCCATAGCATAAGTACTTCCAACTAAGCATAAGTGGCAAACCACATGGCGTAACTCAGTGTTCTTTCATAATTTGGCTCCATTGTGACATGCATCACAAAGGTACAAACACACATTCCTTATTTGACTAGCAGCTTCATAATATGGGATTTCAGTAACCCTCGATCTTTGAAAGATTTATGGCAGATGAGGCTTCACTTCCATCTAGCAAACAAACTTCTTCAGTGGAACATCTAGTAGTACATGGCAGTGATCACTTTACAGTGTGTCACACCATAGCATATAGTTAAAATCTCTTGACCCCACCTTGCCACATGTCCAAGAACCGCTTGCCCGCATTGTTTATCTTTCTTGCAACTTCAAAATGTGGGTATGCATTGGCCTTTGATCTTTGATAGATCAACAGTTATAGAATTAGACATTTTAAATACCACATTGGCTAGAGTGATGAATAAAATATCTCCATCCATTTTGACTCATCTGACATTTTCCATGGAAGACATCTCATCATGATCTTTGAGAATGGCAGGCCCATCTTGTCAGACTGTGCCACTTGTCCCATTTTTGCTTCCCCACATTATTTAATTCACGAGCATCTCCATCTTGTGGGAAAGCGCTAGCCCTTGATTCAAATGAAATCAATGGTTGATGCTTCTTGGTGATAAACGCATATCTCTATTAGTAACTCAACCAATGATATCATAGGAAATCCAGAACATGCATGAAAAGTATTGACAAACTTGCAAAAGTTCTGACTAGCTTTGACAACCATGAACCTTTTTTGACACACTGAGGCTAAAATGTTAGTAGGGGCTATGTGTCAAAAATGTGCTTTCCCACAATATTTAAAGACCTTGTAGCTCCATACTGTAGCAAGCCTCAACCCTCGATCTTAAAAGAATCTACGATGCTTGAAAGTTATCACAACTTGGACCTTTTTTCAAATAAAATAATGCAATTTAGGAAAACTTTATAAAGTTTATCAAAAGATTAATAAAGGCATCTTTGCACATATATATCTTTAGGATAAAAATGTCCTGCCAAAATTTATTTTAAATAATACTTTCTAAAGTTCTCAAAGGCTAGGGCCAAACAAGGCAAGGCACAAGGTTATTTGGTGAATTTTTTGCCTAGAGTTTTTTTTAACCAAATTTCAAATTACTTGGAGTGCACATTTAGGGTTTTTCACTACTAAATACAACAAAACAAGGGTGGTGAAAAACTAGGCCAACAATGGCTCTGTCTGGGGACAATGAATAAGCAAGATTCATATGAGGGCTTAGAATCCCTGGGAGAAGCAAACCATAAGCTTGAGCTTAAAAACTATGACAATTTAGAGAGTGCAAAAATGCAGGACATAAAAAATATACAAGGATTGCACAAAAGACAAAAAGATTATACAGAATGTAAAAGGAAACCTAGACTACTATTCATGGAGAAAATAAGTATTTTCCAAGAAAAAATACCTCTTTAAGAACTATCCATGAACTGGTAGTTCAAGAATATTGTCTGATAGATTTTTGAGAACATAAGAATCCTCACCCCAAGTATTTTAAATCAAATAAGGGCCTAACAAGATAGGATCAAATTTTCCATGTTTTCCTTTATCTTCTATCCTGGCATTCCACATAAGGACCTGTTGGTGTTTGAAAATGTTACCCGTTTCCAATTACCCTGATGAGAACAAAATGTATCTAGGGGCAGCTAACTCCCATTATCAACACATCCATTCAAACACCAGACCAACTATAAGGCTATACTCCTTCTGCACTTCAGGCTTTGCAAAACCTAGGCGGGTGAACCTATAGATTCCTTATATGGTACTAGTTGTCAAAGCATACACTAAATCTATTCAATGTAGATAAAACACTTATTTTCTCCTAAGAACTCATGAAATAACACAAACCTATGATAGCTAGATGCAAATCTATGAATCTCATAAGTTGAGTGAGGGCATTCTATGATAACTCTTCAACATGAAAGGGAAAAAGCATTTGATTAATGATGTTGAGTTTCAACAAATCCTCAAACATGCAGCAATATAACAAGTGATCTTAAAAATGATCAGTGCCTAATCCATTGGGAAATTCCATGAATTCAAAACATACATCTATGAAATCAGGACATATTCTGTATACCCAGACATTAGATCTATCTAATCACCTTGTGATTTAGACATCAGTGTTCATTTAGATCTTATTCTCACAAAATATCCTTCTCAGCATAGCCAGTAACCCTGTCAAAACACATTAAGCATTTACTTCGCACTTTGTTCCAATAGCAAAATATATCAGACATACAACCTTAAGGGGAAGCAAATTGATCTCAGCTCTTCATTCTAGGATCACATAAGACTACAGATTACTGAGACAGGAGACGAGAACTAGAATGAAACTAATCAAATGCTTGCTCATATGTATTCATTTCCTTGAAACAATACAATCAAATGCATGAAATTAAAACATGAAACAACCTAATGTATTAGAACTATCTGTATTAACTTTACACTACTGCTGTTCATATGAGAAGAAATTGCTGAAGGAAAATGGCATCATAGTCACAGGAATGCAACCAGAACTGGATCCAAAACCTTGGTATCACAGTAATGTGCAGATTTTCTCCAAAGAACTAGAACTTCCCAAAAAGCTAGAACCCTTCAAATGGAAGAAAGAAAGAATAATATAGGATGAAGATGAAATCGCAGATTGAACCTGCGACTGCCATCTGTGGACTTAGAAATCCATCTCTTGCAATTGTAAAGACTCTCTCTAACCTCTTTCTTCCATTTGATTTGATTTTTTGTTTCATCATTAGATTGCAACTGATTTGAAAAATATCCCCAACTGAATGATGAAATCCCTTATTTGCTAAAAATCTCATTTGTATCAAAATGCTGATAATAACTTGCTTTAACTAACTCAGAGATGCCCAAAACTAAATTCTCCTTATCTTTTACGCATATTCAAGCTATTAACTTGCCAAAAATTAGAACTAAACTTCCTGGTCTGAAAATGGTTGCAATCTGGAAAGATGAAAGAAAACCTTCTATAACTTGAACCAGCTACTACTTGTGCAAAAATTTACTCTGAAATCGGATAGTTCATCTTTTCTCGATTTCGATGGTATATTGGAGTGCATATCTAGCTTATCGGAAACCCACTGAAAATCATTTTAAAAATGACCCCTCTGGTATAAAAAACATGGTCTTCACATTTGATTTTTTAAATTTATTTCAAAAATTAAAAAATCTAATGTCCAAACTTTATAAAATGCATCCTTTTGAAATAAAACTCAATCACATACATTTTTTGAAAAAAAAATATTAAAAAATTATCTTTTTTAAATATTATATATTTTTCTTCTCTTTCCAATCTGAGGTCAAACCTCTATTGACCAAGCCTTTCTGCCATGTGGCAGTCTCTGATTGGCCAACCACTGCTCTCTGATGCCATGTCAGCACTGCAGGGACCCAGTGCCACGTGTCACCAAGGTGCATCCCCGCATTACTTAAATCCCTACAACTCCATAATGTGAGATTACGTTGACCATCAGATCATGACACGTGTCATGATCTGACGCATCCTTACAAGTTGCACCTAATCGTCACCTCGCCGCCAGCTGGGACCCACTTGCCACGTGTCATAATTTTGCTTTCCTACATATTTTAAATCAGGTGCGACTTCATATTGCAGGGAAGCGAGCACCCATCGATCTCCGCCATCTGGCGTCATCTCGCGCGTCCGCCCATCAACTCACCACATCAATGTCATTGCATCTCTATTTAAAATTGTGCTGAGTCCCCTCCGGTTGACGTCACTTCCACATCGACCACATGGGCACAGGGCCTCACACTCAACTAGTGCTTGTCTTGAAGACGTTATGTGATATGCTTGAAATGGTATTTAAAAAGCTAATTTCTAAGCTACCCACCCAATGTGGGATGAAACCATTTCATAGTCTTTCCTTTTACTTTGGTGAAGAATCAGCGCTGGGTTTGTTTCAACGTGTCTGGTCTCCTCATTTGTTTGACAGCTTGGAAACTTTCTTTGACTGTGCTTGTTTTATAGAGGACGGCTTCCTTTCTATATCGCGTGGGAAACATCCACCGCCTTCATTGCCATTGCCCTGTGTTCTTTGCTAGATCTTCATGCTGCTTCCTTTTCTTTTTAAAAATTCCTCTGTGGGTTTCTATTTTCTCTTTGTGCGTTGATACTGCTTTTGGCGTAATTTGCCTCTTTGTTAGGCGTGAACTTTCTTTCTGCCCTAGGCGTGGGTTCTATTCCTCTGACAGTGGTTTTTTTCTTGTGTGAGACATGTTTTCTTTTACTTGCTAGACCTGTAGCTTGGACCTCTTATGGTGCTGCTACCTCCTTTGAAACTGCGGGTGCTCCTGAACAGTTGAGATGCCTCTATGCATATGAGACATGAAAAAGTTCAAAGGTGCCCCATTGCATCACCTGTCATCTCACCACAACGATCTCGCAAGGATTCAAAAACATTGCCTCTCAATCTAATATGCTGCCCTCTACAATAAACATGATCTTTCCCACAGCAACATCCTTCCTCTTGTCAAGTCACATTGTTAACAACCCATACTTCCTTTTGTCCTATATGCCCCGAGCACTCAATGTGGAGACACTTTCTATTTTACACATCTCATTTTGCTTCTTATGCAAATTTTTACCTTCACCCATTGGCATTTCCCTTCAAAGTGTTGACTTTGCTTCTTACTCAATCTGTCTTTTATTTCTTTCCTAATGTGTAGTCTTCCTCACAAATCAAATGCACCCATATTAACTTTCAATCTACAAATATGAGTTTTCTTTAATGGCATGTTTCAATGTGGCCATATGTTGTTTTAATAGGCCACATTTTAAAGCTCAAATCAATAAGATGCACATACTTCATTGTCGCATTAGAAACAACCTTCGAATATCACTTCACATGAGATTCAGTAGTGCCTTACCCATAGGAATTTGACCTAAATTTAAAGCATATTGTCTTCACAAATGTCTTGTCCTTCATTTGATGAAGTTAGCCGGGCCCCAAAGTGGGTCCGGCTAAAAGAAAAAAATTTTGTTCCTGGACAACTGCATCCTCGAACTGATCCACTGACCTTCTCAGACTGATTGGAAAAAATTTTGACCACAGATTGATCATTAAATCTCGCTTTACCACTGATTTGCAAACTGTTAATTTTCATGTCAGGAGGTCGGTTGACTGCATTTAAAAACTGACCCAAACAATTGACCAAGCTCTAAAATTTGGCACACTGAATCTTTGCTCCACATTCTTGCACCCTATTAGATCTCGTCTCATGAAGAATTCCAAGTCAAAAGATATTCAATGTCAAAGTTGCCCTCATAGATTTACTTGCAATAAAACATGTCAGAAAACAACAAACTGGGTTTGGATTTGGCCTGGAAAACTGGGCAAATGGACACTTGGAAAGACGAAAAATGGGGTGTTGGTTCTCTGTCATGAGGATATTATAAATATGTTATTTGGGCTCGTGATGAATCACTGGGCGCAAATGGAGGATGTTCAAAGTGGGCTACTTGGAATTTTGCAACTAGGAACACTGACTGAAAAGCGATTTTTAGAAATGTAAAGACCTTGGAAAAGTGTACAAACGGATTTATCATGACTTGCAAACTGACACACTTGTAGTATTTTCAGTGGAAAATATAGGGGAACAAACCATTCATTCTCACTAATCACGAATTAGGAGTTATAACATCATGAATAGGGGTTCCGATAAATCTGCAAATGCTGACACCAGTAAAAGCTAGAAATCACGTTTGGAATCGCATTTGAAAACTGATCAAACAGATTCGTCAAGACTTGGAAATTGAAACATAAAAAGTCTTTGACATCTAAAATGTGATGCAAAATGAATTTCAACATTTGGGTCAACTGGTCAAAAGTTATTACGAGTCAAATAGGGCTTCCCAAAAATAGGTGCAAAGTGCAAAAGCACTAAAATAGTAGCTGACCCACTTTGAGGGATTCAAAACCTAGTCAAACGGACTTGGAATGACTCAAAATCTAAAACATAGGTTTTCAGGTATAGATATTAGATACTTCCAAAGTGGTAAGTAATGACACATTTCTGGGTGCAAGATATTCAGATGCAAACAAGGCCTCTTGTCGCTGTTTGACACTAGGGCAGAATTGCAAATTTGACAAATGCTTGAAAAAAGGACTCCGCCAAATAGCTCAGAATGATGATTTAACCTCATGGAATAGGTAGACAGGCTCAATGGAAAGTGTTAGAAACATTAAACACCATTTATGCATTAACTCAACAGCGAGGTACATAGGCTTCACAAAGCAATTATAGGCCTATTTTTTTAATAGTGCTCAAAATTGACCATGCAATTTTGAGTGCCAACAAGACCAAATCTCCACTTTCAAATTTCTTTCTGACTATCCTCTTATCATAGAGTGCTTTAACCTATAATTGCAACTTTTGGTTTCTAATTGATGCTTCTTTCCTGGTCTCAGTTAGCCCAACTAGTTCATCCAATCTTTCTTGCATATCATCAATGATATCCTCATCATACATTTGAATATAGTTATAAAAACCTACCAGGTTGTTCTGAGGCATCCTTGCTTGAATTCCATACACCATATCAAATGGAGCTACACCAATGGCTTTCTTCACAGTTACCTTGTCAGCCCATATTGCTAATTGTAACTTGGAATCCCATGCTTTCTTGTTATCATCCAAGGTTCTCTTAATAACCTTTGACAGGCTCTTATTTGTGGATTTAGCTTGTCCATTTCCTTTTTGGTTATAAGGAGAAGATGATGATCTTGTTATTCCATATTTATCACAAAATCTGATGAATTCCTCAGACCTAAAGCACATTGCATTGTCTGTTAAAATTTTTTGAGGACAACCAAATCTGGAAATAATATTATTCAGTAGGAAATTATTGACAACTTTACTTGTTGCATTTCTTGTGGGGATAGCCTGTACCCACTTTGTAAAGTAGTCAGTAGCCACTAAAATACAAGAATAGGTAGTGCTAGACTAGGGGGAAATCTCTCCTATGAAATCCATACCCCATTGTTGAAAGGGTGCTTGGACCTCCATTGGCTTCAATGGACTATTATCTGAGAACCTTAGTTTTCCAACAAACCTCTAACAAGGGTCACATTTCCTAATCATAATTTGAGCATCCTTGAAAAGAGAGGGCTGCCAAAATCTAGCTCTCATCACCTTATGTGCAGTGGTCTTGGCCATATAGTGTCCTCCACAAAATCTAGCATGCATTTCATTTAAGATTTCTTTTGCCATTTCTTGATCAATACACTTCAACAATACCCCTTCAAAATTTCTCCACCATAAACTGCCCTAGACAATTATGTATCTAATGGATTGTAATTTAGTACTCCTCTTTTCATTTTTAGGTGAATGGGGAGGAGCTTCGATGTGTTCCAGTAATATATAACATTAGTGTACCAATCACAATGATCCATGTCACATGAGTTAGATTTGAGGTCATCAACTACCACGTTTATCTGATTGGCATCCAAATTAGATTCAACCATGAGTTTAGCCAAACCTTGACCTCTTACCAACTTAGTTATCTATATTTCAATGTTGAATTCTTGGATCTTGTTGATCCATCTACACCTTCATCCTGACACTTCTTGCTGAGAAAATGTCTTGATAGTAGCACTAGGCACAAATGCAATGACAGTAGCACCTACTAAGGAGCATCTGAAAGCCTTTATAGCCTTTACTAAAGCATATGCCTATTTTTCATTTATCTCATATTTCAATTCAGTAGGCTATAATGACTTACTGAAAAAAGCAATGGGTTGTTCATATCCTTCTTCATTTTTCTACAACAAGACTATGGCTACAGTATGAAAGGATGCAAAAGAAAAAATATGCATAGGCTTGGTATAATTTGGGGTTCTGAGGACTGGGGCATTTTTTATTACAATTTTAATATCTTGGAATGCTTGTGAAGGCTCACCATTCCAATCTATAGTAGCTCCCTTCTTGAACATCTTTGAGATAGGTCTACTAATTTTAGCAAAATTTGTAACAAACCTTCTAAGAAAATTAACTTGGCCAAAGAAGAATTGAATTCCTTTTACATTCTTTGGCTTGGGGAATTTATCAATAGCTACTACTCTCTCAGGATCTATTTTCACCCCATCTTTAGATACTATATGTCCTAGTAATATACCTTCTGTCACCCTAAATGTACATTTCTTTGTGTTCAAGGATACTCCATATTCCAGAGTTTTGATAAAAAAATTCTCCAAATTCTTGCAGTAATCCTCAGCCTTCTTAGAATAGGCTATAAGATCATCCTAGTATACAACCATAAATTTGTCGATATAATCATGTAATGCCACATCCATAGCTCTTTGGAAAGTAGCTTCTGCATTAATCAAGACAAATGGCATCCTTACATTTACATAGGTTCCCCATGGGGTTGTGAAGGCTGTCTTAAATTGTTCATTTTCCTTTACCAAAACTTGATTTTACCCTGAGAAACCATCTATCATGGACATTAATTCAAAACCAGTTACTTGTTGCAACATGGCTTCCATATTTGGTAATCCATAATTATCCTTCAAGGATGCAATGTTCAAATTCCTGAAATCCACACATAATCTTATGTCTCCATTTTTATGTCTGACAGGTACCAAATTTGAAACCTAGGTGGAATGTCTAATTGGTTTGATTATCCCCCCATCCCTTAATTTCATTAATTCTTCTTGCATTTTGGGAGCTAGGGTAGGGTTTACTGGTCTTTGTTTCTATCTGAAAAGTTTTACATTATCCTTTAGTGGTATGACATGTTGGAAAAAATCTTCCCTATAAGACTTAAGGTCATCACATGACCATGCAAAAACATGTCTATACTTCCTAAGCAAGTCAATTAATGGTTTTCTAATTTCAGCAGGCAAATTTTGGCCAATATAAGCCTTTTTTGGAGCTTCATCTGTACCACAGTTTATCTCTTCTAATTCTTGAGGCTTAGGGTCCTTAACTCCTACTTTGACTCTATCCCAGTTATAAAAAATACTTTCCAAGACCACTAACCCCTTTGGCACCTTGTTGGTTTTCAACTGCATAATCTCCTAGCCAACAATGGTTTCCTTACCATCTATGGTTTTAATTAAATCACTACAATCCATTTCTTGACCCTGGTATCTGTCTTCATTTAACAAAAAAATTATAATGTCTTTTTCATCTTCAAAGACTTGCCAATTTTCAATGTTATTAGGTATAGAAGGTCTATTTTTCACCTCAATTTGAGAGATTCCTGCAAATGATATCTCCTTAAGTTTGATTGCTACATTTGCTAATAAATCTACCATTTTATTTTGAGTCCTATCTCTCCATGATATACCAAATGCATCAAAAGATTCTATCTGATCCCAAATTGCATTTCTATATTGTTTCAATCTCTTGTTCTTGGCTGCATAGGTTTCTTTTATTTGGGAGATAACTAGTTTAGAATCCCCTATGACATGCAATTTCTTGATTCCAAGATGTGTAGCAACTTTCAATCCTAGCAACAAGGCTTTATACTCTGCTATATTATTTGTGCAAGAAAACTTTAAAGTGAATGAGTATCTAAAAGTATTTTTCTCAGGAGAAACAAAAACTACCCTTGCCCCTACACCCTCTTTAGAACTAGCCCCATCAAAAAAAATTGTCCATAATATTGGTGAGTTTGTACAACATTAAACTTCATGTTCAATTACAATAGGGAAATTTTCAACAATTTGAATAATCAATTCAGCTCTGAAGGCATTCACACCAGTATCTAAGAAGCAAGTGGCATCTTAGTCAATTTCTTCCCCTAAAATGTGACTAACCCTTGTTTCTCTGTTTACCTTGACAGCTTTATCCCCTATGTGAAAAGTAGCATAGGTTAAGTCACATTGTAGACTACCCCCCATAGCAGCACTCCATTTTTAAGAAAGCAATATTCCATAGTGTGGAGGTATATCCACTACAAGAACTGACATGGTTAACTTTACTTCAAGATATGCAGCTAATTTGAATGGTAAAGCATTAATGGCACCTATGACTGGGACTTCCCTAGCATCCACTCCTCTGCATCTAACCTTCTTGGTGTCCACTTTCAACCCTAAGGCTTCCATTACTTTGAAAGGCATTATGGAGTTAGAAGCTCCTGAGTCTATCATGTAATTTTTTAGGGTCTTCCCTTTTATGATCAGACTGAGGAAAAATGGGTCAATATCTTCTATAAATATCACTAAGGAATTGTCTAAAAGCATTTGGAGAATCTGGGATATGATATCGCTATCCTCTACTACTAATGGGGTCTGTTGGATAACAGTTTGTTCTACAACATTATTATTGTTTCCTATCCCTCCCAACCATGATAAAGCCTTGCTTTTATGCTCTTCAATTCTAAGAAGTTCAGACAAAGGTAATTTTACAGTTATTTGGGACAACATGGCAATCATATCAATAGGTTAAAGAATAGTGGGCCTTACAAGAATACCTAGAGTTGAAGTCTTTAGAATAGCAGGAACCATTGTTTGCTTGATAGTATCAAGTCCTAATTTCTTTGGTTGCATAACTACTTTTGTTGTTTCATTTGTTTGAAACTAAACCTTCTTTTCTGGTTCCCACTTCTTAACCTTGTTTTCTTTGATCTTAGGCACATCTATATTGACTTTCTTATTTTTATCATTCATCTTATGGGTGATATGTTTGATGAATACATTGGATGGCTTTCTTGCATCATTATTTATTGTTCTATTTCTCAAATTGTAGTTACTATGGACTTGGGAAATCATTTCTACTATATGTCCTCTTTGGAGGGCATTCTTAAGCTTGTGTGACCTACATCAGAAGATGTAACAGATACCTTATTTTCATCATAATCTTCATCATCTAAAAGCACTTGCCAATGATGTAAATGATAAGCAATTCTTTGACTGGTAATATCATTTTCAGGTTCTTCAGATTTAGAATCTATAAAATCATAACACATTCTTACCATATTGCAACTTATATCATCATGGCTTTTCTCTTCATTTTCTTCTTCAAATTGCACACCTTGATCAAAGGCAAATAATTGAGCAACAACACAATAATTAGAAGAATGAGGTGATTGACATACAATGCACCATGGTACATCATCATTCATATTTATAGTGTTCCTTTGCAGTAGATTTGGGGTACCCTTATCCTTCACATTTTGTGTCTGGTTGGGGACTGGCTTACCATCTTTCCACTGGGTAGTGTAAGGGTAATTTTGCATTCTAGGTTGCCTGTTGAAATTGCTATTATTCACAGGGGTTCTCTCAGCAACATTTGGCTTATTGAAACTAGTGGGATTCATCTTCTTTAGTAATTCCAAAACTTGGCCTATAGTAGGCTCTTTTGGCTTATTTCTTATAGGAGTTTTATAACCCTCCCTTTTGTTATTGTTCTTGGGATTAAAAAACTTAGGATCATCCCTCCTACCTAGTTTTCTAGATGCCTTCCTATTATTCTCTATATTTATTGCAACTTTATAGGCGTCCTTTAAAGTTTTGGGATCCTTATCCCTCAATTGATAAGCCATTTTGCTATCAAAAGCATTGAAATATGTTGTGAGACAAACATCCTCATTCAACCTCATAACTTGAAATAGTCTGTACATACCTTTCTAGAATCTTACATTTAAGTCAAATGTCGACTCATTTGGGTTTTTCTTGATGTTATTGAATTCATTCAACATGAACCCAAAATTGGTATTATCTTCATACTACTCTTTAAATAATTTCTCCAAGTCACTCCATGAGGTGATACTGTCATCAGGTAGCCTTCTGAGCCAATCCCTCGCATCCTTAGTTAGTGAATGCATAAACAATTTTATTACCATATCTTCATGTTCAACTTCATAATCATTTAATATATCAATGAAAATTCTCAAATGTTCTTCATTAGTAACAACATTATTCCCAAAAAACTTAACCACTTTGTCTCTTAAATCAAACGATATGGGATGTGGAGCACTAGGGATACCAAAAAATGATATTTGTCTATAATTTTCTAGGTATATATGTTTCTTCTGAAAACTAGGAACATTTGAGGTACTTGCTATATTGGCTTGGTTTAGAGGAACTACATTTTGAGTTTTTTGATGTTGGACAAAGGGGACTTGGGTGCTAATGGTGGATGATGAGGCAAGGACAGATTGGGATATTTCCTGAGTTGAGATTATTAGACCACTAGCTGGTGTAGGAGTTATAGATGGGATGGACAAATTTGGCCATGAAGACAATGTAGAATTAAATTTTATGAATTGGATTTTTTTCCTAGTTTCTGCTGCTTGAGCTTCATTCTCAACCTTCTCAAGTTCTTTTGCAAGATCTTCCTTCTCCTTTCTAGCTATTTCTAGGTCTAGATCTAATTTTGACATAGGAGGGTTCTATAGGGTCTACGTGAATAGGTTTATAGGTTTGGACTTGGGTAATAACAGGCTCTTGTCTTTGGCTTAAGAGCTTTTCTTGTTCTTGAACCTTAGATCTCAAAGTATCTACATCTCCAAAAACATCAGTATGGAGAGTCATAGTTTTTTCTTCTAACTTTTTATTCTCCTCCTTCAAGGCATCCATATTTCTCCTTCAAGGCTTGCTCCTTCACTTTTTCAAGATGAATGCGTTTAGCTTCTTCCTCAGCAACCCATTTCTTCAGAACTCCTATCTCATATTGTACTTCTTTAGGGTCTGTAGAAGTAGCCTCTGAATCAGCAGGATCATCTAGATCAATAAGATTGGGCTCCATGTACGAGGGTGCTTTGGGATTAAAAGGATCATCAAAAAAACTCCTAAATCCTAGCCTGCAGTTCATATCTGCTATGAGATCTGGACTTAATGAAGTAATTCTTACTGTAGACACATCTTTGTCTTGAAAAAATCTCTCATCTGGTAATGGGGTAGTAAAAATGCCTCCTAAGAGTCTTGCAGTTTTAGATTCAGAACTGAGTGAAGAAGACTCTCTCCCTAATATTGGTTGATAATGGGAATTGATGGACACACTACCTTTGGGTTTCCATGTGGGATTTTGATCTATCCTTTTCTTATTTTGGTTCTTCCTACTAGCTTGGGGTAAATTAGTATACATTGGTACATCAAGATTGGCTCTCATGTAAGCTCTTATGTTCTTTCTCTTGTCAGCCATATTCACCTTTTGTTAAAATAAGAACTAGCTTCAAAACCTTGACTGGGTTGCCACCTTATTCTTAGGAAAATACACAATGACAATTATTCCTGACTCCAAGGAAACAACACAAAAATAGAAAAAGAAATATCTGACATAGATAGACCAATAAATGAGATCATAAGATTGTAACTCTTTGCTCGTTAGATAAGATAGCTGGAGAAACTAGATACATCAATATGTTGCTGTGGTATTTGGGATTTCTCTCTTTAAATTCTCAAGGTTTGTCACTAGAATATCATTTTATAACCACAAAAAAAACTTAGAGGACCTGACACACATGTACATAGTAGGACCAAAGAATCTGTAGTACATTTTATAGTTGTGTTGGACAACTCCCCACTAGGGTCGCCATTTTGTTGGAGTTTTATAACTACTAAGAAACAAAATGCTCAATACCAAGGTGATATCACTCACACAATCTAAGGATTAGCCAACTCCTATTAACAATTATGTGTGCAAACCATTTGGACCAAACTTCAAAAAAACCAAAGGTGGTTTTCTACTCTTTAGGCTCTGCAAAACCAGGGTGGGTATACCCAGGGATGATTCAAGACTGGGAAACACTGTATGAGAATTATTTTAGTTTCATTCTAATTCTCATCTCAAATCCTCAAATACATGCATAATTCTTGACAATTTGATAAACACATCCCATATAATAGATCTGGCCAAAATTCTTCTATAGATCTGCATATGTTCTCAGCAATAGTGACTAACTGAAGCTAAAACATTCCATGCAAACAAGTACTGGCCAACTTTGAAGATCTACATGAAATAAAAGTAAAATTGATTATAATTCTGCATTTGAAAACCATTTAGGACATATTTCTCTTTGAGCTGAGTCAATTTGACCAGTGCCTAATCCATTAGGGCTCAAAGTCTACTACAAATCCTTAGATCTAATTTGTTGCCTTACAACAAATATTATCAGCAATTCTTATCAGAATTCATCATTCAAAAATCCTTCTTAATACTATAGCAACCTTATCAAATTCATCAAAGATTTTACTTAATCCATTGAACTAATAATAGTGATGAATAGATATACAACCTAATTGGATTGCATTCAATTGTACAAGCCTTTACTCATACAACATCAAGATAACCAAGTAATCAAAAGGAAACCAAATTTAGAAAGAACTGATATGGGGATAGCTCATAATTTGTATTGATTTTGTTTGAAAATATTATACATTTACAGTAAATGCAGAATGACCTTAAGAAGAAACACAGAGATAATTCTATATTCATGTATTCTCAGGAACTAACAAAGAAAATACATCATAAACTTGCTCTAAACATTATACTAAAAAATAGACTAAGTATATCACCTAGAAACACTAGAAATCATACCCTTCTCTAGCCTTGGAATCTCACTTATATAGTGTGAGATGCAACAAGCTTCAGGCTAAGCGAAATTGACAGGTATCCTTTACAAGAAATATTTACATACACCTATCACAAAATGACAAAATGTGAATAACAAAAAGACTAGTACACTAAAAATCCTTTTGTGGGTCCATTTCTGTTATTCCCTTTGGGGAGACAAAAACACTATGATCGGATTCCTTTAATGTTCTAGTTCCTCGAGATAGGTGGTCATCAAATGTGATAGTGATGAGTCACCTCCTGCTACCTGAGGATCCTCTTTGTCTTTATCATTAGTGGCAGAGGTGGCTTCTAATTTTGTGCCCTCTTCTTCATCATCATTCTCCACCTCATCATCTCCTTCTATCCATTCTATAGAAATAAACTCTTCCTTCAACTTATTATAGGTAGTGTCCTCTGGGCAGTCAAAATTTAAAAAATTTCTTTGTATAGTTACTAATGAATTTGCATTTGCCTCTATATCAAAAAAATCTTTTTTGATGGAGTTATAGAATATCTATTCTTTTACCAACTCCCCATTTTTCATTGCCCATAATAAATGGGCAATTTCATTTATAACCTTATTCATTCTTTCACTGAAGACTTCATCTAGCTCCCTCTTCCATTCTTCCTTTTCCTTTATTTTATCAATTGTTTTTAGAGCACAAGGGAATAAATAATTTTTTTTTGCAAAATACTTGGAAAAACAAATAGTTAATCTTCTGTAGAAGGAATCTTGCTTATCATCAAAACCCTGAAACTTATTTAGAAAATAAAAAATTCCTTCTATTTGATGATATGTTAGCTAAATAAAAAATATACACATAACAGTGATATCTAGATTTCTCTCTACCCACTTCTGTATAATGGGTCTAAATATAGCTTCATTTTTCTTCAATTCATCCCTGATAGCTGAAATCCTTGCTAATAGATCAAAAAAATTAGGCCATTCTATCCTGTCTATTAAATACATGATACCTTGCCTCAATTTTTCTTCATATTGATTATTATGTTCTACATGCATTGCATATAACTTATTTTTCTCCTCTTCAAAATTGTCTACAATATAGAACTGAGGCCTTTCTGGAGTATAGGTATCTCAATAATTGGTGTTGATTTAAAATGCTCAATAGGTGGCCATGGGGGGTATGCAATTCTGGGTTTACTAGTCTCTCCTATTTTTCTTTTCCCAAGAATCTTCTCCATTTGAGTTACTTTTTTTTCTAATGATTGTATTTGCATACCCCTCTCCTCATATGGTTTCAAAAATTCTTCAAACTTAGCATTGAGTTGGGAAAATTTATCTTCCTCTCAGCTAGACACCACGCTACCAAATTTTAGCACCTCTGATGCTAGCCCAATTATTTGTTTACTACCTATCTCACTAGCCCTAAACATTGTCAATGCACCAATATGCTCTGCAGTGGGAATCTCATGCTTTCTAGTATTGTCCCTTTTTTCCCTAGACCATATAACAAGGGCCTAGTGGTCATCACTAAATTTGACTCCTCTATGAGCCTATAGTATTTCTTCAGTAGTCCTCAGTTGAACATCCCTTTGTTTCCTTACTAAATAAAAAAAAATGGCATTTTCTATATCCCACTCCGGTAGAAGGAGGACTCCTAACTGTCTAACAATTTTCCTCTCAGCTTCAGGAGTAAATTGAGCAAAATCATTCAAAAATTTATATTTCACCTGTTCCTTAATATCTAAATTAGGTTTGTCTGGCTGTTCTGCTTTTATCCCATCACAAGTTTTCTCAAAATTTCCCATGTTTAATCTCCAAAAAAATTGAGCAAAAGCCCTAGAGTTTACAAAATTCTCATCATTAATAAACTTGTCAGAAGCTTGGGCAACTATCGGATCAATTTCCTTACCTTGGTAATTAGCAATGGTTAAGTCCAAGGAAGGTGTAGGAGGTTCTTGTGGCTCTCCAATCTCCAAGTCTATAGATGTAATAATTACATCCCATTCTCCACCCATTTTTTTAAGCTGCTCCCTTAAAGATGCTTCATCATCAATTCAGATTGGGGACTGGCTTGGGGAGTATTGTTCTACCTGAGAAGAAGAACACCCTATTCTAATTTTTGCCTTTTTCGAGAGCTAGCTACAAATGGACTTCCTGGTCTTGGCTTGTGATGAAGGGGTTCCTGTTGCACACTTTAAACCATTACATAACCTACCCTTCTCTACAAAGTATACTGGCCAGGAGATACCACATTTTTGCTGCTTATCCTTCTTTGTACCTCTACAACCTTGTTTGGATATGTCTCAACATATATGGCTTTCTTCTCATTCATGGTTTGGATTATTATAGAAAAATTATTCATTAATGCTTGCATTTTAGCTCCCCAGTATTTCTTATCTTTCAATGGGTCATACTGGGGGTCAAAAGCATTAATGAATTCTAAAGTCTTAGTAAATACTATTCATTTTTCTTTTCTCAATTCCTGTTCTTGCAAAGTGAAAACATTTTTGATTATATCTTCTGGATAATAAACTTGTTGTACCATGCGAGAATCTTTCACCCTCTCTCTTAAGAGGTCATAGAATCCTTCAGGATCAATAAATTTGGCATGAGATTCTACCATGTTATATCTATCTAAAAACAAATTAAGGTGCTTCCACCCTTTCCTGACAAAACAAAAATCATGCACTACATTAACAATTGGAAAGAAGGTACCCTTCTTAGAAAATTCCCTCTCATCTATAGTGCTTATCTACCATAGGAGCTCAGCTATCCCTATCTTGAAGGGCAGATGGAAAGGTAGAACATGATGCTTTCCCAAAAAGCCATATACTCTTATTACTATTGAGACATTGTAAGGGATTATATCCCCCTAGTTATGACTAACCAATAGTCCTTGCGCATGGTCCTTGGGTCTAACCAATTCTAACAATGCTTGTGGAATTCTGGGGCTATCCCCTTTCAAATGCAACTTAAGCTTTCATGCAAAGTATCTATCAAATCTCACATAACTTGCATCTGTAGCTTCTATAGTCATATCTACACTCTATAGCTAAACTGTATTCCTCTCTCCATCTCTAGTCCTTTCCAACTCCATACCCTTGGAGATGAAGGTAAATCCCTTGTACAATAATACATGCATGATCAATCATTACCAACAAAATGGTTTGTCCACGTTTCCTCGTGCTATCCTCACTAGGCCATTGTGAATTTCTTTCACAAAGAAAGTAGCAAAATCCAAGATAGTGCTCATCCCAAATTAAAGAGTTTGAGCCATGATAAGGACAATAGATCCTTGGATTTGATCAACTTCATCTATCCCAAAAATCTTGCAAAGAGAAAAAAATAATACTTGAGTGCTAAGGTTGAAATGCCTTCTCAACAATGGGTTTAGGGTACTATCTGTAATCACAGGCAAGTTGCCAATTTGAATAGCATGCTCCTACAATGGTCTTGTTCTTAGGTAAATCCTTTATATATCATACCTTTCTTGAAGGTCATCCATACCAATAGTTTCATGCTTAGAGTGGTTAGGATTGAGGTTGAAAACCTCACTAATTAATTCAAGGAAAACCCTAAAGAGATTCACTCCAGCATGATCCTTTACCCACCATGTAATCAGATCATATTTCTTTGCCAAATCCATCAATAAATCACTATCAAAGAAAATTTTGAGGACTGTTTATTTACCAATGTCAAACTCCCACACATTGCTCATAGGACTATCCAATTTTCGCTCTAAAAACCATTTCTTAAACAACTCTAGACCCCCCATGGACACTTGGGCATCCCTTACCCAATTTGCTTTGTCATAAAAACCTTTTACTATGGCTACTCTTAGGTGTTTTGGAATGAGTTCCCTCCCCTTAGTTATTTCATGTACCGATAAGGAGAATTGTTCAAGAAAATCATCGTGCAGAGAACGTTTCAAATAATCTGTTTATGTGGTGAATTCTTTTCGGGGAGGCATTTTGAATAAAACCTTAGATATTTTATAATAGCAGATACTTGAATTTCTTAAAGAGTCACAGAGTACTTACCCACCAGAATTCACACTTCTACACTATGTGATTTCTTCTACAACTTTACTGGATCACCAGCCAAAAATTTCCTTGCCCTAGCTCTGAGAATTTTGTATGCCCTGATGTTCTTTATGCAATTTGGTGATTCATTAATGGTGATATCATGAGTTATTTTCATACATTGAAATCACATGAATGAAATCTGAATCATATTTACTCTCAGTAACCGTTACCTCCAAATTGCAACCAAATTTGAATCCTATCCATATATTTTCACCAGATCAGATGACTTTGATTTAAAAGGAAATAAGCTTCATGGCTTTATAAACAAGGCTATGTGTCATAGTACTACTTGCCTGCATTTCTTAAATTTCTTGCACCTTAGAATTGTAGGGAAGCACTACTCATTGATCAAGAAAAGATCAATGATCAGATCAATTAACATTTGAACAAAATCTAGTTAGCTATTCTGACCAATAGGAAGCCTTTATATGAGTTACTGCCTTCTGACAACTTCCATGCTAGTGGATCCCATATCTTCTTCTGAGCGAGTAGGTGCTTGACGTCACTCTTTCTATGTGTCAAGCTGGCACATTCCCACTTTTCTTATCTAACGAGCATCTTCAAATTGTGGGCTTGCTCTAGTCATCAATCTTTGAAAGATCAATGGTGGTAATGTTGGAAATTTGTAAACCTTACAAGATGAGAAAAGTGATGTTACCATGGACACGTGTCTGCATGGTACATTCTCACTTTTTTTAAACTTCCCTCAAGTTCTTTATGCGAGAAAGTGTCCTTTGTTGATCAAGATAGGATCAACGGTATGAAAAATTTCTGCACTTTATGGTCAATCATCCACTTGGGCCAATGGAATGACCCTACTCAACCCTTGTGCTCTGACAGACCTGACTACTGCTTTAATTTTTGAGGTTTTCATGCCCATAGCATAAGTACTTACAACTAAGCACAAGTAGCAGACCACATGGCACAACTCAGCATTCTTTCATAATTTGGCCCCATTGTGACACGTGTCACAAAGGTGCAAACTCGTATTCCTTATTTGGCTAGCAACTTCATAATGTGGGATTGCACTAACCCTCAAACTTTGAAAGATCTATGGCAGATGAGGCTTCACTTCCATTTGGCAGACAAACTTCTTCAGTGGCACATCTAGGAGTACATGTCAGTGATCACTTTATAGTGTGTCACACTGCAACATACAATTAAAATTTCTCGACCCCACCTTGCCACATGTCCAAGAACCGCTTGCCTGCATTATTTATCTTTCTTACAACTTCAAAATGTGGGCATACACTGGCCTTTGATCTTTGACAGATCAATGGTTATAGAATTAGGCATTTTAAATACCATGTTGGTTGCAGTGATGAATAAAATATCTCCATCCATTATGACTCATTTGACATTTTCCACGGAATACATCTCATCATCATCTTTGAGAACTGCATGCCCATCTTGTCAGACTGTGCCACTTGTCCTATTTTTGCTTCCTCGCCTTATTTAATTCATGAGCATCTCCTTCTTGCAAGAAAGTGCTAGCCCTTGATTCAAATGAAATCAATGATTGATGCTTCTTGGTGATAAATTCATATCTCTGTTAGTAACTCAACCAATGATATCACAGGAAATCCAAAATGTGCATGAAAAGTACTGACAAACCTGCAAAAGCCCTAACTAGCTCTGACAACCATGAACCTTTTTTGGGCAAAAATTTCAGTAGGAGCTATGTGTCAAAAAGGTGCTTGGCCACAATATTTAAAGACCTCACAACTCCATATTGCAAGCAAGCCTCAACCCTTAATCTTAAAAGGATCTACGGTGCTTGAAAGATATTGCAACTTGGACCTTTTTTCAAATAAAATAATACAATTTAGGCAAACTTTATAAAGTTTATCAAAAGATTAATAAAGGCATCTTTGTGCGAATAAATCTTTAGGATAAAAATGTCCCGCCAAAATTTATTTGAAACAATACTTTCTAAAGTTCTCAAAGGCTAGGGCCAAACAAGGCAATGCACAAGGTTATTTGTTGAATTTTTTGCCTACGATTTTTTCAACCAAATTTCAAATTACTTGGAGTGCACATTTAAGGTTTTTTCACTACTGAATACAAAAAAACAAGGGTGGTGAAAAACAAGGCCTACATGTATGTATGTATGTATGTTTGTACATATACATATAAATAGAGAGATCTTGGCACAACAAGAAAACAATAAAACTCACTCAACACGTAGCATGGCCATAGATGTGATGACAACACCTATTGGTAAGTAGATTCCTCTTTTTCTCTATCATTTTTCATATTTTTATTTCACTTGAACTATTATTTCTTGGGGGGCATTTTGTAATATTGGATTAATTTTATGTAGGAGGTGATGAGGGCATTAGTAGATGTACCCATGTCATCAATTACTCATGAGCAATAAAGATGTTCAAATGCATGGACAACAGGTAGAGCTAAAAAACACAAGAAGTTTGCATTTGTGTTTGAGGTCTCTAATTAGCTATTGAATAAATGTAATTTTGTTTTATTTTACCAGCTCTACCTATTGTCCATCCATTTTAATGCAACATGCATTCTTCATTCAAAGTGGCAGAATCTTATTCAGGATGGGATGGAAAAATGACATGCACCAAAAGATGGGAAAATGATGTCACTTTTGTAGGCATGAAACCTTTGTTTGTACTTTAAACATTGATCCTTTCTTAAATATTTTAAATGTTAATGGTAAATTTAGATGCTAGGTGGGTGGGGCCAAATGAACTTCCACCTTCACATGGTTGGCTCTAATTAATATAGAATATTAAACTATTCTTGAAACCAAGTGAAGCTCAATATTAACCTATTTTGCAATTGTAATTAAAAAAAAAATGGAATGTGTGACATTGGAGAGAGTTCTTTTCTATCAAATCTATTTCTAAAATTGAACTTTGGTTATGAACATTATCAAGAGACTACAATGCTCTTACCCCTATACCTATTTTTCTTGTTATTTTTATCTTTTGGGAGAGACCAGATGATTCTTGTGACTATTAAAAAGATAAAATAATAGGAAAACTAGTTATAGGGGCAAGAGAATTGTAGTCTCCTAGTAATGTTCATAACCAAAGTTGAATTTTAGAAATAATTTTTTAGGAAAGTGCACTCTCCAATGTCATACATTCTATATTTTTTCCTACCACATAGTTGTTGCAACTCTAATAGCTACCTGTCAGTTCCACAACATTACTACCACATATCCATCACTATTGTGATGGATAGTTATGAAAACTAGTCATTGGATCCACAAGATTTTAATTGTCTATATGTCACACATGAGATGGGGCCTCCATGGTGTATTTCCCCCTACGGATTCAATTTATGATAGCTTGGGGCATTCTAATTGTGATAGGAGACCTTGCCATCACAACTTTTGGTGGTAAAAGTCCAACACTTGTCCAACATGAGCCAATTCTTGTCAGAGTCACTTGGGTAATGGGTGGTTATTTCCATTGTGATGTCCTATCATACTTTAGGCCCAAATGTAGTAGTGCTTCTAAGGTCAATTTCTTTGGTTGTCATAAGTATGGTCAATATGTTAGTGATTTCCTAGAAAGGAAGAAGAGAAAGAAGTAGGTGGCAGATTCAGCAAGTGCAAAAGAGCTCTCTAGTAGAATTGAAGATGAGTTTGCACCCATATCTTGTATGGGTAGCTCAACCTCATAGTGTGTTTGGTATATAGATAGTAGGGTTTCATTTCATATGACAAGAGTTAGAGAGTACTTCTCAAGTTATAAGGAGGAGAACACCAATATCCTGATTTCTATGGGAAAAGTTTCCAAACTCAACTCAGTTGGGAAAATTACTATTCAGTTTCAAAGGGAGAATGGATAAGATAATTCCAGTTCTTGATGTGTTTCATGTGATAGGCTTAGGTATGAATTTGATTTATGTAGCTACTTTTTAGGATAAGGTGTATAATGAACTCTTTAACGAGACACATTTCTTGATCAAGCATAAGGATTGTAAGTCACCTCAACTAATGGAGTTGGGAATGGTCACCTTGATAGGTTATTGTTTGATACTCCTAAGGTACACATAAGAAATAGTAATCCTAGAGATCTTGGAGAGCTATGGTATAGGAGGACGGGCCATATTCACCAGGGAACACTTAAATTACTTTGTGAGATAGTGATAGGTGTTGCAGAGTTGACCACAGAATGTGATGATGTATATAAAACATGTGTATTGGGGAAGTTTGTGAAAGCATCTTTTCTAAGGAGTGACAACAAATCTAAGGGTGTTCTTGATCTAGTACATTCATATGTATGTGGACCAATGCCAATGAAATATCTCATAGGATATGATTACTATGATACTTGTATTGATGATTTCTCTAGGAAGACCTAGATATACTTCTTGAAGATCAAGGATGAGGTTTTCAATCAATTCCAAGAGTTTAAGGATCTTTTGGAGAACTCAACAGAAAAAAAGATAAAGTTTTTTCAATTAGACAATTGAAGAAATTACAAAGGAAATGTCTTCTAGGAGTTTTTTACCAAACAAGGAATCAAGAGAGAGTGGAATGTTCCTTAAAATCTACAATACAATGGAATTTTTGAGAGGAAGAACTATTCTATATCAGAGGAATCAAGGGCTATGCTACATGACAAGGATATGCCTCACTACTTATGGGAAGAGGCATGCAGTACAATAGTATACATTAAAAAAAAAGTCCCCACACAAGTTAGTGTTGTGGTGCCCACAACACACACCCCATTCCTTGCTAGGAATGGGGACCCCCTACTTTTTTGACTCCTGGACTCACAATTAGAGAGTTTGGAGAAAAAAATGCAGTTAAAAGTTACAGTCCTGCTGTCAAAATTAAAAAAGCAAAAAAAAATTAAAAAATTGAAAAAATTACAAACAAATAAACAAGTCAAAAAACACAAAAACATTATAAAATGGAAAAATTGAAATGCAAGTTTCAAAATAAAAATAAAAATAAATAAATTTCCCCTACTCACTCCCGTGTGCGCACCGAGGCACAACACACATTTTTCTTAGTGCACATGAGGAGGGAGGGGTTATAAAACCCTTGCCCCACCTCTTTCCCTCATTTCTTTCCAAGCAACCAAGGAGGGGGCAAGGTGAGCTCCCCACCTTTTTCCTCTACACCATAGTCGTGCATAGTACCCTTATTGGGTATGCGCATGTGTTGCTCCCATGCAGTGGCACACACACGTAACACCCTTTAGGGTGTGCGTGCACTGTGCCCATGTGGTGCATCCATGTGGGAACACTTCTGCACAATGCCTGCATGACACATCTGCATGGTGACACTTGCACAACGCCCTTCGAGCGCTTTTGTGTGGCGATGCCCTTTTGGGCATGAGGACTGCACCTGCATGGCGCATCTACATGGAGACACCTATGCAGTGCCCTCCAGGTATGTCCGTGCGATGGTGCTCGTGGTGCTTGCATGAACCCCTTCATAGCATGCCTATGTGGCACCCTCCACAACATGCTTGCACGACAACGCCAACATAGTGCCCCTTTTTTAAATTTTAGCAAAAGGGTTTTAAAAAATGATAAAAAATATAAATTTTTTTAAAAATATATATATAAGTTTAAAAAAATATAAAAATAAAATAAAAGAAAAATATAAAATAGTAATAAATAGATTCCCAAAGGGGGCCTTTTTTTTTACTTATGTTTTTTCTTGTATGCTATCTTTGTAACTAATAATTTTTTTTCTCTCAATGCATAGGTAATGTGATCAAATGGCATCCATGTCTAGAGCAACACCCAAACCCATAGTTTTCAAGTTCCAAGGCATACATCCAAATCAAGGCTACATGATGATTACGTTGACATCAAAGATACTGACCTTGGACACACAAACTTAGGAAATTTCTTGAGAGTTTGCAACAATCTGATAAAGAGATCAACCATGATGTTCACATTGATCCGTTCTAGATTGGTGAATGTAGTGTCACATCTGGGGACTGTATAGTCAGCTAAGTTAATCATAACCCTATCTTAGCATTTTGTTGTTGATGAAAGGGTAGTTAAGAGTGTCACTAGAGAAGTTGTGTTTGATCTACAACCTGATAACATTGAGAAGGTCTTCCATCTTCCTTGAGCTAATTAGTTCATCCGAATCTCCTATGAAGTAGTTGAAAGATGGTATAGGGAGCATGACCAAGAGGCCATTGATATCATACATTCCTCGTACCTCATTGAGAAGCCACCTCAGGGAAAGATAATCAGCAAAGCAGATATGACTTGGGGATACATGAAGGATGACATAGGATACTCTATCATTCTCCTAAGCAGAGTCATGGGCTTACCTATAGTAGGTCATCTCAGTCCATTCATGGTCAACTTCATTGAAACCATCAGGCATGCAAAGATATTGTTGGAATGGGCCACCACACTAAGTGAAAACTTGTGTGAGCTGCTAAGGCTAGTAAAGGACAAGAAGAAGTTTTATATGACTTCTTATAAGGTGTACCTACTTGTAGCAAGGGCAATGAACTATCTCAGGCTATATAGGAAAGGTAGTATGCAGGACCCCAATGCCTAGCCATACATAGTCTACCCTCAGTTGGTGAAGAAGAAGCTCTCAGCATAGAGCAAGGAGTATAGAATTGTAAATGATGTGTTTATATTTGTGATCATTCAATTCATTGAGGGAGATTATGGGAAGAGGTTATCTGATGAAGCCAAAGCACATATCATAGCTCTCAGAGCCTACTTCATCAAGTTCAAGACATTCACATACATTCAGGTAGGTGGTGCATCTATCAATCCTAAGAAGCTCCTAAGATATCTAAGTGACAAGATAGTCTTATTGGAGATTTCTTGACAAATTGAGTCAGTCTATGAGAGGATTAAGAGACAATGGAGACCTTCTTGGACATGGCCATTGGTCATAGGAGCATATCAGGTGAAGAGGAAATAGGATATTCTAACCTTTGAGTGGGAATGGGAGAACTATCCCCTTAAGGAATACAACTCTCCTTGGCCATATTTTGATAATGTTGGAATAGTAGAAAATCTTGCAGGAAAGGACTTCTATCATGAGGATGCTATTGAAGATCATTGGATGAATGCCATAAATGACTATGATGTCCACATTAGAGACTATTGTAGGATGACTTTGTATCTAGCAGAAAAGGATCTCCATTTGACCATCCCTAATGAGATAAGGCTGCAAGACTCTAAGGAATTACTAGATCCCCTATTCAATACAAATAAGGTTGGTGAAAGACCCATTCTAAATGCAGAAGTTGACAAAGAGGAAGGAGATGACATCAATCATCAAGCAAGGCATGACATCAGAATGACAAAGAATTAGATCAAGAAACCTTTTCCACTTGACCCAATTCTTGATACTATAATCTTCCATGCACATATTCGCCCATAAAGAGGTGAGGGAAGGAAAGTTATAGTTCCTATCTTTGCACTCCAGTCTCCTATTAGCCCAGAGACAATCTACCAGCTTGATTGCATAATGGGATATTATCACCCTCCTAAAAGGAAGGTAAAGAGGAAGGGAACCTCTCATCAAAGGATTTAGACAAAACATTTTGTAGAACTTGTGTCTCCTTAGTAGCAAGAATAGGGCTCACAAGAGTCCCAAGATATTGGAGTTACTCAAATCCAGGATGAACCTTAGTTACCTACTATTGTGCCAAGCCAACCAGAAGAAGGAGAAATTCTAGAGACCTCCATTCCTCCTGTACAAGGAAAGCCCATTTCTCCTTTTTTCCTGAAGATACATAAGAGGATCAAGATTAAGATGAAGAGAAGGAAAAGGATTAGTAGAAGATTAGTGCCTAATCCATCTATCCTTGTGATGCATGATGCGCCGTGGGGCCTTTTGACCTGATTCTTTTTCTGGAATGCTCTAAATATCAATTACATTCATCTGGCCAAGTCGCACCTTCTAGGTCACCAAAATGATGGTCAAATTGCATGCTCCTATTTTTTTGGGATTTTCAAATGCACTGATAGTTGAACTATGAGAGTTGGAACTTTTATTTGAGCCAAATGGGTATCCAAAAATGTAAAGACATAAAATAGAAACTAAGTCTAAGTACATTTTTTTGGGTGACACAGGATTGCCCTTATACCTCTGGATGCTCCTGCATCAGACACCCAGGGTAGATTGAAAAGTGACCCTGTCACTTTATGGATGGTAGAGGAAATCCCAAATGGGAAACCTCAGCTGATGAAATCCAAGTTGAGTCTTCGATCGGTCGTCCTTTCCATTTGACCAAATACTCTTCATACTGCCTGTTTCTGGTACTCCTACCCACACGATGATCTAGAATGTCTTTTATCTCCTCCTTCTTAGAAGCAGGAATTGGGCATGGCTCTAAAACCAGCTCCTCATCTGCACCATCATCATGATACTCTGTTAAATCTGCAATGTTGAAAATGGGAGAAATGTGAATACCATCTGGCAGCTCCACCTCATATGCATTTCCTAAGCTATGTTTCTTCAAAACTTTGCAGGGGCCAAATTTCTTCATTTTCAGCTTGTTGTAAGTACCAATGGGAAATCTTTCTTTTTGTAAGTGCACCATGACTAGATCCCCTACTTGGAATTCCTTATGTCTTCTCCTTGCATCAGCCCTAGCTTTATACTCTTGATTCATCTTGATAATGTGTGCTTGAACCTCCTCATGTAGACGCTTGATGTGTTTAGCAAATTCTTCAGCTTCAGCACTTGTTCTCTCCCCTTGTTCTATCTTCCTCAATTCTGGTGTAGTCCTTGGGCTATTTCCATATACAATTTGAAATGGTGATTTTCCAGTACTCCTATTTACAGAGTTATTATAAGCAAACTCTGCCTGTGGTAGAATCAAATCCCATCCCTTGGGCTTATCTCCAACTAAACATCTCAGCAAATTGCCCAGACTTCTGTTTACCACTTCTGTTTGGCCATCAGTCTGTGGGTGATGCGTGGAACTGAATTTCAAGTCTATTCTCAACTTCTTCCACAATGTCCTCCAGAAATACCCCACAAATTTAGTATCTCGGTCAGAAACTATACTCCTTGGAAGACCATGTAGTCTTACCACCTCTTTGAAAAACAAGTCTGCAATATGGACAGCATCATGAGTTTTGTGGCATGGAATGAAATGTGCCATTTTGGAGAACCTATCAACCACCACGAATACTAAGTCATTACCCCTTTGTGTCCTTGGAAATCCAAGAACAAAATCCATACTTATGTCCTCCCATGGCCTTGATGGAACAGGCAATGGCTGATATAGGCCAGTATTTTGACTAAACCCCTTGGTAACTTGACAAACTTGGCAACTCTGTACAAACTTCTTCACATCCTGTGTAATTTGAGGCCAAAAATAATGTTCTCTAAGAATGGCAATGGTCTTATCCCGACCAAAATGTCCTGCCATCCCTCCACTGTGTTTCTTCTTAATCAGATTTTCCCTCATGGAACTCCTTGGAATGCACAATTGACTACCTTTGAACAACATGCCATCCTGAATCAAATAGTCTAACCAATTGGTTCTATCTACAACCATAGGTTCTTTACAAGCTTTCCATGCTTCAGCAAAATCAGGATCCTCAGGGTACAAATCCTTGAGTTCTTCAAACCCAACTACTTCAACCTGCATTGTTGTAAGCAACAACTGTCTCCTACTTAATGCATCAGCAACCCTGTTAGATTTTCCACTTCTATGCTTCAACACAAATGTATAACTCTACAAGAATTCTACCCACTTCATATGCCTCTGATTTAATTTACCTTGGCTATTTAGGTACTGTAATGCTTGATGATCAGTATACAAAACAAATTCCTTTGGCAATAAATAATGCCTCCATTTCTTTAAGGCCTGAACTATTGCATAGAACTCTTGATCATAAATAGAATACTTCTTCTTTGCATCATTCAATTTTTCACTAAAATATGCAATAGGATTACCTTCTTGGCTTAGTACAGCCCCAATAGCACTACCACTGGCATCACAATCCACCTGGAATACTTTTCTGAAATCTGGAAGTGCCAACACAGGCTGTTCAATCACCTTCTTCTTCAGCAATTCAAAACTTCTCGCAGCTACTGCAGTCCATTTGAACTCTTTTCTATCCCCTCTTATTGTATCAGTTAGAGGTGCACATATGCCACTGAAATTCTTAATAAACTTCCTGTAAAAACTAACCAGACCATGAAATGATCTTACCTCAGTAGCAGACCTTGGAGTAGGCCATTCGAAGATGGCTTTTACCTTCTCTGGATCCATTTTGAGACCTTCAGGTGATATAACAAATCCCAAATAGACTAACTCCCTTTTTGCAAAGACACACTTCTTTAGATTAATTAACAATTTCTCTTCCCTTAGCCTTTCAAAGACACTACGACTATGCAGTAAATGTTCTTCCAAAGTCTTGCTGAAAATTAAAATATCATCCAAATAGACAATAACAAATTTTCCCAAGAACTTCTTAAGTACCTCATTCATGAGCCGCATGAAGGTGCTTGGGGCGTTTGTCAATCCAAAGGGCATGACTAACCACTCATAAAGACCCTCCTTGGTCTTGAAGGCTGTTTTCCACTCATCTCCTTCTCGAATCCGTATCTGATGATAGCCACTCTTCAGATCTATCTTTGTGAAGAACTGAGCTCTGCTCAAGTAGTCCATAAGATCATCCATCCTTGGTAAAGGAAACCGGTACTTGATGGTTATCCTATTTATAGCTCAAGAATCTGTACACATTCTCCACTCTCCATCCTTCTTTGGTGCAAGTACTGTAGGTACTGCACATGGACTCAGGCTCTCTCGAATCAAGCCCTTCCTCAATAGCTCCTGAACCTGTCTATTTAGCTCCTCTGTTTCAGTAGGAGTCATCTTGTGAGCAGCCTTGTTAGGCAAACTAGCTCCTGGAATCAGATCTATTTGATGACTGATTTGCCTTACTGGTGGCAATCCATCTGGAACATTATCAGAGATAATATCTCCAAATTCTCCTAGTAAATCTGAAACTTCAAATGGTATCTCACTACTACCTTCTTTATCTTTGCCATCTAAAAACTTCCTTCCATCAACAAGACAAATCCTAGCACTGCTACATACCTTTTCACCTTCCTTTTTCATGGGCTTCAATTTGTGGCGAACTCCATCCTTTGTCAGAGAGTATGTGTTTGCATGTCCATCATGTATTGCATGTCTATCAAACTGCCATGGTCTACCCAACAATAGATGGCAAACATCCATCTAAATAACATCACAGAGAACTTCATCATGGTAACTCCCAATTTTGAATTTTACTAAACATTGTTCACTTACTAGGACCTTATGATCATCTTTTACCCAAGAAATCTGATAGGGTTGGGGATGTTTCTCCCTCTTGAGCTTCAACTTAGAAACCATCTCTTCTGATACCAAGTTATCAGTGCTACCACCATCAATGATCACATCACAACATTTATCCTCACACTTGCATCTGGTACGGAACAGACTCCTCCGTTGTCCTGGTTCATTCTCACCACTTAGTAGGAATCTTTCATTTACCAAGGTCTCTCCTCTTTTTGCTTCCTCTAAATGTGATGATTGTGCATCCTCATCCACATGAGCAACCCTAGCTTGGCCCTCAGCTCTCCTATCTGTCCTTCCTTGTCGTTGAGGGCATTCAAAGGCACGATGACCTTCTTCATTGCAATGGAAATAGGTACCACGGAAGCCTCCTCTTCCTTGCCCACGTCCTCTACCTCTTCCTCTTTGATTTCCAAAATCTTGATCATGGGAGCGATTGAAACCCTCATTCGTCTGGTTCCTGCTAGTACCCTCATCTTCATTTTTCTTTTGAGTTTCATTGCTAGTTGATTTGCAGAAGCAAGTGAATGAATTAGAAGCTGAGTAAAAGGTTTGAAGGAAGACAAAGAGGGCGCGGTCAAGGAGGAAGGGGAAGCGGTAGAAATATCTCTTATATTCTAAGAATTTGGAGTCTTTTCATTTGGAGGATATTATAATGAATTTCAAGTATTAATGGAAGTTTAATGAAGCATTTTGTCATCTCTCTCTAGCTCCATATTGTTGCATTTTGGGTTGTGAGTTGGTACGGGTGGTGTGGCCTGTCATCAGTGGTATCAGAGCAGGAGTTCCTGAGAGTGCAGACAGATCGCCGAACGTGAGGCAGTTTGCACCAGGACCTTGAGTTGGGTGAAGTTTGTGAAGAAGTTCTTGATTGTGTAGACAGAGCGCCGACTGTGAGGCAGTTTGCACGAGATTCTTGTTTTGGACGAGATTTGTCTTCTGAAGACTTGATTATGGAGAAGAGAAAGAAGAAGATGACTTTTGTGATTGGATGGATTCTGAGGATTCCTCGACTTGAGAAATTTAGAGCAAGAAATCAAATATCATTGCTAGTTGATTTGCAGAAGCAAGTGAATGAATTAGAAGCTGACTTGTGTAAACGAAGAGCATGTCACCAGAAAAGAGATGTTGATAATTTGTTAGATGTGGAAAAGAAAGATGATCTAGTGGAAGAGCGAGAGGATGCAAAGGAAATTATTTGCGAACGTAAAGTTGAAGAAGATGAAAGACAAGAGGAAGAGCATCAAGATGACAAGATTTACGAACCTAAAGTAGATCAAGATGATTTGAAGATTGCAGCAATGGAGGAAGAATATAGTGCCTTCCTTGGAGATCAAGCAGGTGGAGTAGTTACGTGCATTGTTGACGACATAAAAGAGGCAAGCGAAAATGAAGATGTCAAAGCGGTAAATTTTTATGAATCATGTGATGTTGTCTTTGATATGAGTTTAAAAGATATTGATGATGGTTTCCATGAGGATTTTTTTAGTCATGTGTGGTATGCAAAGGAAGATTGGTATGGTGTTGCTGGATTTATTACAGGTGTGATTAATTCAACAAGATTGAATGAGGATGAGATTTATGCTTGGATAGAGTTCATTGCAAAGGAGAAATTTCAGCATCGGATACTTGTTCCAGCTATGTGTTGGAGGAAGAGAAAAAAAAAAAAAAAACAATAGCTACTTCATTTTGTGAATCCATATTCACAAAATTTTTCCTACCATGGGAGTCGGATGCAGGAGCATCATGCATCAATAGAAAAAAAAAATGTGGAAGATTTGCATGTTGGTTTTCTTGTCCCTATTGAGGTGGAAGCTTGTGGTGAAGATGAAAATGGTTCTATATCTCTCTTTTGACATCAAAGTGTGGGACACACTTTTCTATTTACCAAGGGAGTCTGATGCAGGAGCATCTTGCATGGGAAAATTAAATTATTAGAAAAAAAAAGAAAAAAAAAAAAGAGAAAGAAAGAGAAAAAAAAAAAAAAAAAATTGTGGAGGAGAGAGAAAGTGACGAAAATGGAAGGAAAATAATTAAAAATAGAAAATAGGAAAAGTGGAGAAAAGAGGAATCTCTATTTTCAAGGTGCATGGGTGGCATAAATAGAAAATAATAAAAATAGTTGTCATTCCATTAATCGAGGTGTGTAGGTGGCAAGTTCTTTAAATCATGCATTTAATATTTGTTGGGTGCTTAGTTGTATTTGGGTGGGAATTTAATATTTATTTAAAGGTAGTTGTATTTACCTTTTATCCCACATTGCTTGTGTTTGTAATGTCTTGGGTTAGAAGTGCCTATTTAAGCAAGGCTTATAATCGTTTGTAATCAAGTTCAAGAAGTTGAAGAAATGGAAGCTCTTCTAATGGAAGTTGGAGAAATAGAAGCTCTTCAAGTAGAAGCTCTTCGGATGTAATTTCTTGTAGAAGCTCTTAGCGAGCAATCTCTCTTATATTATTATTGCATTTTTGGTTGTGAGTTGGTACGAGTGGTGTGGCCCCCCCATCACCTTGAAACCATTCTGGAGGAAGAAACAGATGAGGAAGAAATAGAATCAGTGGAGTAGGAGCAAGTGCCCCTACAAGGAAGAAATCAGTTAGCAAAAGTCGCAAAGTTGGAAAGAAGAAAGAGTGCCACAAGTACCCCGCCACCCACCCAAACAGAACCTACAAAACACTCTTCTTTAATAGATGAAGTGTAGTAGTGGGTGAATGAGAAAAGGGAGCAAGGTGAGGATGTTTTCTCTATGAAAAATTTTGATTTCATGCCCGTCAGTATAGAGTTGGTTGGGGATAAGATTAGAGATACCCCTATAGGTGAACTCCAACAAGAAGATTGGACACAAATGCCACTAGAAACACAAGTTCTTGATTTCACTCCTTCATCTCCACAATAGATTATGGTGGTAGATAAGGGTTCAATAACTCCCACACCTTTGAGTTCAAAAGAGGAACAAGTTCAAAAGGAACCATCACCACAAGAGCAACTAGTACTGAGGGCTACTGATGAAGGGTAAAAAGAGGAATATATGGTAGAATATGCACAAAAACCTTCCCAAGATGTTGAGGAGCAAGCTACAAGATCTACAGAGACTAAAGTTACAGAAGGAGAGTCCTCACAACATGAGGCAACTCCAAGCAAGAGTGATAAAGGAAAGAAGGTAGTTGAACACACCCTTTCATCATCAAGAGCTAAGGTCATATAGAAACACATTCTAAGATGGTTCCAAAAGGAGATAATGAGGAGTGCTAAGCCTCAGTTCTATGCTTCAGAGGATAATATTTGTGATATTGCAGAGATCTTGAACAAACTTGAGTCTCCATTACATGATGCAATGCCATTTTTGCATTGCATTTGTCACTACCATATGGAACCAAGATTTATTTGCACAGGTGGCTCTCCATCCTAAAGGTACAGATGCAGAAGTCATTAGCCTTAAGGATTATGAAGTAAAGGATGTTATGTTAGGAAAGCCTACATGGGATTCAACCTGATAGATGATGACTATGGGAGTCAAAGAGGTTCTTAGGCACATGGAACAAGATGAGATTGAACTCCAAACACTTCAAAGGCAAGTTGAGATACTAAAGGTATATCTAGCCAAATTTGTTATTCTTCTTGATCTTGAGCACTTTGAGGAGACTCTAAATATCATTCTTAGAGAAGGGGAAGGTGTAAAGCTCAATCCATTTTTTAAAGCTTGTCAAGAATGGTGAGAAAGCCTTGAGGATAGGGGTGTTACCATAGTCATAGGGAATTTGAAGTTACTACATGCTACATAGGAGAACCTGAATAAGATCATAGCAATTTTGAGGCAGGACTTAAGTATCATGGATGAGGTATGGATATGGAGCAAGGATTTGTAGACTCTAGAAGCCATAAAAGGGTAAAGGTATCGCACTTTGATCGATGTATATACTAGAGAAGAGCTAGACTTGATTGATGATTAGATAGAGAAGATAGTAAAATGGCAATAAAGTGATGGAAACATTACATAAGGAGATCCATCGGCTCAAGGACCAAGCCTGAGAGTGAATTTTGGAAGTAGAAAAGTTGTACAATAATGCATGCTTGGACATTTTTGAAGATGAAGAATGAGAGAAGCTATTTCTAGTTGAGGCAATAGTAGATAATTTCAAGAAGACACTAGAAGGAGCATCCAGTGATTAAGATATCAGGCAAGCCTTCAGGACAAAAGAAGCACTATTAGAGTTGGACACCAAACTCAAAGATTTTGCAAAGACTTGAATTGAGGTAGATAACTATAGATAGAAGGTGAAGGATAAATATGAGGTGTTATATCTTCTAGATGTGGCTAAATTATTGAGATGATAGAGAAATTCAAGGGAAAACATCCAAACATAGATTTGGGGTGAAGAAGAACAAAATCTAGATGCCAGAATTTCAATTTTGACACTTCGTAAAATTTTGAGATTTTGACCCTATCGAGCTCCACAAATCCATAGCTCCATAGTTCCCCAGCTCCACATTTTCATATAAGTTCATAGGTGTATAAGTACATAGGTCCACAACTCTGCAATTCAGAAGAGCACTGATAGTTAACTACCAGTTCCAAAAATAGCAACTTCCATGCATCAAGAGCACATTCTGATAGTAGTTTAACTTTGACACATGCCTAGTCAAGTACTAGCTTCTATTTTTGGCACCTCCATGCACTTCCACTTTGACTGATGGCTTCCTCCTACTTTCTCTCTTAGGGTTTCTCTATTTTTTCACATGTAAAGGGCTCATGCATCCAATTAATGAATACAATATGGATGGAGTCCCTCTAAGAACTAGATTAATTGTTGTATTCAATATATTTAGTTTGGTTTTAATGTTTTAAAAAACATCTTATTGCATGAAGATATCTCTCACTCTCAACACAAATTGAGGAGACAATTTCTTATAAATACCCCATTGTAAAATGTAACAAAGGGGCCACCATTGTTATGCAATAAAATTATGCTTTTGGTGCTCGCATTTGGAGTGTAGTCATTCTTGCCTAAATGTGTCATATTTTTGTGGATTTTATTCATGATATTGTGATTGAGCCAAAGGTTTATTGTATTGTTTCTAGTTGTGCGATATTTTAGTTTTGGTGTTTGCTATAGATTTATGAATTTCGCTGACATAACAAGTTTGAGAAGAGATCATCAAATTTTGTCTACATAGCTTTTTGTCTCACATAAGCGCACTTTCCATGGCCATTTGATGAAAGGTGAAATATCATATGATTGCTAAAGTTTCTTACCGATGATTGCATCAGTGGATTCTAGGAAGTGTTGCTCCTATTTTCATTAGTTTCCTACTAATTTCTTTGAAAGTGTAACTCGTAACATGTTGTTTTTCTCTAGCTTATGTCTGTTTAGGATTTTGATTTCAAGTTATTTCAATTTCATGTTATTTGCATTCAGTTTTGTTATTTTATTTGCTAACCCCTTGTTAGAATAGGAACTCATTTTAGTTGCACTGTTAGATTGCATTCATTGAAAAAAATAGAAAATAAAAAAATATTGTTCTTTTGTGTGTTATTTTGAGATAGAAAATAGATTTACTTAATTATGAGATCATATCAGAACTAGCAAACACCTCCTCATGAACAATCGCATTTATCTTCAACTAAGAGGATTTTGGTACGTTGCAAGACAAATATTGAACCTTGGAGTTGATCCCAAAAAGGTTAGCTTTTCAAAAGAGGAATTGTGCAATGGATTCCTGTCATTGACCTCGTGTAAAATGACCGCCCAACAATTCGTACGAAGGATAACACAAGAGGAAGATTTTATAGGTAAGAAGCTTGATGTTAGTAATTTTGGAATATTTGAGAGTTTGACATAGTGTCATATTACTATTTATATATGTACAAAGTTAGATTAGACTATAGAGAGATGGTACCTTTTTGGGTATAGTGAAACCCAGGGATTTTTTTAGTGGTGATTAGTCACCAATTGGCGAATATGTCCCGATCAGGCTATAGAAATTAGCAAAAAAAAACACTGTATACTAGTTGACCGGTTTGCCCAGATTTTATAAAATACTCATATAGTGGTCAGAACGTTCACCACTATTATAACATAATTTTAGTTTGGTAGTCAGGTTCTTTGCCCATATTTCTCTTTAATGTTTACTCTTATTCACCACACAATTAATTGAGTGTCTCTTTCGACGATCATCATTGACCAAATTTCTATTTTCCTATGTGAAATGTTTATTTGTCCTAGGACCCAATTCACCATGCATCACACACAATGGGGTCCCAAATTCCCACCCAATTTTCCCACTCAATTACTTGAAATTACGTGAGCTTCGCCAAATATTAGTTCTTATCATATGTAACGGTCGACCCATTCGCCAAAATGAAAATGGTTTATTTGTAGTTGTCTATTTAAGACATGATTCTCATTATTGAAACATGCCAAAAGAAGGAGCCTTCTTCACAGTATTGTGATCAGTAGAGAACCGGAATGACTAGGACTACAAGTCCATAGTATTTTATTGTAGCCTTAATTTGATGGAGATATCACAGTCAAATTTAAATAGGAAGAGGAGTAGGACTAATGAAGGTGTAGATGTCCAAGAGAGGCCAACGAAATGCAAAAATATATCTTCATACTTTGGCAGGGGTAGACGTAATAGTGTTGGTCAAAGTAAAGAAGGTACATCATTAGAGGAGCCTGTACAATCTCAACCTACACAGGAGTCCATTCAACAAATTGGGGAGCCTAATAAATATGGTGACGGAGTTGTAGAACCTGATATCTCTAATGAAGATGACCTTGAAGAAGAATATCCAATAAATAACCAGTATCGGGATGAATCAATCGACTTTGGTGATGATGATGGTGCAATTAACAGTAACAGTGACACTAAAGGAAGAGGAAAATCGGAAAAAAAAAATTGATCATCAGTGGGAGATGGCCAGGAGATTTAAATTTGATTGGGCAGAAAAGTATCCATTTATTGAGCTCGTGGACAATCCAATTGTAGGTGAGCCACCAGTAGAATGTAGATGTGCAATTTGTAGTTGGAAGTATAAAAAGGAAAAGTGGTTGCAGCTTAAACTAGACAGCATAGAGAAACATGTTGGTAACATTTATGAAACCTCAACTGTAGATGGTAAGGAAATAAAAGTGGTAAGATATAAAACAAAGGAGCAATGTCAACATAAAAGGAATGTTGAAGAATATTATATGTTTCAAAAATTTTAGATGAAGCCTAGTGAAGTTCAAGGTTCTATTAATGCTATTTTCGCAAAAGAAAGTGAAGTAGAAGAACGTGGAAAAGCTGTTCAATTAAGTAATGTTTTCTATATTTTGAGCAGAGGGCGTCCAATGATAGACTATCCAAAAATGAGTGGGTTTTTACACTTTCTAAAAGTTCCTAACTATCCTGTCAGTCATTGGTCGATAAACAGTGGATGAGAATGGGCAAGTTGTATTGCGCAGGTTGAAATAGAGGATGTACAAAGAAAAATAAAAGAGTCAAGCTTTATTGCATTGTCCTTAGATGAAGTTACGACAATAGATAATATGTCATGGGTATGCATGCATTTTTATACTATATAGAATAATGTCCACCAACCACATCTACTATCTGTTGCTAAATTGAGAGAGAATGTGATAGCAAAAACTTTATTTTAGTTAGTAAAGAGAAATTTAATTGAATATGGAGCTATGGATGAATTGAAAATAGCAAAGAAGTTGGTCTGTGTTGGAGTGGATGGAGCTTCAGTAATGCAAGGTCAAAGGAATGGTCTTTGCAAAAAGATGCAGGCTTCTTGTTAACCATATGTTGTTGCCATTCACTGTATGGCCCATAGGATGAATCTTGCTTTTAGAGTTGTGAAGAAGTTTCCTTCAGTAAACAAGGTTGAAGATTTAGTAAGAGAGTTGTATGAATATTTTTGTCGAAGTCCCAAGTGTTTTAGGGAATTTCAACACTTTGCTGATGGAATTACTGATGGAAACAAGCTTCTAAAAGATGTTGATACCAGATGGATCTCTTTGGATGGACCAACACATTGAGTATTTTCCGAATATCAATCTTTGATTGGACTGATGTACGAAAATCGAGACAATGCAAAAAATTAGAGATGTGGCAACTTGCTTCGGAGGTTAAGCAATATAGAGACACTTTTGACTTTGGCATATCTTCTTCCCATGCTAGAAGAAATGAGTTTAATTATGAAAAAAGCCCAGCAAAGAGCCATGTATATTGTGAAATATGCTCAGTTATGTAAAATGTCATGCCGAGCCCTTGATAGTCTCTATCGTACTGACCTAAATTTATTTGATGATAGATTTAATCACTGGCAGAAACTAACAGATTTGGATGATCCTAATAATTATTTAAAGATCATTGAAAATGGACATTTATGTGTTTGTGTAAGGGGATTTCAGATACCAATGTACTATAGTGCCCCAAAGAAGCAAGCTACAAGAGTTACAAGGGAAGAGTTTACCAAGATTGTCGAGTCTAGAGCATCTACTGCAAGGGACATAGCCTATAAAATTTCCTCTAAAATAATATCATGATTCCCATATGATCAACTGCTTGAGGCCATGGCAATTGTGTTTCCTCAATATTGGTCCTTCAACAATAAGGAAGATTATCGTAGAAGGCTCTTGATTTTGATAAAGGAATTTTGCAAATCTATAGAATTTAATGGAGTGACTATCAATAGAATATTAGATGAGGGTCTTCTTAGACAGCAATTAGGAAACTTTGCAAGGACCATGAAGCATCAATATCAATTAATGTGTAACCCACATGAAGAGGGCTCGGTAACAAAGCTTTGGACAGAACTAAAACATAGCACATTGTTGCACGAAGAAATTTCAGAGTACTTCAAGCTTGCTGATCTATGTCAAACCATGATATTGGGTTTAATGGAGGCTGAGAGATTTTTCAGTGCTTTGGGCTTCCTAAAATCAAAGCTAAGAAACAAACTAGACAAGAATTTAGAATCATGCTTGAGGGTATACACATCTAGGTATAATGTCAATACTTTTCCTTTTCAAAAAGAAATGGAAATCTGGAAGAAAAGATGCAAAAGAAGAAATGTGGGACTGGGCAACACCATTAACCAATCTCCTACAGTGACTCCAAGTGGGACAAGTATAGTTGGCAGTGGCACTAGCCATGGGATTGGGAGTCCGAGTCATAGAAGCGGAGGTCAGAGTGAACTTGAAGTTGAAGAAGACACAAACAAAAATGAAGAGAACAATGAACCAACTGGACTACCAGAATTGGATGATGATGATGACATAGAGATGAATTGGAAAATTTAGAAAATTTCTGCTAAATTAGCAGTGGCAACCAATAGGTATTTTTTGAACTTATTAACTAATATATGATATCCTATCATTCAATGTTCATTTTAGAAAAGCAAGAAATTAAAATGTATTATGTTTCATCATTAAAATTTGAGAACAAAGAGTATTATTACTGTAGAGTGTAGTTTATATCATGTCATCAATGATCATTCATATTTGAATTTGAAATTCCTGAATGAAATTTTGTTTTCTATTTTACTCATTTATTCAACATACATTGAATTGGAAAACATGAAAATTAGATAGAATCATAGATTCAATTCCAAAATTAATAATTATTAATGGTTTTCATTTGCAATATTCAGCTAATATGGTACAATTCTTGTAAACCAATGATCCTAAATTCCCTTTTATAGAAAAAAGAGAGCAACAATAGCTTCAAGTCGATTTGCCTAATGTGAAGTCTCAAAATCTAAATCAGTAAGATATCTACAAGTCTAAAACATCTCTACAACTTTAGTTGTACATTTTTGCATTTCACAGGTCGGTTTAGTAAATAAGCAATTTTAGCATAGGCAATAGCATCTGCAAGACTACAACATTGATCCTATTCAAAAAACAAAGTTCAAACTTGTTACTTTAAAATCAATTCTAGAGTCTAGACTGTAGTATGTAGGATAATATGAAAGATATTCATATATAGTAAAGATATAGAGATGATTGAAACTGAAATTACTTTCACATACAGACTATAAGTTTCTGTAGTATGCTCGATTCTTCTTCAGTTGGAAGGGAAATTTTTTTGATGTTATGATAAATGACCTGCATTCTCGTCAGCATTCCATACTTGGAAGAGCGAGTTTCAAGCAATGTTTGTTCCACTAGTGCATGCAAATTTGTGAATATTTTGATGCACTTTGCAATGCCTTCATGAGTTTTTTCTTGAGGAAGGTTTCCTAAATCAGAGGTTATTTGGTCCTCCAACTTTTATTTGTAAACTTCTCTTCTAACAAAACTCGTTGTTGAGAAATCAGGTCTAGGACTCGGTAAACCAAGAGATATCAATTTTGTTGTTTTATTGTTCATCTTGGCGAGCTTTGGCCCAAATAAAGCAAGAACTTCTTCTTCTTCTGTTAGTTTTTGACATTTATAAAATATAGAGGTCGCCTTTATTATTGAACCAATGCAGTCTTAAATTCTCTTGCTTGCCAAATGCCTGTTAGTAGTGCTGTTGATTTCTTCCATAATCCGCTTTGCAGTTTTCTATCTTTGACCAAAACTTTTGTTCTCCTCAAGTTGCTCTTTCAACTTCCCAAAAACATCTGTAAGAGCTTCGTAGAGTTTGAACCAATCACACAACCTATTAGTAGAAGTCTTTATTTTCCCCCAGAAGTAATTTTTTATTTTCTTTACTATATTATTTACATGGTCATTCAAGCCATTTTCATATTTTTTAATAGTATCATTTGCCTTCTTTAGGTCTTCTTTCATTTCTGAGTACTGGTGTTCACTATGTTTTCTTATTTTCTCTGCTTTATTTTCCCACCCTTTTGCTTTCTCTTCCCACTCTTTTTTTTTTACCCTGTCATTTTCCAATTCTTTATTTAACTTATTGTTTACATTTGTAGCATTCTCCATGTTTTTGTATAACTTTGTTGAAGATTATTTTTCATCTTGGAGTTTTTTTCCCATTTTTTCCAAATTTTCCCTCAGAGTTTTCAGTTCTGCGTCCATTTGTTCTTGCTATTCAGTTGCTTCTTTAGAGCCAAAGGATGGATTTTTTATCCTTTTCTCTAATTCTTTGCATCTGTTTACTGCTGCTTTCTCACTTGCCTTTACATTTGCTAGGTCTGCCTTTAACTTATCTATTGTGCCCTGAAGCTTTCCTTTCTCTCTCTCTAACTTCATCACTGAACTGTAGACCACGTGGTTGGTCATTTTGGACACATTTATCTTGTCCACATTTTTAATTTTGGATAAATCCATTTGGAGGGTGCTAACTTGAAATTTAGATGGATCTAACTGACTCTCTGGTGGATTGTTATCTCTAGTTGGGGGCATAACAACCATGAATTCCATCATATCTTTATCTGGGTCATATATGGGAAATAGCCTATTGGTTGCAGGTTCTAATCACGAGCTGCAACAATTGCTTCCATCTTCATTGTCTTACTATTTTGTCTCTTCTTGTTTTTTGATTTTTCATAGATAGTTACAAATTCATTGTAACAAAAATCAAGATTTTGTGAGACAATTTAATGTTTGAATGGTGAAATAGCAGTAGCACTTGCTCTGATGTATGAGCTTCCACCAATACCATGAGGATAACCAACACCTAGACCCATTAGTGGGGTTTGTGGACTGTTATAAGGGTTTTGTCTTGAAGGATGAGCAATTGTTGGACTCACAGTCACCATTGGCGTTGTTGTACTAGTAGTACTACTAATACTTGTCATAACCTTCTGCTTCTTTACACTTTCTTGATCTCTAAGACCAAATTTTTTTGCATCTACATACAATGTCCTTTTCAGACCACTAGTTTTAGTTGTACCCATGATATCTATAGTTGTGGGAGTGACAATTGATTTGGATTGAATCTGAGTGCTTGGAAGTGGAACTGTAAATGAAGCAGGAACAAATTTAATTAACTATGATGAATCCAATGTGGATGGAATTGACTAAGTTGATGATTGATCTCCATGCCCAGGGCCTGGTTTCTGACTATGTTTTGGTGCTACAGCTAGTGGTTGAGGTGGTAACCAAACCCCTTCTCCACTGGGACCTAGACCACCAAAACCTTGGTAGCCCATTTTTTCTACCATTTCTACCCCTTTTCTATATAGAAGTTTGGTGGATGCATCAACTCCTCTCTAAATTTGTGTACTAGATGAGGGATTCAAAGAATCCTGGTCATCATAATCATCATCAGTATCACTGTGATGTGCTTCAATTGGATGCTCCTTATTCCATAATTCATCAAATATTCTATCCTCTTCAGCCTCATCACGATCTAAAGAGGTCTTTGGCTCACCGAGATTCTTCCTCATTTCCCAAAATTGAGAAATTCTTCTTTGACTCCATCCAACATCTATACAATCATTCATTAGCTCTTTTGGAATAGGTTTTCTAGATGGTTTATCAGATTTCTTGTAGAAATTGGATGATGTCATGCCTTGCACTTTTCCTTTCTATTTGTGCAATGCCATTATTTGTGATGAAAATTCCTATATTGACATATTATTTTCAACAGCATATTTCTCCATCTATTTTTTGACCTCCTCTCAGGAGTCCATGTTTTTAAAATTTTCAATCAAAGGCATCCTTTCATGTTGATATTTGCTTGCAGAAGTCCCAATGCCCTTAAGCCTTGCTCCAATCATGTTCAGTGGATCATACTGCTAGTAACTATCAACATCAAATCAAAAAATTGAAAAAAAGGCTTCTACCACTTTGAATCCTCTTCTCTCAAATGCAAACCCTCCAAAGGAGAATGGCAAGGAGGGAAATATCATTTTCTTTTGCTGACCATGAAAGAGTACATCTGTGCTCTCCATTTTTCATAGATATTCCAATACAAATACGCTCTCTGTTACATGCATTGGAAGTTTGTAGGGTTCTACCCATGAACTGTAAAACCTTAACACAATGTACTCTTCCATTAAGTACCAGTCAGCCAATTGTAGTTCACTTCCGAGTTGAATGCAATTTCTACAAGTAACAGGCAATCTAGGCATTGGAGTGCCTATAATTTTATGGTATATTGGTGCCAAAAAGAAGTCTACAAAATTGTTGTAGTACCTTCTGTTATCAATCATCCTTATCTGAGGTGTCCACTCATATATTGGATTTTGGCCTTCAGTCTGATTGCAAAGCTTGTTTGCCTCAAATAATACACGATGCTTTGCTAGGAGAAGCTAGCACAAGTAGGTTGTGAATCTAAATGTCTTGTTTGAACCTCTTTGAATCATTAGTAATTGATCTTGCATGCAATGAACAATGTGCTTAATAAAACGATATCTTACTGGTTCTTTTTTAAAATGAATATGATAAAGCATTTCAAGAATGTTGGCATCCACTTGTTTGTTACTATCCAATCCCAAACAAAATGCTAGCAAGGAAATACTGTCCTATGCCCATGGCACAAAAAATTCAAAATCATAAGGAGGCATGTGATTTGGACTCAGCCTACAACCGCTTGTTATTCCTTTGATATAAGAATCTCTCTGTTCTGCATCTAATTTTTCATAATCATTTGCCAGCTCTCCCAGGTCAATATGTACGTTTGACTATTGTTGTTGAAACCCTAGGTTCAATAGACTAGAAAATTCACTCTCAGTTATGGACAAAATTTCCTCCTGAGTAATTTTATTCACAATTTCTTTTCTATTTTCATCATAATTTTCGGCGCAGAGCATAACAATTTCTGGGCAAGGGAATACTTGAGGTGATGCCATGTGTGCCAATCCAGCTAGCCATGGTGCAATTTTATTTGCAGTTGCATTTACACTAGGGTTAAATAAACAAAATTTTGAAGCCTTATTTGGATCATTCCACTTGTTTTCAAGTGAAAATCTTGTCTCCATTATACCCTTATTTCCATGAATAACAGGATCATGTATATCATGTAATAAATCACTGAAACCTAGTGTTTTAAGCATATTGTGGAATTCTATTATTTTGCCCATGTTATTCTTGGTATTTTTTTTTCCCATCATGGTAAATATTTAAACACAGCTACAAGCCTACAAGGGTGATTCAAAATTAAAACCTTACAGACTAAATTTTTTTATATAATATAAACAGTAAAGTTGTAAAATTTAAAATGCGGGACATAAATTTTTAGGATTTTATTAGTTACACTTACCCGTTCACATTCACGTTGCCCTTAGTTTCAATTTTTGCAGAGAGCTAAGAGTCTAGAGACTGTAGTTTGTTGCTTTCCTCAGGCCAGAATCCTCAACCCAGAAATTAAGAATCCATAACTTTGTTGTGCTGTAACTTTGTAAATTGTAATTTGTAACCCCTTTCTAATTTCTAAATCTACAGACAACATATAACTGCAAAATTAAAGAAACTTAATGCGCCAAAATTGTACAATCTGTACTCTATAGTTTATAGTCGTCACACTTGTCACATAGTACACTTTCAGTATAAATGTAAGTGGAATCATGGACCACTAGTGTTACCTAACCCATCATAATGTATTAATGTCATTCATAACGTCACTATTAACTACAAGTGGAATGTGATTGGGTCAATGTGTTAACTGAGCAGTGACACGTGTCATGTTTCCGGGATGCATTTGAAATGACAGGGTTTCTTTTTCCTTTCATCTCGAAACTCAACTTCGGTCGTTGATCTATAAACATCCAATGACACCGGTAAATGGTGTGGTGGCCTCATGGGTCATGGGTCCCACTCCCATTAACTAAGGTAGTCAGGTATCAAGATGACTCACATCACGAGTCAGACGTGTCAGTGTCATGTCATCACCAAATTGAAGTTACATTGTTATTTGTTGGTCGACCGAGGAGTTTAGTGACATGTGTCATATTTTCGGGACGCATTTGAAATGACAGGGTTTCTTTTTCCTTTCATCCTGAAACTCAACTTCGGTCATTGATCTATAAACATCCAATGGCACCGGTGAATGGTGTGGTGGCCCCGTGGGTCGTGGGTCCCACTCCCATTAACTAAGGTAGTCAGGTATCAAGATGACTCACATCACGAGTTAGACGTGTCAGTGTCACATCATCACCAAATTGAAATTACATTGTTATTTGTTGGTCGACCGAGGAGTTTAGTGACACGTGTCATGTTTCTAGGATGCGTTTGAAATGACAAGGTTTCTTTTTCCTTTCATCCTGAAACTCAACTTTGGTCATTGATCTATAAACATCCAACGGCACCAGTGAAAGGTGTGTTGGCCCCGTGGGTCGTGGGTCCCACTCCCATTAAATTATGAGTATAGTTAGTATATTATTGTACTTGCCGGTAGGCTAGTACTATTGCATTCAGTTTGCACAATAAGTGAATTAGTTTAGAATCAACCAACCAATGAAAATGAACTTATTTTCTTTTTATCAAATATTTCTAAAGTTTTTATATAAATTTATTATTCTCATATATTATCTATACTATTTATCTGAATGATAATTGGTTCTTTTTTATTTAGTGTTATAAGACCCCTTTTCTCAGAGGCTACCTCCATGTTCATTTATTTTCGGCTAGATTCTCGCATACTTTTTGACATAAATTTTCTTTTACATAGATTTCAATATCACAATTTGTAAATTGAATAAGAAATAATTATATTATTAAAAAAATTAATAATTCAAGAAAAAAGAGTTTATTGGGTTAATCCTAAGCTAGGTGATTCTGACAACATTTTGATATGCAATAATCTATAAATTATACAATTTTAAATCTAGAGAAGGATTGGTTAGAACCTTCTTCACTAACTTCATTTTTAAAAATTAAAATTAAATAATTTAGTAAACTATTTTAAATGTATATTTGTATAATTATATATATTGTAATAAAATATTTAAATTATTTTGTACCTAATTAGAATTTATTTCAATTCAAGTTAAAATTAGTAAATTCTTGTCTTTATTTTAACCAATATTAGAATTTTTGTATACCCTTCATAAATGTAATGCAAATTTAGAATTTTTTTCAATTTACTATAAAGACATAATATTTTAGTAAAAGTGTTAAATTTATTATTTAAATTATAATTTTAATTAGTATAAAAACTATAACTTAACTCCATACTAATTCTATTTTTCTAATTTTTGTATAATAACTTTATAAAAAATATTTAAATCCTAATTTCTAATTAGTCTAATAACTATTAGGCAAGTATATGCCACGACGTGGCACTTGTTAAATTATATAACTGCAATGATGTATATTAATTAAAATAGTAAAAGAATATATAAATAAACATTATAGTATCATGCTAAATTAGAATTAGATGACATCCTAAAGAACATTTATCATACCAAAGATATTTATCAACTAATTATACATGAGATATAGATAAAATTGTATAATTTTTTTTTAAAAAGAGTTAAATTGATTAATTTCAATTATTAAATTGTTTCATATATCTTGTTCAAGTGATAAATTTATCCAATTGCAGAAGCTAGATAATATTCTTAAGGTTAAATATCATGCATTAAAAAAAAACATAAATTAATTTTAAAATAACATATATGCTTTAAAAAAACCAAACACGCTTATAATAAATAAAGTTGATAATATACCAAGCTAAATAATTTGAACTTTATTAAAATTGATACAAAATTAATATTATGTATTTTAAAGTTTAAATTAAAAATATCAATATAGTAAAAATTATAGATGTTAAATAAATGTATAATCTAATAAAATTATATATATATATATATAACTAAAAATAATTAAATTCTAATTTAAACTAATCCACTTGTCACAAGAAAATATAAGGTTGCAATTAATGCTTGCATTAATAGAGGTGTTGAAAAAAAAGGTTGTATTTTTTATGAAGAAAATTGAATTTTTTTATTGCCTTTTTCATCATGAACCAATAAAGTTTTTTAAAAATTGTATTTTTCAATTTCAAAAAAATGCAAATTAATAAACCTTTTGCAAACATTGGTATATCAATGAAATTTTTAGATTATAAAACTAATATGGAACTAGGTGATTCCATTAGTTTTCTACCAAAGGCAGGAACTACTAATATTTTATATTCACATAGGCTTTTATAAACAATTCAATAGAAAATTAAAAAATGCAAAATATTGCAACGTTGGATAAGTAAACATAAGAAGTTAAAAAAATGAAATACAATTTTATATGTAACTGAAACTCGAGAAATTTCATTGATATTTCTTGAAATTTACAAATTTACAAAATCGGGGGAAAACCCTAGACTCTAAAACTATTGTACTATTCATTGTAGAAACCACCAGAATTGACCATGGTTGCAAATTCTTGTAGCCAGTTGTTGCCATCTTCCACTTCATCCAGGAAAAACCATTTTTGAAGAAAATTCAACCCAATTCTTGCGCATTTCCTATGGTGCTGCAACTGCCCAGTAGTCAAGCCCAGTAAAAATGGTTGCAGGACCACATTCTGGCCAGGTTCCAGAAGCTTGTGGACTTCATCCGCCCAAGGGATCCCCACTTCTAAAACTACATGAGCGATAATTTCAATGTCATCGCCCAAATATACTACTTTAAAAATCTTCCTTAGGAGCAGCAAAATTTTGGCCCTTGCTTCTCCGAGGTCAAGCAGGCAGGCTAGAAATTGTGACGTAATGTCACTGTTGACACGATACCAATTCTCATTCATTAAAAGCTCACGCCCTAGAACCATTTTGATAGCAGCAATAAAAAACTTCACACCAGAGCATGGAACAAACTCATTGCAAATTAACAAGAGGTTTTCCTCAGGAACGCGACCTAGAAAGGCCTTCTGCTCCTCTTCCAAAATGCATCTCAGGTGAATAGGGTTGTCTATCTTTACTGCAAATTTCAAACTAACACCAAAAAATCAACAAACAATTAACAAACCAGACCTATCGAATACCAAAAATGAGATGAGCAATGATGAAAGAAGTAGCTCAATCGCCTATAAATAAGCTTGGCGAGCAGGGTGCTAGGGATTATTTGTTTGTTTCCATTCAACTGCCAATTCAATTACATTAAATTAGAAAATATTCTCAAATATTGAATAGAATTGCAAGTACGTGCCGAAAAGGCCAATTGTAATTAAACACTAATACCATCCATTGTCTTGTAATGCTTGTGAAGCCACTTAACCGATGGAAAAAGCCAATTGTAATTAAGACTAATAGTAATAGTACTACTGCTAGTGGACTGTGGCATGTCTTGTAATGTGTACGAAGCCACTTTGCCAATGGAAAAGGCCAATTGTAAATTTTAATTAACAGTGACAAGACATCAATATACTATCTCCTACAACTTAACTGGTACATGCTGGACAAAAATGTGTCACCATTTCAGACACTTGAACAAGGTCAAGGCTTCATTCCAGACATGGCATGGCATTTAATTCTTTTCGGGTGCACTGTACTTCGCATACAACTTACCTTGATACGTGTCAACATTCCGGTGACTACCTCGACAATTCTTCTTCCTTCAAGAAATGTTGGCTGAAATTAAACCTCAACCATTGATCTTGGAACATCAGATGGTCTAAGTTCTCAAATAATACATTTAACATAATTACAGTGGTAGTGGCCAATAATTTATGTAAGTTGGTATGTTAGGTTAGGCTACTTATTTCCCATCTTTTGAAAATAGCCATACCAACTATAACTTTCTGAAAACCATTCGCCATAACAAATAAATTAATTCAATTATTTGGAAAATAATTTTGCCACCTTTTTATTAAAAAGGTATCGGTTATTAAAATATTCGCCAACCAATATCCATATTTCAAAACATAATTCGCCATCAATATTATTAATTTTATTAAAAATAAAAATTATAATCGCCATTATTTTATAAAAATTGTCTAAACTATTAAAAAAACACCACCAAATATCCATCCATTGACGCATAATTCACCAACACTATTTATTTTTTTTTCACCCAAATGACATGTGATTTGACACAATTTTATAAATTTCGGGAGGGGGGTGTTCCTTAAAGTTATCCCTGGTGAAACATCTAAGGTGTTGGGTGTTTTTACACTACCAAGTAATAAGGATACCTAATACCAAGTTAATGAAGATCAAAATAACCTAAGGATTAGCTACTTACCATAAACAGCTAGATTCTCTTCAGATTTGGACCCAACTTCAACAAAATCATAAAGACTTTTTACTCTTTTGGCTCTACAAAACCAAGGTGGGTGCACCTTAGGGATAAAAAGCTTCACAACTTGGTACCACATTCACATTTCAGTCATTCCATGACATTTTATAACAATAATCAACCCTATAGCAGATTGGTCACAATTCTTCTCAAATCTACATATAATTTTGGGCAATAGTAGCTAACTAAGACTCAAAGGTTAAATGTAAACAAGTATTGACCATATATGACATTCTTCATACATTTAAAATAAAATTGATATTAATTTTTTAGATTTTTTCTTGACATCTATCTATGATCTTTTCATATGCTAACTAAAATAATTGATCAGTGCCTCATCCATTGGGATTCAGAGTCTATCCAATTTCTTGACCTAATTGACTGTATTATAATCAGTATCATCAGTAACATTCCCTAAAACTTGTTCTTACATAAATCCTTCTTAATGCTTGGAGATTTTGTCACATTCATTGAAGCATTTACTCAATTCATTGAATCAAAAGCAATAATGAATTGACATACAACTTATCCTAGTTGTATTAAACTGAACAAGCTTTGCTCATACAATCTCAAAATAACCAGCCAATAAAAATGGAGACAATATTTAGAGAGAAAAGATATTGGGACAACTCATATTTATTCTTAATTCTCTTTGAAAATTATGTAACATTGGATAATAATCAAAACAACTCCAAAAAAGACACTGCGATCTTGGAAAATTAATGTATTCTCAAAATTGTAGAGAAAATACATCAAAGAGTTGACATCAATAGAAAAAATTGGATAAAAAATAGAATAGTAGAACTAAAAGTTATACAATAAATCAGACCCCTACTCCACATCTTGGGAATCCTTTTAAATAAAGGATTGCAACAAGCTTTAAATGGGAGCACACTTGTCAAAATCCTAATCAAAAAATAGGTACAAAGATATTCCTATTTTGTTACATGCAAAACATTCTTTGCACTTGGTCTCATAATTAAGATGCAGTTATGAATTGGTAGGTGGCGTTTGCTAGTAAATATTTTTTAAACAAATCAAATTTGTCGTTTAGTTCTTGTTGCCATCCATGCCCCTTTTTTCACCTTTTCCTTGTTTGAACTACTTCTAAACTATATTTAATCACTATCACCGGCTGGCAATGCCTTGATTTTTGCAATCAACTCACAAATAGTGATGTCTATATCAATGTTAGGCCATGTGATATCTTTGATTGTGTCTAGCTCCTCTATGAATTATCAATATTCCCAAATTTCTTACCCAAGAGTTAAAAATTGGAACTTCTTTCACTTTGTTCTTATAGAAAAACCAAAATAATTCATACCCCTTTCTGTTAGGGACAATTATGTCTTTGCACATTGCATATGGATCTTTGAAAGTGAGGTCATTTGCATTCTGAGCATTTGTGGAACTAGGAAATATATGCATCTATTCTTCTATAAATGTGCTTGGAACCCTTGGGAGAGTGTCTGGTACTTCAATTACTACTTGTACGATGAATTCTCCTACTCTTTGGACCATTCCAACAAATATCTTTGCTTACTCTGTATGCTATATTTGACAAAAGCCACTCAAAAATCACCTCTACATTTGAAATTTCTCATAAATTCAAACAACTTGGGAGAATGATAATAACAACCTATTCCACACCAAGCTTTATCAACCTCTGATGAAAGCATAGCTTTAATTGGCATTTAAGGGTGGCCTACTTGAAAACCTATCAATCCTCATAAAACAGAGTAAAACTATATTTTTTTTCAAATTTTGTACATCCAACTCAAATTTTGTTGTTGAAAAAACCATTTTATGCTTTAAAACTAATAGGTGTGAGCACTATGAACAAGACCATTTCACCATTTTGCACTAGAAACTTTCTCTGTTACAATAAGACTTGTGATGTTATGAACCCTTAACTTCTTATTCAATCACAACTTTGCAGCAAGATTTAACACACCTTCATAACTACTAAAACCTTACAACAAGCCTTTAACTCTTAACACTTCACAACCTCACCATGACTAAGCCCTTAGAATATTTTATGCTTGTGACCTTGCACAGCTTCAAATTTCATTTTATTGCTCCTGTTGGTGTTCAAAATTGTAGCCCGAATTTTGAGCATTGTTGAGAAAATTGAGCCCTATAAATGCTTTTAAATGCCTATGTACCTGGCTGTACCTTTGAGACCCCTAACACCTTCCTTTTAGTGTGCCTACTTGTTTCATGAAGCTAAATCATCATTTTGAGCTATTTGGCAAAGTCCTATTTTGAGCCAGTGTCATTTCTGCATTTTACCCTAAGTGTCAAATAGCGAAAAGAGGCCTTGTTTGCATCTGAATATCTTGCACAGAAATGTTTCATTATCTGCCACTTTGGGAGTATTTAACATCCATACCTGAGAACCTATTTTTTAGATTTTGAGTGATTTCAAATCCGTTTGACTAGGTTTTGAGTCCCTCAAAGTTGGTTAGTTACCGTTTTCATGCGTTTGCAATTAATTTTGAATTCTGGGAAGCCCTCTTTGACAAGTTTTAATTTTGACCCAGTTGAACATAATTCTAAAATTCCTTTTGTGTTGTATTATAGACGTCAAATACTTGTTATGTTTCAAGTTTTAGCTTATGACGAATCCGTTTGATTAGTTTTCAAATGCGATTCCAAACGACATTTATAACTTTTTACCGGTGTCAAGAAGTGCAGATTTGTCAGGACCCCTGTTCATGATGTTATAACTCCTAATCCATGATAGGTAGGATCAAATGGATTGTACCACTATTTTTTCCACTGAAAATTCTTCAAGTGTGGAAATTTTTTAATCTTGACGAATGCATTTCCACACTTTTCTAGGTCAATTCTATTTACAAAACTTGATTTCTTGTCAATGTTTCCAGTCTGCAAAATCCAAGTAGCTCACTTTGACCGCTCGCCATTTGTGCCTCCTGATTCTTCGTGAGCCCAAATCATGGACTCATACTCTCCTCATGACAAAAAATGAATGTCCCATTTTTCATCTCCCCATGTGCTCATTTGCCTAGTTTTCAAAGCCAAATCTGAACCCAATTTGTCGTTTTCTCACATGTTTTCTTGCAAGTAGTTCTGAGAGGTCAACTTTGACAGTGAATATAATCTAACCACAAATTTTTCATGAGACAAGATTCAATGGGGTGCAAGTGTACAAGACAAAGAATCAGTGTGTTTGATTTCAAAGCCCAGTTATCTGTTTGGGTCAGTTTTTAAAGCCAGTCGATAGGCCCTATTAGCAATAAATCACACTTTGTAGATAAAATTTGAAATGAGTTTTAATGATCAATTAGTGCTCAAATTCAAGTTTAATCAATGCCAGATGCTTATTGAATCAACTTGAAAAGTCAATCGCCTAAAAGCAATTGTTTTTTTTTAGTCGGGCCACCATGTGACCTGACTCCTATGATCAAGATATGGCTTTTCATGCAAGTAGGGGCCATAAGCATTGTTGAATTGCAAGGGTGATTTAGTCTTAATGGAGTCCCTATTTTAAAACATAAGTTCTTGGGGAGCCAAAGGACGAAACACACAATTGAGAAAGAAAAGTACAATCCATTAGTTGAAGGCACAAATCTTGTAACTGCAATGAAGGGTTGTGCAAAGGAAACTGCAATACAATTTTTTTCTATTGTGGCTCTTTCTAGAGGTATGCAACATGCTCCTATTGCACTAATGAAATCAATTTCTATTAGGGGGTAGATGTGTTGGTGAAGAATTTTGTAGAGCAATTTGAACATGCAGGTATTCTAGATATGGGAAAAAATGAATTATTGCATTGATTGCAAAAAAGTTTTGGTCGAAGAGAGAAACTTTAGCTTTGATTCTAGTTAGACTGAAGCTTTACAAAATTATCATATACCTACAAAAATAACACAAGAAAATATATTATGAGAAATCACAACGTATTAAAAAAAGTGAGGTTATGACGGTAACAGCCAAATTTATATTAAATTTCCTTGCTCATTTACCTCCAGAGTTTTGGAGTTTCGCTGGTCAGATATTCTTGTTAGGTTTGGGTACATTATCAGCTTCTCCATCTCAATTATAGTGCTGGTTATATTGGACACAAAGACATCGGCTTTAAATCAGTATTTCGTGTGACAGATGCACTAGAGATTCATTCTAATGGTTTTCATGTGAAATTTGATGCAAGTAAAGGAGAACTTGGTTTCATTTTGCCAACTCTTGTAGCTCCTCTCAGCAATCTTCACTCAATAAGTAGGGAGTTTCCCCACGTTGTAGGCATCCCACGCAGTCAAAGAGGTGGCAGAGATAAATTAAGGCAAAGGCATCCACATCTAAAGGGGAGGCAAGGTTATGAAGCCTCCGAAAACTAAATAGAGAGAATCCACGCTAGTAAGAAGGATCACACCAAGTTTGAAGTAGCAAGGAACAACAGTCACGCAGGTCCAAGAGGCAGAGTGTCACACTACGAAGCCACTGCATACATAGCAGCCTGCCAACGCAATCAAAAGGAAACCTACGTCCAAACAAAGCCACCCACGCATGATCAAAGCAAACCATGCCGCATGTTAAAAGGGAAATAGGGCGCCATTAAAAGGAGGAACCTGTAGTTTTAAAAAAAAGACATCCACGCTAGCACCAATCAGAGCATAGAAGGAAAGGCCTATACGCAGGTGAAGGAGAAGCTCATGCCAAGAACAAACAGAGTTCACACATCACAAAAGATGCTCCACACGTGTAGAAGAGGAATACCATGCAGTGGTGGTGGATTTAGAGATTCATTGGAAGATCACCCATGAACATAGAGGAACCCACATAATGCAAGGAGGTGGCATGATCAAAAGAAGAATCCGATGTCAAGCTCACCAACTTCAATTGGAATTTGTACTCAGATGAAGTGTATGCATGGGGATTGCAATTTGAAGAGGCTCTGATCATGTTGTCAAATGCATGCTCTTCTTCCTTAGCCCCATCTGCATCTTCTTCGCAAAAAATTCAAGAATGTCAGGAGTACAATGATGATATCTAGGTTGCATGTTAGAAACGGCCCAGGAGTGACAATGTATTGATTTCCTTGCCCAAAAGGGCCAGGATAGAAGATGAGTGACGCCTTGTAGTAGGTGAGACTTTGATAAAAATGTAAGCAGAGAAGGCATTTTTTTTTGTTATGAGCCACAGTAAAATAAGATGGAATCCGCAAAGGAGCAGCCCACGATAAGATAAATCCATAGCAAACAAAACATAAAGGAATCCTCGCTAAAAGAACCCTGTCAAATGCATAGAAGGAGGCAGCAATGTAAAAGGAGTCACGACATCTAAAGCTTTAATCCCACATTGAGTGGGTGGGCAGAAATTTTATCTTTAAATACAAGAACAAACAATATGTCTTGTATCTTAAGTGACACATCTTTTTAAAAAGGCCAAGTGTGCGCTGATGGGGACCGTGATTCCGACTGGCCAGTTGGCGCCATTAAAAAAAATTTGAAATAAAATATAAATTAATGTCACCAGAAAGATGAGATAGAGGTCATCAAAAAATCCAAAATTTGGCTAGTCGCTATGTCGCTAGCCAAAAAATTCAAGAAATTTTGGCTAGTGACATAGCGACTAGCCTAAAAACTTCAAAGTTCACCGAGGAGATAATAAGCAGCATGGGTCCCACTGCAGATCTGACAACAAATCAAGTAGTGACAAGTGGCAGCTAAAAAAATGACTGAGCAATGATGTGGCAAAATTTAGACCAATCACAAGGTGCCATGTAGCACAAAATCTGAGGTAGCTCATGACATGGCGAGCAAATCTCAGAGATGCACCAAATTGTGTCACGTGGCAGATCAGAGGATCATTGCTATCTTGCTAAGAGGAAGCTACTCACTTGTTAGTATAGTGACATATCGAGTATGATGTGGCATGCTGACATGGCAGTGAGCAGGACCAACAATGTAGTGACATGGCAGAACCGAAGACCAATTAGATCGTCACATGTGTCACAAAGCTTGTCAACAGGTTTGACCCAAATAGAGAATGGTGGAGATTGTTGGAAAATTCAAATTTTAATATTCTATTAATTTCCCCCCAAAAATTGTTGTACAATTCCTTTTTAAAGTTGGAGTTTTTATATAGTTAAAACTATATAAAAGGGATAAATTTTTGCAAAATGACATGAAAAAAATGAACAGAGGCCTGATTTTCAAACGGCCATAACCTGGGCAATTTTTGTCGAAAACTAGCACTCCAATATACCACCAGAATCGAAAGAATCCAAATTTTCCATTTTTAAGGTCAGTTTTTGCATAAGTCTTCATCGGTAGACTCTGTTAGCATATTTGCAATTTCAGAGGCATTCTTTGTTAAAAGGGGCAGAATTTATTATAGAAAGTCAAAGTTTGTTAAAGAGCATGTTTGAAGACCTTTTAAAGCCTGATGGTGGTAAAAATAAGCTGGAAAAGAATAAATTGTATTCTAAAGGTTATATTTAACTAATTTTCACTTTTTACCATGAATTCATTTTAACATCAGAATTAGTTACATTCTTTTATCATGAGGCTTCTGAGATATTTCTGCCTGGTAGAGGCCAAATGATGGGATCTGATAGGCAATTGAAGAGAGAGGGTAGAAAGAGGTTTTTTCATCTTCTTGGGAGGGAATTTCAAGTGGACAGATGTTGGATGCAGAGAAAATATGATAATTCCTTCTTCCTATATCATTCCCTTTCTTTCTCATTGTACGGGTTCTAGTCTTTTGGAGAAAATGGACTCACTACTGTGATACCAAGTTTTGGTTCTAGTTTTGATGCATTCCCAATACTGAGACACCATTCTTTAGCATAATTCTCTCATGTGAATAGAAAGTGTAGATAATACAAAATTTTTTGATATGGTAGGTGTTTTCATGTTTTAATTTTGTGCATCTTAATGTATAGTTTCAAGGAAATCAATACATATGAGCAATAATTTCACTAGTTTCATTATGGTTCTTATCTCCTGTCTTAGCAATCTGTAAGTCTTATGTGGTTTTGGAACAAAGATCTAAGATCGATTTGCATCCCCTTCAGGTTGCATGTTTGATGTATTTTGTTGTTGGACCAAAGGCCCAAGTAAATGCTTGATATGTTTAACAAGGTTACTAGTTACTTGAGAAGGATATTTTGTGAGAATGAGATCTGAATGAACAGTAATGTCTGAACCAAAAAGTGATTAGATAGATTTGATGTCTGGGTATATGAAATATGTCCTGATGTCACAGATGTATGTTTTGAATTCATGGAATCACCCAATGGATTAGGCACCGATCAATCATAGGATCACTTGTTATACTTCTACATATTTGAGATTGTTTTGAATCAACATCATTAATCAAACGTTTCCCCTTTCATGTTGAAAGTTATTCAATGTTAACTTGCACTTAGCTTGCCAGTTTCATGAGTCATGTTATTAGTTGTTTCATGCTTGTGATTTCTTGGTTAAGTATAGAAGATTCAGGGGTTTAATCTGTTATTCTAGATTTTGACTATGCTCATTGCACTAGTCACATAATTGGATCCTAAGAGGTTCACCCGCCTAGGTTTTGCAGAGCTTGAAGTGTAGAAGGAGTGTAGCCTTATACTTGGCCTAGGTTCTTGGTGAATTGTGTCCATTATTGGAGATACCTACCCATAGATGTTATTTTGCCTTGCATACTTGGTTATTCAAATTCTATTAAATCGAGAGCCAACAAAATGGAGACTCTACTGGGGAAGAGCATACAGAAAGAGCCAAAATCTCTGGCATGAAAATAGATCGGATATAGAAAATCTATAGAAAAATATGTTTCTTATTTCCTTGCTAAAGTTTCATGTCCTCCAGTGTTCTTATTCATTGACAACACAAGTTTGACTGAATTGAATAATTTGTAATATCAAAGTCACTTGAAGTTTTGTTATGTTGCTGTCAAAATTCAGAGTTAGTAGCGTGTTCTTTCACATTGTCAAGAGTATCAAATTCCCATGTTGTTGCATAAAGTTTCAAATACCTGTTGTAATTTTTAAACTAGCTTGTTATGTCTTGCAAATTGGTAAATCTTTTCTCACTAAGTGAGTGGTGACTCAAAGTCAAATCTCTGTACCAGTGCTTCAAAAATGTGAAGGTAGTTTGAAGGGAACAATAGTGGGAAAGTAGATTTGAAGAATTCATTTCAATTTCTTGACAGTGGGTGAAGAAAATTAGATGAGATGTAGTGCAAGTGTTAATAAATCTGGATAAGATTTGAGTTTGCTATTATTTGTAGCATTGAAGTAGTTGCAAGCATCTATATTGAAAGGTATTTACATTCTCATGTGATTTTATTTACATGATAGTAAGCTTTGTAAAAGATTCTCTGCTAAATGGTTTTCAACATTAAATAGGAGAATGGTGTAGTACTGTTCAACATACTTTGTGAGTGGTAGATTTAGCCAAAGTGTTTTGTATTTTGAAGTATGTTTGAAGTTGAAAGTGGTAGAAGATTTTCAAATTTTCTGCAAGTTATAAATACTGATAGTGTTTTATGATGAATGAGTCTTAAGTTTGAAGAATGTCAAGTTCCATTTCATCTAGTATGCATCCTTTTAGTGAAAGTTTTAGATCTGTTTCTACCAAGAGATATATGTCGTTAAATTTCAATGGCATTTATGGTTTCCTAAATACTATGCCTTATGATCTTAGAAAGTATTTACCTAAGTTTAGTGGGAACCATGAAAATTCAGCCACTCATCATGTTCAGTTGTTTAGTGACTTGGTTGGTGATTTTGAAATTTCTCATGAAGACATTCATATGAAGTTGTTTGTTAAAACTTTGAAAGGGGATGTTAGGGATTGGTTTTATTTTCTACCAGCATGCTCAATTTCATCTTGGGATGAATTACTTTCAGCCTTCATGAAGCAGTTCGGGGAGAGAGTAAGCATCTTTGATTATTTTGATAGGTTCTTGAAAATCCAAATAAGGAATGGTGAGTTATTTCCTGACTTTAATATCAGATTTGCAAAGGTTTTAAATGATATTCCTAAAATTCATAAGTCGGATGATCAAGTGTGTCTAGTTGTTTATTTTGATGCATTTGATAAGAAGATGAGTTACCTATTGAGAGATAAGGAACCTGAGACTTTGCATCAAGAATTCATGACATCGATAGAGATTGAAAATAATATTAAATATGGCTTAACCAGGAGTCACTTCTCTCGGAATCTTTGCCGATAAGATGAGGTACAAAGCACAAATCAATGTCATAAGGAGTGTTTGATTTCAGATCAGCAAATAAGTACCCGTGCTATTGTAAGTAATCTTTTTGAAAGTTTAGAAGTAAAAACATGTGCAGATGAAGACTCTCTATTGCAAAGAGAGTTTTATCCTTTTATTGTTGAAAATAGTGCATATGTTGGTAATATTATAGCAGTAGAAGATAAAGTTAGTTCACTTGATGAGTTATATATGCCAGATTTAAATTCAGTCATTCATTCTCCCATTGGTGATTTGTTTTATGTTGAAAACATAATGAATCAGGAAGATGAGAGGTATTCATCTCAGTATGAGGATGAAGAGGCTAGAATTGATGTGTCAAGTGACAATAGTGAATTTGTTGATCCAATGTATTGTGAAGAAGCGTCATGTGAAGATAATGACAAGAGTTGTTGTTCAAGTCAAGAAGAGGACAGTGCTAGTTTATGTTCATCTTCATGTGAATCAGATGCAAACTGGGAAGAAGAAAGCAATGACATAAGTTGTAACTCTTATGCTAGTAGAGGTATGAGTTCTTTTCTTAAATCTTAAAGTAAATTTCTAGTTCAAAATTGTGCAAATCAATTTGAGGTTGAAAGTTATGAAGAAGAGTTGTCTACACAATATGAGGATAAAAGGATTATTTATAAAGAAGAATTAATTAGTTGTGTAGACGAATGTCTTGAGGATACATGTAGTGATAATTAGCAGACAAATGATGCCAATATCAATGCATCAGTACCTATTGATGAGATAAGTAATGATAGGTTTGCAAGACATTTGAATCATCTTAAAGGATACAATGAAAGAAATTTTGATTCATATTCTACATGCTTCATTGATGGAGTTAATGATGTGTCTTCGAATGATGATTCTGATTCTTTTTCTTCACATGATGAAAGTGTTCTTGACAATGGTGTAAGAAGTGGTTTAAAAATGTACACTAACGCTTTGTATGATGGATTCGAAGATTCTGATTCTTTTTCTTCACATGATGAAAGTGTTCTTGACAGTGGTGTATGAAGTGGTTTAAAAATGTACACTAACGCTATGTATGATGGAGACCCTGATGATGATCAACTTATGTTTTGTCATAATGTTCAAAAGGGATCACTACATGGAATTATCAATCCATTGTTTGAAGAGCACATGGAAGTTTTAGATTTAGCTGAGAATGAGTTTAATGATGATACTTTATCCTACTGCTGTAAAAAATTAGATTGTTCTTCTTGTGAGTATGTTAGTGATTATGATTATAATGTTGCATCTTATGAGATGGATGACAAGGTGTTTGATGAAAGTGTTGTTGAAAATCAGCATGCACTTTGTAATGAATATTCTAATGTGATGACTAATATGTTTGCTAATTGTGAAGAACCATTTTAGGATTATGGATTAGTTTTAGACTATGATATCGATGACATGTGTGAGTACAAGTTGGAGTGTTCATATGAGTATCATCCGGTCATGCATAAGGATATACAATTCGAAGGTATGTGTGATCCTTTTCCCCAAGTTGAATATGAAGCCTTCATATTCGAGAATGATAGCATGCATGATTTGTGTATAAAGAGAATTTTTAGTTTTAGTTTGATATATTTGAGCATGTTGATCAGTATTTTCATAATGAGCAAACATTTGAGAATGAAGCAAGTTTTTATATGCATTATGAAAGTAAGAATGAAGGTTCAATTTTACTAAGTGTTGACTTTCAAGATGTGTATCTGATTGGTGAAACTGATATGAGAGATAATTTTAGTTAACCTCATGAGGAAAGGAATGAAAATTAGGTATATGATAGAGGTAAACAATTTTGCTGAAGTTTGGTGGCTCGGGGTCATCATGTGTATATAGTAGTTTTAGTTGTTTCCCTGCTTTCAATAAAGTTGTTCGAGAGAGTTTTTGAAGTTCAAGTGTGTGGTCTGCTTCCTCCAAAGATCTGAATCTTTTCCATGCCTACAAGGGAAATGCATCCCAGAAAGAGCCACTGTTGGTGTTCAAAATTGTAGCCCAAATTTTGAGCATTTTTGAAAAAATTGAGCCCTATAAATGCTTTTAAATGCCTATGTACCTGGCTGTACCTTTGAGACCCCTAAGGTGTTCAATGCTTCTAACACCTTCCTTTTAGTGTACCTACTAGTTTCATGAAGTTAAATCGTCATTTTGAGCTATTTGGTGAAGTCCTATTTTGAGCTAGTGTCATTTTTGCATTTTATCATAAGTGTCAAACAACAACAAGAGGCCTTGTTTGCATCTGAATATCTTGCACACAGAAATGTTTCATGATTTTCCACTTTGGGAGTATCTAATTTCCATACTTAAGAACCTATGTTTCATATTTCAAGTCATTTCAAATCTGTTTGACTAGGTTTTGAATCCCTGAAAGTTGGTCAGTTACTGTTTTTATGCTTTTGCAATTAATTCTGAATTCTGGGAAGCCCTGTTTGACAAGTTGTTATTTTGACCCAGTTGAACATAATGCTAAAATTCCTTTTGTTTTGTATTATAAATGATAGAGACTTGTTATGTTTCAAGTTTTAGCTAATGAAAAATCTATTTGATCAGTTTTCAAATGTGATTCCAAACGCAATTTATAACTTTTTACTGGTGTGAAGAAGTGTAAATTTGTCAGGATCCCTATTCGTGATGTTATAACTCTTAATCCATGATAGATAGGATTGAATGGATTATACCACTATGTTTTCCACTAAAAATACTTCAAGTTTTCTAGTTTTTAAATCTTAACGAATCCATTTGCATACTTTTCTAGGTCAATTCCATTTGCAAAAATTAATTTCTTGTCACTGTTTCTAGTCTGCAAAATCCAAGTAGCTCATTTTGACCGCTTGCCATTTGCGCCTTGTGATTCATCATGAGACCAAATCATAGACTCATACTCTCCTCATGAAAAAGAACGAATGACCCAGTTTTCATCTCCCCATGTGCTCATTTGCCTGGTTTTCAAAGCCAAATCTGAACACAGTTCATTGTTTTCTAACATGTTTTCTTGCAGGCAGTTCTGAGAGGTCAAATTTGATAGCGAATATCTTTTGAACCTGAATTCATCATGAGACAAGATTTGATGGGGTGCAAGTCTGCGGGACAGAGAATTAGTGGGTTTGATTTCAGAGCCCGGTTATCTGATTGGGTCAATTTTTAAAGCCAGTAGATAGGCCCTATTAGCAGAAAATCACACTTTGCATATAAAATTTGAATTTAGTTTTAATGATCAATTAGTGCTCGAATTTGAGTTTAATCAATGCCAGATGCTCATTGAATCAACTTGAAAAGTCAATCGCCTGAAAACGAAAAAAAAATTTAGTCAGGCCACCATGTGACCCGACTCCTATGATCAAGATATGGCTTTTCATGCAAGTAGGGGCCATAAGCATTGTTGAATTACAAGGGTGATTTAGTCTTAATGGAATCCCTATTTTAAAGCATAAGTTCTTGGGGAGCCAAAGGAAGAAACACACAATTGAGAAAGAAAAGTACAATCTATTAATTAAAGGCACAAATCTTGTAGCTGCAATGAAGGGTTGTGCAAAGGAAACTGCAATACAATTTGTTTCTAGTGTGGCTATTTTTAAAGGTATGCAACATGCTCCTATTTCGCTAATGAAATCACTCACTGTTAGGGGGGTAGATGTGTTGGTGAAGAATTTTGTAGAGCAATTTGAACATGCAGGTATTCTAGATATGGGAAAAAATGAATTATTGCATTGATTGGAAAAAAGTTTTGGTCAAAGAGAGAAACTTTAGCTTTGATTCTTGTTAGACTAAAGCTTTACAAAGTTATCATATACCTAAAAAAATAACACAAGAAAATATATTATGAGAAATCACAAAGTATTAAAAAAAAGTTAGGTTATGAGGGTGACAACTAGATTTATATTAAATTTCCTTGCTCATTTAGCTCCAGAGTTTTGGAGTTTTGCTGGTTAGATATTCTTGTCAGGATTGGGTACATTATCAGCTTCTCCATCTCAGTTGTACTGCTGGTTATATTGGACACAAAGGAATTGGCTTTAAATCAGTATTTCGTGTGACAGATGCACTGGAGATTCATTCTAATGGTTTTCATGTGAAATTTGATGTAAGTAAAGGAGAACTTGGCTTCATTTTTCCAACCCTTGTATCTTCTCTTAGCAATCTTCACTCAATAAGTAGGGAGTTTCCCCATGTTTTAGGCATCCCGCATAGTCAAAGAGGTGGCAAAGATCAATTAAGGCAAAGGCATCCACATCTAAAGGGGAGGCAATGTTATGAAGCCTACGAAAACTAAATAGAGAGAATCCATGGCAATAAGAAGGATTATGCCAAGTTTGAAGTAGCAAGGAACAATAGTCACGCAGGTCCAAGAGGCAGAGTGTCGTGCTAAGAAGCCACTGCATACATAGTAGCCCGCCAATGCAATCAAAAGGAAACCTGTGTCCAAACAAAGCCACCCATGAATGATCAAAGCAAACCATGTCGCATGTTAAAAGGGAAACAGGATGTCGTTAAAAGGAGGAACCCACAAATTTTTTTAAAAAGACATCCACACTAGCACCAATCAGAGCATAGAAGGAGAGGCCTACACGCAGGTGAAGGAGAATCTCATGCCAAGAAAAAATAGAGTTCACACATCACAAAAGATGCTCCACACATGTAGAAGACGAATACAATGTAGCGGCAATGGATTTAGAGATTCGTTGGAAGATCACCCATGAACATAGAGGAACCCGCATAATGCAAGAAGGCGACATGATGAAAAGAAGAATCCGATGTGAAGCCCACCAACTTCAATTGGAAGAAGCCATTGCATACTTAGATGAACTGTATGCCTGGGGATTGCAATTTCAAGAGGCTCTGATTGCATTGTCAAATGCATGCTCTTCTTCCTTAGCCCCATCTACATCTTCTTCGCAAAAAATTCAAGAATGCTAGGAGGACGATGATGATATTCAAGTTGCATGTGGGAAAAATCCTAGAAGCAACAATGTATTGATTTCCTTGCCTAAAAGGGCTAGGATAGAAGATGAGTGACGCCTTGGAGCAGGGAAGACTTTGATAAAAATGTAAGCAGAGAAGGCATTTTTTTTGGTTATGAGCCACAGTCAAATAAGATGGAATTCGCAGAGGAGTAGCCCACGATAAGATAAATCTTCAGCAAACAAAACATAAAGGAATTCACGCTAAAAGAACCCTGTCAAATGCATAGAAGGAGGTGGCAATGTAAAAGGAGTCACAACATCTAAAGCTTTAATACCACATTAAGCAGGTGGGCAGAAATTTTAAGTTTAAATACAAAAACAAATAGTATGTCTTGTGTCTTAAGTGACACATCCTTTTAAAATGGCCAAGTATGCGCTGATGGGGACCACAATTCTAACCAGCCAGTTGGTGCAATAAAACAAATTTTCAAATAGAATACAAATTAATGTCGCTAGAAAGATGAGATAGAGGTCACCAGAAAACCCAAAATCCGGCTAGTCACTATGTTGCTAGCTAGAAAATCCAAAAAAATTTGGCTAGCGACATAGCGACTAGCTGGAAAACTTCAAAGTCCGACAAGGAGATAATCAGCAGTGTGGGTCCTACTACAAATTTAACAACGAATTGGGTAGCAACAAGTGGCAGTTGAAAAAATGACTAAGCAATGATGTGGCAAAATTTAGACCAATCACAAGGTGCCATGTGGCATAAAATCTGAGGCAAGTCATGATGTGGTGAGAAAATCTCAAAGACGTAGCAGATCATGCAATGTAGAAGATTGGAGAGTCATCGCTATGTCGCTAAGAGGACGCTGCTTACTCGTTAGTATAGCGACATAGCAAGTATGATGTGGCATGCTGATGTGGCAGTGAGCAGGACCAACAATGTAGTGACATGGCATAGTGAGGTGGCAGAACATAAGACCAATTAGATCATGACAAGTGCCACCAAGCTAGTCAACAGGTTTGACCTAGATAGAGAATGGTGGAGATTGTTGGAAAATTAAAATTTTAATATTCTATTAATTTCTCCCCAAAATTTGTTGTGCAGTTCCTTTTTAAAGTTGGAGTTTTTATATAGTTAAAACTATATAAAAGGGATAATTTTTTGCAAAATGCCATGAAAAGTTAATAGAGGCCTAATTTTCAAACAGCCATAACCTGGGCAATTTTTGTCGAAAACTGGCACTCCAATATACCACCGGAATTGGGAGAATCTGAATTTTCCATTTTTAATGTTAGTTTTTGCACAAGTCTTCACTGGTATGCTCTATAACCAGATTTGCAATTTCATGGGCATTCTTAGTAAAAGGGGTAGAATTTATTATGGAAAGTCAAAGTTTGTTAAAGAGCATGTTTGAAGACCTTTTGAAGCCTGATTGTGGTAAAAATTAAGCTAGAAAATAATATATTGCATTCCGAAGGTTATATTTAACTGATTTTCACTTTTTACGGTGTTTTCATTTTAACATCAGAATCAGTTACATTCTTTTATCATGAGACTTTTGAGATATTTATTTCGGGTAGAGGTCAAATGGTGGGATCTGATAGGCAGTTGAAGAGAGAGGGTAGAAAGAGGTTTTTTCATCTTCTTGGAAGGGAATTTCAAGTCGATAGATGTCAGACGTAGAGAAAATCTGAGAATTCCTTCTTTCTATATCATTCCCTTTCTTTCTCATTGTATGGGTTCCAGTCTTTTGGAGAAAATGGACTCACTGCTGTGATACCAGGTTTTGGTTCCAGTTTTGATACATTCCCAATACTAAGACACCATTCTTTAGCATAATTATCTCATGTGAACAACAATAGTGCAGATAATATAGCAAGTTCTGATATGTTAGGTATTTTCATGTTTTAATTTTGTGCATCTGAATGTATAGTTTCAAGGAAATCAATACATATGAGCAATAATTTCACTAGTTTCATTCTGGTTCTTGTCTCCTATCTCAGTAATCTATAAGTCTTATGTTGTCTTGGAACAAAAATCTAAGATCCATTTGCATCCTCTTCAGGTTGTATGTTTGATGTATTTTGTACTTGGACCAAAGGCCCAAGTAAATGCTTGATATGTTTAACAACATTACTGGTTACTTGAGAAGGATATTTTGTGAGAATGAGATTTGAATGAACATTGATGTCTGAATCACAAGGTGATTATATAGATCTGATGTCTGGGTATATGAAATATGTCCTAATGTCACAGATGTATGTTTTGAATTCATGGAATCACCCAATGGATTAGGCATTGATCGGTCATAGGATCACTTGTTATACTTCTGCATATTTGAGATTGTTTTGAATCAACATCATTAATCAAACGTTTCCCCTTTCATGTTGAAAGTTATTCAATGTTAACTCACACCTAGCTTGCCAATTTCATGAGTCATGTTATTAGTTGTTTCATGCTTGTGATTTCCTAGTTAAGTATAGAAGATTCAGGGGTTTTATCTATTATTCTAGATTCTGATTATGCTCATTGCACTAGTCACATAATTAGATTCTAAGAGGTTCACTTGCCTAGGTTTTGCAGAGCCTGAAGTGTAGAAGGAGTGCAACCTTATAGTTGGCTCAGGTTCTTGGTGAATTGTGTCCATTATTGGAGATAGCTGCCCATAAATGTAAATTTTCCTTGCATACTTGGTTATTCAAATTGTGTTAACTCGGGAGCCAACAACTCCTTTGCAACTCCAAGATCAGGTAACCATTTTAACTATGTGATGATGTGCTTAATTGGTTGAGCTTAACATTCCTCTTACCTTGAAACTTTGTACCTTAGAAAACTAACATTCAACTAAACCCCACAATGATGCACTTAATAGTTTAAATTGACTATTTTTCTTCATTCACACATTCACAACTATAGATCCATTAAGTTTAAATAAGCTTGTGAACATGCACTTTCTTTTGCTTTGCACAATCACAACTTAGCATATTTGAAATGTTCATAAAGAATGTATGCATGGAAACTACATACACCTCCTTTTAAAAGAAAAATTACAAAAGAACTTGCCTAGGGTTTTCTCTAGGGCTAACAAAATGTTATAAACCCTAGGCTATTCTTTCAACAATTCTTCCTAATTTTTCAAGAATTTTACACAAACTAGGTGAGAAAAAAATTGGGCTATCAGTGGCTCTATCTAGGGGTGATGTATAACCTACATCCATGTAAGAATACCAAATTTTTGGCAGAAGCAAACCACACACTTGACTAATAAAACTTAACAACTTTTTCAGAGAGTACAACAAACCAAACAGTAAAGGAAAACACAAAGACAACTAGGATGACTTTGCACAAGGGCAGAACAAGAAAGAACAAGGATATATAAGAATTACACAAAATACAGGGGGACCTAAACTATTGTTCATGGAAAAAATGTGCATTTTTAGAAAAAAATACCTCTTCAAGAACTATTTATGAACTGGCAGTTCAAGAATATTGTTTGATAAATCTCTCAAAATATAAGAGTTTTCTCCCCATGTAGCTTCAATTAGATAGGGACCTAACCATATAGGATCAAATTTTCCATGCTTTCCCTTATCCTCAATCCTAGCATTCCACATGAGAACAAGGTCTTCAATTCAAAACTTCTTATTCATTGTCTTTCTATCACAAAGTGTTTTGACTTGTAACTACAACTTTGCATTTTTGAGAGAGGCTTCCTTTCTAGTGTCAGTTAGCCCTATCAATTCATCCATTCTCTCTTGCATATGATCAATGATATCTGTCATGTCCCCTTTTCAAATAATTAAAAATAATAATCTTTGCTAAGGTAGGTAGGCCCAAAAAGGTGAAGTTTCAGCAAAGGGGGATAATCTTTGGAAGTGAATGGACTAATAAATGAAAATTATTATTAAAATATGTTTCATTAACCCCTCTTGGATGTGGGTTAGGGTTATGCCCTCTTTTAAGGGGTTTGGAGGCATTTTGGGCTCATTCCAGAACTTGTTTTTTGCTCATTTCTTTGTTATTCTTCAGAGGCTGCCAAACCTGTGGAGAAGGAGACCCAAGAACGAGAGTTTGCAGGTTTCCAGGGAGACCCAAGAATGGGAGTTTTTAGGTTTCTAGGAAGGCTAAGGATGGGATTTTGAAGTCATTCTATGTGCATGCTCATACAGAGTTTTCCTTTGTGCTGGACAGTGTAGATTTGTGGGTTTTTGGGTGTGTTTTTGGTATGAGTTTGGTGTTTTCAGTTGAGTATTTCATATCAGTTTGGGTTGCTGCTGTGTTTCAAACTTTAATATGTTAAAATAGAGCTAAATATATGTATTTGGACGTGATTAAACTTCTGAGATAGATTATTAGTGTTTTTGTGGTGTTTTCGAGCATTTTTGTGTTAATTTCGAGAGCTCGATGAGCATAGTTTTTATCCTACATTTGTGAGCTCTTGTGTAAAGGCTATATAGATCTGAAAATGTCATTTTTTAGGCTGTTATGCTGCTGAAATTTCTGTAAAAATGTCCATTTTCAGATTTATTAATAATTTGTGAAGTTGTGAAGTTTTTGGCACTATTTCGGACATACCCGATTTGGGTTTATTTGAGAAATTGGTGGATCTTTGTAATATTGGTTGTTTGGTTTTAAAAATTTGATTTGAGGCTTGAAATATCATGTAAAATCAAGAAAGGGACATTTCAGTGGTATCAGAGCCATGATCTTGCCAGCCTGAGGGTTTGTAGAAGTTTGCATGTCAGTTTTGACAACTACCCAGATCTTGCATGTCATAATTTATGGTTGCATGTTGCTTCTAATCAGTTGCATGTCAAAATCTATGGTTGCATGCTACTTCTAATAATTTGCATGTCAGTTCTTGGTGAATTTGGTGGTTGCATGTTGCTTCTAATCAGCTGCATATCGAAATCTATCATTGCATGCTACTTCTAATCAATTGCATGTTAGTTCTTGGTGTTTGAAGAAGTTACAACCTATTGGGGTTACACTCTACTTTATCTAGAATGGACAGATATAGTACAGAGTCTTAGAGAAAAAGATCTTGGACAATTGATATCCAAAGTCATAATAGTAGAAGGATGGTTATTTAGACATTCGAGATAAACTTAAGAAAATAATCCATGACATGTCTGAACAGTTGGTTGAGCACCATCGTATAATGAATGACATGTTGTCTGACCCAGCTAAGGTGGATAAGTTGACTGGATTTCTATTTGGCAGATTTTCTCACAGGGTAGATGACACAATTACCAAGAACTTGCATGAGGATTTTGAGAAACTAGCTTATAGCCAGGCAAAGGTCTCAGATTCTACTTTGCCATAGGAGGTAGTGGGTTTAGATGATGATTATGAGGATGTTGTTGTGCATGATGGTGAGATACCTGGTAGAGATGAGCAGACATTGAGCATTCATGACTTTGCTGAGAAAGAGTACTAGGCACAGTTAGATGCTTCATCACATGAGGTTGAGGTAGGTAGTACTCCACATGATTTGTCCAGCCAGATGAAGGTGAACAAAGATAGTATTGTGACTTCATTATCTCATCATGATAGTATGTGGGATATGATAGAGGATCACATTCAGATGATTCAGTTATAGGGTAGACATAAGGGAGTTCAGGAAAAGTCTCCTTGTGTTGACTTACAAGCGATTAGGGAAGGAATGGGAACAATGAAGTTGAGTTATTCACATCTTCTATCAGATCATGACCATCTTCTTAGCCTTGTCAGAGACTATTAAGATGCCTTGAGGAGGAAGGAGGAGGAAGTTGACAGGCTTTCTCACGAGCTTGAGGACACTCGAGCTTCTTTGGTGAATACTCCATTGGCATTACAAGACTGGGAGAGACATGGGGATAAGCATGGCATGGAATTGAGTTTAGTTTCATCTTGCACTCCTAATACTCAGCTTTCTACGAGTGGTAGATCATATGTGGACATTGATAATGTTGCGACTTCATCTTGCATTAACATCCAGGATATAGGGATAATGTCAGACATGTATGTGGAATTACTTGGTATTGGTCATATTACTCAGGTGAGGATTTTTCTTGAGTTACCAACTGATTATAGTTTATGGATATGGACTCAAGATTGTTATATTGGCAATTGGGATTTAGTTGATTGGAAATCTTTAACACTTTTTGGTAGCAGTAATTGTTTGGGTGCTATCATGGATTTGATTAGCAGATTGCACAGTGTTGTCTTTTCTTGTGCTAGCAGCTTGTTCGATGTTGGTATTAGTTTTTATACACTGGTGTTGGGCTTTTTTCATATATCTAGTTGACCATACTTACTGGAATGTGTTGATGATATTTCATATTTGGCAGTGTGTACAGATGAGTCTCAGGATCATATTGGCATTGATGACATCCAAGGGGATGTAGTGGGTAGTTTTGAAGACTTAGTTTCCTTGGGTACAGAGGAGTTGGACAGTAGTGCTAATGTTTTTGATACTCTGTATGTTGATATGAGCTTTAGATTTGATTCACAGGATATGGATTGTAATACACTAGAGACTAGTGACTTTGAGGATACTCCTTTAGATAGTGCATCAGAGGAGGTTTGTAGGAGACAGTCAAGCCAGTGCCATCATGTGTCTAATCAGGTGAGAGTTAGTGATCGGGACATTGCTATCACTTGCTAGCATTTTGATGCTGCTCGTCAGTAGTTAGAAGTTTATGGATGGGGTTCTCCTAGTAGTGATGAGCAGGAAGGCAGTTATCTTTCCTTGACAGAGATCCACTCTTTATGGGAGGCTATTCAAATTTTGAGATAGAATTGTATGCAGTTGGTAGCTGACATAGATTATCTTATGGAGTGGAGCAGTACAACATATGATGCATTGTTGGCCAAGGAAGATGAGGTGAGTGAGCTTACTGAGCAGCTTGAGGTGACTTCTGAGATTCTTGAGAGTACACAGTTGGCTTTCAAGGAGTCATAGTTTCATTTGGCTAAGGTGACCATGGAGTTAGAATGACTACAGTCTTTACCTGATTCTATATAGTCACAAGCTATGGTGTTTGGTGATCCGAGGATGTCCATGGCTAAGATTGTCAGAGACAGTGGAGATGGGGATGCATCCATCCTTGATACTAACATTGGCATATCAGGTTCATTCCCACTAGAGTTAGGTTCAGTTGAGTTGGGTGTTGTAGCAAATTTTTGTATGCCTGACATGGTGGTGGCCTCTAGTACTGATTGCACAGAGACTAGAGATGTATCAAAGATCATGTGCGATGTTGGTGAGTCGGTAGTTGGCATGGTTCTTGCTAGTAATACTACTCCCTTGGTGATATCTTTGGAGGTAGTAGTTAGTTCCAACATGGTTAATGATCAATTGCAGTTAGTTTCATCTGGATTACAGTTTGAGCCACTGACTGAGATTGGCACATTCTATCGACATTACACTATGAGGTACGCTCATCAATTTACCTTTGATGATCATGTTGGTGAGATGATGATACAAAGATGTACTTTGGTTTCTAGTGCTTGTCATCAGTTATGGAACAGTTTGAAGCCTCGGGATGAGAGTTGTGATGGGCATGACATGGTGATAGGTTCTGCAGTTGACAGCTTGATAATACATGACTTAGAGCAAGAGTTTGGGAGTGATGCTTCAGTAGTTGTTGTTACTGATTCTACTCCTTTGGCTATGACATCTCCTAGCTTAGGTGGTAGTCAGTCATAGTGGGCTATATCACTTATTCATGGAAAATTTGGTTTGGGGTCCATTTCTTACTCTTTATCTTGTAATGTCTTTTCACCATCAGCAGTACATGGGAGATATGGTTATGAGATAGTAGCCGGTGATTTGTAGAGTTGTGTTGACTGTAGGAGTTGTACAGTGTGTGGATTCTCCATACTTGGTACAGTTTCATTCGAGAGCGTTCACCATTGTTACAGAGTTGGATTGTACATTCTGTATAGGCCAGTGGGATGCGTTGATGGTATTTACTGTGTAGGTAGTTTGATTTGTCCACTTTACTTAGGTTTTGATGTTCTAAGAGTTTGTGTCTCGTGCGTTTTTGACTATGGTAGTGGTGATTTTGGAGTTTGGTTGAGCTGTAATTGTTAGTTTGATTATGGATTCCTCTTGGTCATATTGCAGAGGATATTGCAGGAGCCTGTGTTAATTGGTAGTAGTATAGTTCATGACTACATTTGGGATCCAGGTGGATTGATTGGTTTATTGTTCAGCCATTGCTTGAGGACAAGAGATATTTGGGAGGGGAGGACTTTTCATGTTCCCTTTTCAAATAATTAAAAATAATAATCTTTGCTAAGGTAGGCAGACCCAAAAAGGTGAAGTTTCAGCAAAGGGGGATAATCTTTGGAAGTGAATGGACTAATAAAAGAAAATTATTATTAAAATATGTTTCATTAATCCCTCTTGGATGTGGGTTAGGATTATGCCCTCTTTTAAGGGGTTTGGAGGCATTTTGGGCTCATTCCAGAACTTGTTTTTTGCTCATTTCTTTGTTATTCTTCAGAGGCTGCCAAACTTGTGGAGAAGGAGACCCAAGAATGGGAGTTTTTAGGTTTCCAGGGAGACCCAAGAATGGGATTTTTCAGGTTTCTAGGAAGGCTAAGGATGGGAGTTTGAAGCCATTCCATGTGCATGCTCATACAAAGTTTGCCTTTGTGCTGAACAGTGTAGATTTGTGGGTTTTCGGGTGTGTTTTTGGTATGAGTTTGGTGTTTTCAGTTGAGTATTTCATATCAGTTTGGGCTGATACTGTATTTTAGACTTTAAGATGTTAAAATAGAGCTGAATATATGTATTGGGACATGATTAAACTTCTGAGATAGATTATTAGTGTTTTTGTGGTGTTTCCGGGCATTTTTGTGTTAATTTCGGGAGCCCGATGAGCATAGTTTTTGTCCTACATTTGTGAGCTATTGTGTAAAGGCTATATAGATCTGAAAATGTAATTTTGTAGGCCGTTATGCTGCTGAAATTTATGTAAAAATGTCCATTTTCATATTTATTAATAATTTGTGAAGTTGTGAAGTTTTTGGCACTATTTCGGACATACCCGATTTGGGTTTATTTGAGAAATTGGTGGATCTTTGTAATATTGGTTGTTTGGTTTTAAAAATCTGATTTGAGGCTTGAAATATCATTTAAAATCAGAAAATGGACATTTCAATATCCTCATTGTACATCTAGATGTAATTGTATAGTCCTACTCGATTGTTCTAGGGCATTCTTGCCTAGATTCCATACACAATATCAAAGGGTGCTACACCTATTACTTTCTTTATTGTTACCCTATCAGCCCATATTTCCAACTATATTTTGAAACCCTTGGCCTTTTTATTTTCATCTAGAGTTCTCTTTATGACTTTTAACAAGCTCTTGTTTGTAGATTCAGCTTGTCCATTTTCTTGTGGATGATAAGGGGAAGATGTTGACCTTGCTATGCCATATTTATCACAGAATTTTATGAACTCTTTTGACCTAAAGCACTTTGCATTATTAGTTACAATCTTCTATGGGCATCCAAATCTTGAAATGATATTATTCAAAATAAAATTATTCACCACTTTGCTGGTAGCATTCCTTGTAGGAATAGCTTCTACCCATTTTCTAAAATAATCTGTGGCTACCATAATCCGTGAATAATCAATGCTTGATTTGGGAAAAATTTCACCTATTAAATCTATACCCATTTATGGAAAGGTTCTTGTACTTCAACTAGTTTTAAAGGATTATTTCCAAAAAAAATTAGCTTACCTACAAATCTCTAACAAGCATCACATTTTCTAACCAATAACTGAGCATCTTTAAAAAGAGAAGGCCACCAAAATCCAGCTCTCATCACTTTATGGGCAGTAGTTTTAGCCATATAGTGTCCTCCACATATTCTTGCATACACCTCATTTAATATCTCCTTGGATCTTTCTTGGTCAATGCATTTATCTAACACTCCTTCAAAGTTTCTCCACCAGAGATTATTTCTAACAATAATGTACTTGATTGCATGCAACTTTGTGCTTCTTTTTTCATTATCTATTAAATGGGATGGATCTTCCATGTGTTGTAAGTAGTATATGACATTGGTGTACCATTCACAATTATCCATATCACATAACCCTGATCTTAAGTCATTTGCTACCACATTTTTCTTACTAGCATCCAGGTTTGATTGAGCCATGATTTTTGTTAGCCCCTAACTCTTAGTAATTTGGTGACTTGGATATGAATGTTAAACTCTTGAATCCTATTGATCCATCAACATCTTCTACCAAACACTTCCTTCTGAGAGAATAGATCCTTTATAATTGCATTTGGTACAAATTTTATAACAATAGCCCCTACAAGGTAACACCTATAAGCTTTGACAAATTTTACCAAGGCATAAGCCTATTTCTCATTTATCTCATACTTTAACTCAGTAGGCTGAAGGGACTTACCAAAAAATGCAATAAGTTTCTCATACCCTTCTTCATTCTTCTACAATGGGACTGCTACCATAGTATGAAAAGATGCAAAAGAAAATATGTACATTGGTTTTGTATAATCTGGTGTCCTAAGGATTAGGGAAATTTTAATAGTTTTTTTAATGTCTTGAAAGGCTTTTGAAGGTCCACCATCACATTTGATAATAGCTCTATTTTTTAGCATCTTATATATTGGTCAACTAATCTCAAAAAAATTTGTAACAAATCTTCTCAAAAAGTTTACTTTCCCAAATAACAATTGTATTCCTTTTAAATTCTTTGGATTAGGAAATTTATCAATGGTAGCTACTCTTTCAGGGTCTATCTTCACACCATCCTTTGATACTATATGACCTAACAATCTCCCTTTTGTTACTCCAAATGTACACTTCTTTGGGTTCATGGATACTCCATATTCTAAGGATTTGATAATAAAAAATTCTAGATGTTTACAATGGTCCTCAGCCTTCTTAGAATACATTCTAAGGTCATCTTGATACACTACCATAAACTTGTCAATATAATCATGAAAGGCCACATCCATAGCCCTCTAAAAAGTTGCCCCTGCATTAATTAACCCAAATGGCATTCTCACATAGACATAAGTACCCCATGAAGTTGTAAAAGCTATCTTAAATTGTTCTTTTTCATTTACAAGGACCTAGCTATATCCTAAGAATCCATCCATCATAGACATTAATTCAGAACTAGTCACTTGTTGTAGCATGGCTTCCATGTTTGGTAATCCATAGTTGTCTTTCAAGGAAGTAATATTCAAGTTCCTAAAGTCTACACATATCCTTATGCCTCCATTATTCTTTTTGACAAGCACTAAGTTTGATACCCAAGTGGAATGTCTAATTGGTTTAATTATTCCCCCATCTATCAGCTTCATTAATTCTTCTTGCATTTTAGGAGCTAAGGTGGGATTTACAAGTCTCTATTTTTGCCTAAAATGTTTAAGATTTTCTTTGGGTGGTATAATATGATAAAATAGGTCTTCTCTATAGGCCTTAAGGTCATCATAAGACCATGCAAAAACATTTCTATACTTTCTTATCAAATCAATTAGAGGCTTTTTTATTTTAGCTTATAGGTTTTGACCAACATAAAATTTCTTTGGGGTTTCAGAACTACCAAGGTTTATCTCTTCTAGTTCTTTTGGTTTGTGATCTCTGATTCCAAACTTCAACCTATCTTGGTTATCAAACATTCTTTCCAAAACTACTAACCCTTTGGTTACTTTATTAGTTTTCAATTGTAAAATTTCTTGGCCAAAAATTGTCTCCTTACCATCTATTTTTTTGATAAAGGCATTGCAATCTAGATCTTGGCCATGATATTTGTCCTCACTTGACAAGAAATTTAAAATATCTCTATCATCTTCAAAAAATTACCAATGTTCTATATTATCAGGAATTGAAGGCCAATTTTGTACCTCAATTTGTGAAATCCTAGCAAATGATACATCCTTGGGTTTAATAGCCACATTTTCCAGCAAATAAACCATCTTATTTTGACTCCTTTCCATCCAAGAAATACCAAATGCATCAAATAACTCAATTTGATCCCATACAACATTTCTATACTGCTTTAATCTCTTATTTTTGATGCATAGTTTTCTCTAACTTGGGAATCTGCTAATTTAGAGTCACCAATGACATGTAGCTTCTTGATTCCATAATGGGTTGCAACTCTCAATCCTAATAAAGTGCTTCATATTTTGATATATTATTAGTGCATGAAAAATTTAAGGTGAATGAATATCTAAAAGTGTTCTTTTTAGGAGACATAGAAAAAACTCCTGTACCTGAACCTTGTTTAGAGCTTGCCCCATCAAAATACATGGTCCACAAAATTTGTGAACCCATACAACATTCAACCTCATGTGCAATCATAGCTGGAAGTTTCTCAACTTCTTGGATAATTAATTCTACCTTGAATGCATTTACACTAGTATCTAGAAAGCAAGTGGATTCCTTATCAATTTCATCTCCAAAAATATGATTGACCCTTGGCTCTCTCTCTACCCTTACAACCTTATCACCGATATGGAATGCAGCATAAGATAAGTCACATTATAGGCTACCCCCCATAGAAGCACTCCATTTTCTAGATAACAACATTCCATAATGTGGAGGAATGCCAACTACAAGGACTAACATTGTCAATTCTACATCAAGATATGTAACTAGTTTGAAGGGTAATCCATTGATAGTACCTATGAAAGGCACCTCCATAACATCCATACCTCTACATCTACCTTTTTTGGTATCTACTTTCAAACCTCGGGCTTCCATGACTTTGAAAGGCATAATGGTATTATAATCTCATGAATCTATCATGCAATTATTAAGGGTTTTTTCTTTTATAATTAAACTAAGAAAATGGGTCAATATCCTATAAATAAGCCATAGATGAATCATCTAAGAAACTTTGAGGAATTTGAGACACAATTCCACTATCTTCAACTACCATTGAGGTTTGATGTATGGTATTCTATTTAGCATTATTCTTACTATTGCCTATCCCACCCAACCATGATAAGGCTTTACTCTTACATTCATCAATTCTAAACAATTCAGATAAAGGTACTTTGACAATTATTTGGCACAACATAAATACCATGTCAATTGGTTTAGACACTGTAAGTTTTACAAGCATACTTAGAGTTGAAGTCTTTTGAATAGTAGGCATTATTATTTGCTTAGCAATATTAGATCTCGGCTTCTTGTCTTGCACAATTGCCTTAGCTATTTAATTTGTCTAAAATTGGAATTTCTTTTTGGGCTCCCACTTCTTGATCTTATTGTCTTTAACCTTTGATGATCCTGAATTTTCTTTCTTATTGCCATCCTTCATCTTATGAGTAATAACCTTTATAAAAATACTAGAAGGTTTACTAGTTTCATTACCAACTGTGCTACTTCTCAAATTATAATTACTATGAACTTGGGAACTCATTTTTTCTCTAATTCTGTCAATCTCCTCTTTATAAGGCATCCTTAGATTTATATGACCAACATCAGAAGGTGTAGTACATATTTTATCTTCATCATAGTTTTCATTATCTGAAAGTATTTATTGATGATTTAATTAGTAAATAACTATCTAACTAGCAATGTCATTTTCATGTTCTTCTAGGTCAGAATCTTCATAATCATCACACATATTAGCCATATTATAGCTTACATAATCATGGTTCTTCTCTTCTTCTTCTTCTTCCTCATTCTGCACACTTTGATCTACGACAAATGATTGAGAAACCACATAGTAATATGAGGAGTGAGGTGATTGGCATATGATACACCATGGCACATCATCATTCATGTTAACATAATTCCTTTGTAGAGGATCTAGGGTACCCTTATCTTTCATACTTTGAGTTTGATTATGAATAGGTTTACCATCTTTCCATTGGGTAGTATATAGGTAGTTTTTCATTCTTGGTTGCCTATTAAAATGATTATTGTTCATTGGGGTCTTTTCACCAAAATTAGGTCTTTGTGCATTGAAAACTGGTGGGTTCATCTTTTTCAATAAATCCAACACCTGACCTGTTGTGGCTTCCTCAGGTTTCTTACCTACAAGATATTTATCATTTTACTTCTTATTGTTCTTAGGGTTTAACAATTTTGGATCATCCGCTCTTACTAGCTTACCAGATGCTTTCCTATTATTTTCAATATTCACAGCTACCTTTTAAGCATCCCTTAAGGTTTTGGGATTTTTCTCTCTCGACTGATAAGTCATTTTACTTTAAAAAGAATTAAAATATGTTGTGAGGCACACATCCTCATTTAATCTCATAACCGAAAATAGCTTATACATTCCCTTCTAAAACCTTACATTGAAATCAAAGGTAGATTCATTAGGGTTATTTTTTATTTTATTGAAATCATTCAACATGAATCCAATATTAGTGTTATCTCAATACTACTCTTTGAACAATTTCTCTATGTCACTCCATAAACTAATGATATCATTTGGTAGTCTTCTGAACTAGTCCCTTGCATCTTTAATTAATGAATGTACAAATAAATTCATCCCTATATCCTCATGTTCAACTTTAAAATAATTTAACATATCTATAAAAATTCTCAAATGTTCCTCACTAGTAACATCATTATTTCCTAAAAAATTAACAGCTTTTGTTGGAAATCTGATTGAAAAACTCATCGTTGTTGAAAATCAAAGAGGGAGATTATTGCAAAAGAATGTTTTCAATCATTTTTTTCCCATTAATGTCAAACCTACTATTTGTAGGGATGATATTTTCTTATAAGATACAAGCACTGTCACTTAGTTGATTGATGAAAAGGATTTGATCAACAAGATGTAACAAGAACACCTAAAGGAAAGGTTGAGTTATGATGTTGTAATGAAGTACAAGGATCAGTACATACAATGGTTAAGTAATGTATTGATGACATAATCAAAGATACAGAGGCTGGTCAAACTTAGATACATTGGAAGAAGAAATTCTAACATGGTTGAGTGTAAAGCTTTAACTAAGATCATCAGTAGGTGCTGACCAAGTTAGTTGAAGCTAAGAAAATTCTTAGGTGAAGCCAAGTAATAGTCATTTCTAGTGTGTTCTAAGTAAAGATTAGGTGTTGAGCATTAGAAAAATTTTAGTTGGTGCCGAGGGATCTTCAAGTGCCGAGCATTAAGAAAAACATAGTTGATGCCGAGTAACACAGTATGTGTCGAGCACCAGTATTTTAATAGTGCTGAGCTACTACATTATTTCAAATGATGAAGATTCACTAAATCTAAGCTGACATAGTGGTTCCATTGAATTTTTTGAACAAGTTGGAAGATAAGCATGATGATTTGTCGGCACATAATCATATGTAAACTATTTTTAGGTGAATTCTAAAGGATTATTCAAGAAGTTTCTAGAGGAAACAGAATATGGGTTAGATACAATGAATCCTACCTAATCATTATGAATTGAAATTGAAAAATGGAAGAATCAAGCAGGAAAAGGAACTCCAAGAATTCTATTTAAGAAGTCATACACCAAGAAGCAAAGAGTTGTTGATACTGTTGCTACTGAAGTGCCAAATCTATGAAGTGGTTGAAAGGGTGTCAAGAAGGAGACATCTAGGAGAAGGAAGAGCACAGAGGCTCTACTTCTATGAGTGGTCATGAAGAGATGATTGCACTGGTACATTGAGTATGAAGACTCAAGGAGACAAAGCTTGAAAGAAAAGACAAGTTGTTAAGAGTTGTAGAGATTGAAGGCCAAGCAAGGGTATGAGCTTAGAAGTGATCTGAGATCTTCAAGATAAGTTGTATGTTGTAGTTAGCTCAAGATTTTCTAATGATCTCTAGAAATTTTATTAGATATAAAAATCCTATGGACTTAGGTTTGCCTAACAGCCATTTACAAATCCTTTAATAGGGTGGCATTCCAAGAAAATGTTCTCAAGTCCTCTAACCAGGCCCACTTCTAATAGGGTGGTTAAATTCTCTAACAAGGTCACATTTAACAGTGTGTTATAAGCCTTTAATAGGGCAAGCCTTTCACAAGGCATCACTTTAGAAGGGTGAAAATTGAGTACCATGTTACTGGTGGTTTTTTCCAAATTGGATTTCCATGCAAATCATTGTGTCATGTGTTTATTTCTTGTGTGTTATACTTGCATGTTGATTTACAATAACTTTTTGCTTAGATAATTTAAAGCTTGAATGAATGGTTGAATAATTTCACTATACTTAGTGAAATGTTTGAATAGGACATTTAGACCTTGAATAACTGATTCACCTTCCTCCCCCCTCTCAATTATTCTAAAGCAATTCTAATAGCTTTGTCTCTTAGGTCAAATGATATTGGATGTGGAAAACTAGGAATACCTAAGAATGACATTTTTTTTTTACTTTTCAATGTATATAGGCTTCCTCTAAAAACTAACAACATTTGATGTGCTTGCTATATTGGTCTAGTTATGAACAAAATTTTGAGAGTATTGGATTTGAACAATAGGGATCTAGGTACTAGTGGTGGATGATGAAGCAAGGGCAGATTGAGACATGTTTTGGTTAGAGACTACTAGTCCATAAGTAGCTATATAATTTGTAGCTTGGGTGGATAAATTATGCCATGAGGTAAGGCAGAATTGGACTTGATTTAAATTAAACCTTCCTTTTAATTTCTATTGCATGAGCTTCATTTTCCACCTTCTCAAGCTCTTTTGCTAGATCCCCCTTCTCCTTTCTGACCTTTTCTAGATCAAGATCCAATTTGGACATGGTAGGGTTTATAGATTTACTTGGTATAGCTTGAAGTTCATTTATTTGGATTCCTACAGCCTTACCTTTTTCTTTATCAATAGTTTTCACAATAGGTTCTACATGGTATGTCTGAATAGGCTTTTAGGGTTGAATTTGAGTTATGATAGGTTCTCGTCTTTGACTTATGAGTTTTTCTTGTTTTAGAACCTTAGATCTCAAACTATATATATCCCCAAAAATATTAGCATGGAGAATAGAAGTTCTTTCTTCTAGCTTTTTATTTTTCTCTTTTAGGGAAGCCATCCTTCTAAGAAAATTATCCCTTTCAATAAGAGCATTCAAGGTGGCTTGGTCTCTTTCTTTCTCCAAATGAGCATGTTTAGCTTCTTCTTCTGCAACCCATTTCTTTAGAATTTCTATATTTGAGTAAACTTTCTTTGGATCTGTAGAGGTTGCTTCTAAATCAATAGGGTCATCAAGATTTATAAGGTTTTTTTCCACATATGGAATTGCTCTAGGATTAAAAGGATCTTCTATGACATTCTTATATCCCATCCTATGATTCATCTCATCAATTACATCTAGCCTATGCAATGTATCTCTTACTGAGGAAACATTCTTGTCATAGTAAGTTAGTTTTTCTTGTAATGGGGTACTAAACATCCCTCCTAAGAGTCTTGTGGTTTCCAATTTAGAGCTTGACGAAGAAGATTCTCTCCCTACCATAGGCTGTTATTGAGAATTTACTAATACACTACCCCTTGGCTTCAAAGTACGATTTACATCTACTTTCTTCTTTTTTGGTTCTTCCTACCACCTTGAGGTAAATCATTATACAATGGTATTTTAGGATTGGCCCTTGTATAATCTCATGTACTTTTTCTCTTGTCTACTATTTGTGGAAATTACTCGTTAATAAGCACCAGTTTTCAAAACCTTGATTGAGCCATCACCCTATCCTAGGGAAAATATAACATGAAAAGCTTTGACTCAGAGAAAAAATCATGGAATAATATGAAAATAGATTGACACATAAAAGAACCAATCACAAATAACATAGGGCTACAACTCTTGCTTAATAGATAAGAAACTTTTGTAAAGTCAGTATACATCAATCTGCACCAAGGGTACTGGGGACTTTCTCCTTTTCTAATTTCTCAAGGTTTGTCACTAGAAAAGCCCAATATAATCATGAATAATTAATAAAAGAATCTAACAAACATGTACATAGACAAGACCAAAGAAACTGCAGTACTTTTCACATATAAGCATGTGTTGAACAACTCCCTAGTAGAGCCACAATTTTGTTGGGTATTTTTACACTACCAAGTAATAAGGATACCTGATATGAAGGTAATGAAGATCAAAATAACCTAAGGATTAGATAATTCCCATAAACAACTAGATGCTCTTCAGATCTGGACCCAACTTCAACAAAATCATAAAGATTTTCTACTCATATGGCTCTACAAAACCAAGGTGGGTTCACCATAGCAATGAAAAGCATCATAACTTGGTACTACATTCACATTTCATTCATTCTATGAAATTTTATAACAATATTCAACCCCTATAGCAAATTGGTCAAAATTCTTCTCAGATCTATAAATAATTTTGGGTAATTGCAGCTAACTAGGACTCTTAGGTTAAATGTAAACAAGTCTTGACAAGCTATGATATTATTCATACATTTAAAATAAAATTGATATTAATTTTTATATTTTTTCTTGACATCTATCTATGATCTTTTCATATGCTAACTAAAATAATTGATTAGTGTCTCATCCATTGGGATTCAAAGTCTATCCAATTTCTTGACCTAATTGATCACATTACAATCAATATTATCAACAATTCTCCCTAAAACCCATTCTTACATAAATCCTTCTTAATTCTTGGAGATTCTATCACATTCACTAAAGCATTTAATAAATTCATTGAATCAAAAGTAATAATGAATTGACATACAACTTATCCTAGTTGCATTAAATTGAACAAGCTATGCTCATACAATCTCAAAATAACCATCCAATAAAATGAAGAAAAGATTCAGAGAGAAAAGATATGGTGAAAACTCATCTTTATATTAATTCTATTTGAAAATTATGTAACATTGGTTAATGCTCAAAATAACTCCAAACAAGACACCATGATCATGGAAAATTAATGTATTCTCAGAATTGTAGAGGAAATATATCAAAGAGTTGACATCAACAAAAAAATAGACTAGTACAACTAAAAGTTATACAATAAATCGGACCCCTACTCCACAACTTAGAAATCCTTTTAAAGAAAGGATTGCAACAAGCTTTAGATGGTCAAAATCCTAATCAAAAAATAGGTACAAAGATATTCCCATTATTTAACATGCAAAACATTCTTTGTACTTGATCCCAAAATTAAGATGTAGTTATAAACTAGCAGGTGGCATTTGTCAGTAAATATTTTTTTAAACAAATCAGATTTGTCTTTTAGTTCCTATCACCATCCATGCCCATTTTTTTACCTTTTCCTTATTTGAACTACTTCTCAACTATATTTAATCACTATCATCAGTTAGCAGTGCCTTGATTTTTGTAATCAACTCTGAAATAGTGATGTTTGTTTCAATGTTAGGACATGTGATATCTTTGATTGTGTCTAGCTCCTCTAGGCATTATCAAATTTCCCAAATTTCTTACTTGAGGGTTACAAATTGGAATTTCTTTCACTCCGTTCTTATAGAAAACCAAAAAAATTCATACCCATTTTTGTTAGGGACAATTGCATCTCTGCACATTTCATATGGATTTTAAAAGTGAGGTCATTTACATTCTGAGCATTTGTGGAACTAGGAAAGATATGCATCCATTCTTCTAAAAATGTGCCTGGAACCCTTAGGGAGTGTCTGGTACTTCAATTACTACTTGTGGAATCAATTCTACTTCTCTTTGGGCCATTTCAACAAATATTTTTGCTTATTCCATATGCTATATTTGACAAAAACTGCTTAGAAATCACCTTTGCATTTGAAATTGCTTAGAAATCCAAACAACTTGGGAGAACCATAATAACAACCTATTCCTCTCCAAGCTTTATCAAACTCTATGATGAAAAAATAGCTTTAATTGGCATTTAAAGGTGCCACACTTGAAAACCTATCAATCCTAAAATAGACTAAAACTATGTTTTTTTCAAATTTCATGCATCCAACTCAAATTTTGTTGTTGAAAATGTCATTTTATGCTTCAAAATTGATAGGTGTGACCACTAAAAATAAGACCATTTCACTATTTCACACTAGAAAGTTTCTCTATTACAATAAGACTTGTGATGTTATGAACCCTTACCTTCTTGTTCAATCACAACTTCGTACCAAGATTTAACACACCTTCATAACCACTACGAGCTTGCGAGAAGCCTTTAACTCTTAACACTTCATAACCTTGCCATGGATGAGTCCTTAGAATATTTTATGCTTGCAATCTTGCATAGCGTCAAATTTCATTTTATTTCTCCTTCATAAGTTTGAGACCAGGTATCCATTTTAACTGTGTGAAAGTGCGCTTAACTAGCTAAGCTTAACATTCCTCTTACCTTGTAGCTTTACACCTTAGAAAATTGACATTCAACTAAACCCTGTGATTATGCACTTAATGATTTATATTGCCTATTTTCTTTCATTTGCACATTCACAACTGCAAATTCTTTAAGTTGAAATAAGCATGTGGACATGCACTTTCCTTTGCTTCGCACAATCACAACTTAGCATATTTGAAATGTTCATAAAGAATGTATACATGGAAACTATGTACACCTCCTTTTAAAAACAAAATTACAAAAGAACTTTCCTAGGGTTTTCTCCAAGGCTAATAAAATTTTATAAACCCTAGGCTTTTCTTTCAACAATTCTTCTTATTTTTTCAAGAATTTTATACAAAATGGGTGAGCAAAAAATCAAGCTATCATAGGGCATATATGATTTGTATCCCCAAGACCAAAAGAATTATTGTCAAATGTGATGTCAAGTTCATGGAGGACAAGGCATTTAGAAGGTCAAGATTTTTTCAGTAGATGATTAGAGTGAGCAGCCAATAGAAGCTCCAGGGCCTAGTCAAGGACAACAAATCTCAAGTACAACTACCAATACAAGTATAGGCTTAGGTGGTGAAGATTATCTGAATGTAGAGCAGCTGGTGTAATAGAAAATAATCAAGAAGACATAGAGGTTGACATTTCATCCTCTACAATTGGCAATAGGAACCATGAGGTTTAAGATACATAAAGGGATACTCAAGAGGTTGTGGTAGCTTGATGTAGAAGCATCCTAGGCTTTCTTGCGATCCTACATGTTGGGGGTATATGGGTTTGGATTTGTGGACTTGGTCACCAAAGGAGTGGTGGTTAGACATTGTTAAAAGTAGTGTTAGTTGAGGTACTCAGTCATTAAAGAGGCTTAGTTACTGAAGAGATCGATAGATACTGTTGCTTGGTATTCACTATTGTGCATGGAATGTATTGGTTGCTTGGCACATGTGGTTGCTCAGCATGTGTTGGTTACTCAACAATGCTTTGGAGTTTGTTGAAACTCGGTACTGTGTTGGTGTCGACTAGAGTTCTTGGTGCATTTGGCATGTGATTTTCATGTGGATCGACCTAAGAGTTTTTGTGGACCTATGAGTGGTCTTGGTTATCTCTTCTATGTGCATTTAATATATGTTGTAAACTCAGGGCTTGTCCTTAGTTTTTTTGTGTGGCTATTGCATGTTAACTTTAGGCTAATGTGAGGGTTAATATTTTGTATTTAATGCTTTTTGTGAGCCAACTTGTGCCTTAAATATACATTTAATACAAGGGGTTCTATTTAATTTGTAATTACTAGGCCGACTTGTGGCTTACTTAAGTATAAGTAAGGAGTCTTGTGGAGTCTTTAGATATGATCATCCAGCTTGGAGAAGGAGATGGAGTGGAGGAGAAAACTTTGAAGAGCAAGTAATTATGGCTTGGAAAACAAGGAGATTGCTTGGTGGGCATGTGAGCACAAGTTGAGATCTTCTTTGGAGGTTTATATTGTACACTCAAAAAGTGCATTCCTCTAAACCTTCTATCTATGGTTTTCCATAGATTAGAAAGCTTGAATGGTGGCTTAGAGCTCCCTAGTCATGGAGTGCAAGAGGCATACAAATAAGCATAAAGATAGCTCTTGGTTGAGCCTTAGGAACATAGCCCTTGCTAGTAAACCATGAGATGGGAGATTCTTTGAGTCATAGCAAGCATGCTAGTGTCAAAGAACTCTTGAGTATGCAATGAAAGAATGTAAGTAAGCTAAGATGAAATGCACAATGCAACTAAGCTAAACAAATGAAAGTGTTACATCCATGCTATTTAAACTATGTGAGCTAAGCTATCATTAACATGCAACTAGACTAGAATTCCATTTGATAAAAATGCCATGGATGAAAGAATGTAGACAAGAAATAGAAATTCTCCACAAAAAGCTCTCAAGAATTTGAATAGTAAACCTGCAACATAAAAATACTCAAGAGTGTGGATCCTTTGAGGGGGAAAGCTCTCTCCCTTTTAAAGTTGTAGAGACAATAGAGATTGAGATGAAGATGGTGGATGATCAATGGTGGAATTTGAAAAGAGGAGTGATCCATGTGCACACACAAGTCAACCAATAGAATATAAATTGATTCCCACATAAGACAAAAGTCTTCAAAAGTCTTTTCTTTCAATTGCAAAATAGAAAAAGGACTTTATGTGTGCACTTTAAGTGGGTTAGAAGAATGGGTCCTTTTATTTAATTAAAAGGGGACATGTTCTTTTAATCAAATAATGAACTTAGGATAGCATAGTCAAACTATAGTTTATAATCAAATTAATTAATTATTAGCAATTTTGTCTAGGTAAATGATTAATTAAATTAGCTAAAACATTGAGAAGGGGGCTAATAGTCTAGATGACCATTTATAGGTGATTACATTTTCCCCTCTTTGACTAATGTGTGATCGATCTAGGAACACATTATGTCAAAGAAAATAGAAGCTGTGATAGATATAGATACCTTTGAGAAATGAAATGCAGAAAGAGGTAGCACATCTTGAATGTATAACTTGATAGTGATAGTATTGAACATTAGGAAAAGATGATGTCAGAATTCAAGAAGAATGCTAACACCTAGCAAAATAGATAGACCGAGAGCAAATGAAAAGATCAAATATGTGCTCCTAGGAAATAGATAGCTATAGCAAGTGATGATAGAGTATTTCTACCCCCTCAGGATCAAAATTGAAATGAGGTAAGGCAATGCAAAAACAAGATGGATATATTTAAATTGGAATATAGAAATGTCCAAGATGATAGACAGTTGATTAGAACCAAAGAGTGACTATGAAGGAGTGACAAAATGCCCCAGTTTGACTAGAGTTGACCATGAAGTATGCAACATAAAAATTAGGTCAAATCAAGTAAAAAGATGGTTTTTATATATGAAAAAGGTGAATTTGAGCATAGAAATGATGAAGACATGAAGAAATGAAGATGCCTCTGTGATGATTCAAAGATTAGACCTTACAAGGTTAGCTAACTACTTAGAAGAAGGTAGAATTTTAAAATGCAATTTTGATCATCAAGATGAACTTAGATTTTGATTTCGATCTCAAAAATGGATCCAAGATGTCAAGCCAGGGGTGCAATATTCATGGAATTCTGAGGAGTTTGAAAATTAGGTCAAAATGAGGTTGAAAGCTATAAAATGGGCCCAAGTGTCATTTTCAAAATCATTTGTCTTTTGTGATTTTATGAGAACTTGTGAGTGATTGAGAGAGCATCATGGCATTAGTGGGCATTCTAACTCACCATCACCCTTTTGAGCACAACTAGTTGCACAACCAGCCAGACAACTATGGGGCATCGGTAAGTAACAACTTTTTTGTCATTTTTGTGAGCTTTTGTTGTCTTTTTTGCACACTTTAAGGTTTTGAACACAAAATATCATGTGATATTTTAAAAGTATTGCATGGGTAATTTATAAAATATCGTGTGATATTTCACAATAGAAAAAGTGTCGCACAAGTAGTTTTAGGTTTGTCATATGGGCCATACCTATATATTGCCTGCACTGGTGCAAAATATCTCACTAGAAAATTGTATCACATTGCTTTATGAAAAGTATGACACGATATCTTTCCAAAATTTTGTATCACTTGCATATAGGGAAAAGTATCGTACATCTTGGCTTTGAGTATTTTTTTTGACTATTTTTTCATTTTGATCATGTTTGTGATGCATTATTGATGTGTACATGTGTGCTATAGGAGGTATTTCTAGTGTTCCTTCTTAGAGCCCCAAAAGTGGTGGGCTTGCGAGTTGTGCAATATCTAACTAATGATGAGCATGCTACTATATCAACTATAGGGTTGAGATGGGTTATATGGATGCCCCATATATGGGAAAACCATGGACTACTGACTGTGCTAGCTAAGTGGTGGCATAGTGAGAATAATACCTTCCATCTACCAATTGGAAAGGCCTCGATTACATTGGAGGATCTATATCAAATTCTTCTAGTGCCATGCTATGGTGATCCTATAAGTTGTATTCTTGATTGCTCTTGTTATGTTTTAGCAATTGGATTGTAATGTTGTACTGATATCAAGTTTGGTTACGTGTTATAGGTGTACTATGATCAAACCCTAACAAAGGGGTGACCAGTGATGCAACAACTATTCTAGGATGTTACCATCCTAGACCACCATCTGAGTTGGGAGTGACTCATTGACAAGTATGGAGAAGATTATCCTCTTTCCAACTTGCTATGTTGTCTAGTAGCTCAAGCCTTGGTGACAAACAAAGGCCAGAAGGGCTTTCCACTAGGATGGGGTCGATTGGTGATAGATCTGATCGCTCGATGATGCAGGATGGCATGAGGGCTAGCTATTCTAGTAGATATGTATCATGAGCTCCATGAGGTAGTCTATCATGAGGGCCAGTCTTGGGCATGTAGAGAAGTACTGGCACAAATTTGAGCTTGGGATTACATTACTATGATCCAACCATGGGTTTAGCCATGGGAGCGGAGCCAACCTTATATCTTTGGGTATACAAGATTTATCCCACAGATGCATAGAGGGGATGTGACATATTACCAATGTATTTTTGATGAGTGGATGGTGTTCACTTGGCGGACCTACCAAGATCACCATAGGTGGTCAGATACCTAGGAGCTAGATTATATGAGGTATAGCAGGCCACTAGTATGCAAGCATGTAGAGGTTGTAGAGAAATTTGTGATTACTCAAGTATGATGGCAGTTTGTAGAGTGACAGGTGATATTAGTGGAGACCACCACCTATTCTAATTTCCATTCTAATGAGGCACATGGCTGGCTACCTATGTTGGATTATCATATAGAAGTGTGAGAGATAGGGGATTTGGTTTAGTTTCCTTGGGATTATCACCCAGACATGGCAGATGTAGGGGTGGACCCAACATATTTGTACAAGATGCAAAGACACTTGCTTCTTTAGTTTATAGAGCTCGATGCATTGCCTACAACAAGGGGACATGGGAGAGGTGGAGGTGGGGTAGAAAGTGGATGTGGTGGTGGTGGAGGTAAGTAGATGGAGCTTAGAGAGAGCTCCTACTCTGGGAGGAGGAGGATGCGCGCACATGTGGCCAAAGAGGAGGAGGAGGAGGAGGTGCCACTAAGGCGGTGGTGAGTAGGGTGAGCATAGCAGGTGTAGGTGTAGGTAGAGAAATTGGCCCATGGGGATGATGATTGAGATGTGAGGATCCATACCTTGGAGGTAGAGCTATAGGCGGCTCAAGTCACTATTGTAGTACGAGATCAGTAGCTTGACAAATAGGCTTAGGGAGCTTAGCTCTATAGGGAGAAAGATGCAGCAAGATGAGAGGCCTCTCATCATGGTGCATGAGCTACCTATTATTATGTTTCCTACAAGGGTGTGATGCTACTAGGACATGGAATTCCTAATTACTTGAAGTGGGTAGGAAAATTAGAGGGTGTAGTGCAGCCATTAGATAGGAGACAGGCTCTACCACTAGGACCATCACTAGCTAGAGAGGGTGCAAGCCATTCATAGGCCAATTATGATAGTTTTGATAGTTTTGATTATACATCATGTATTTTTGTGATAGATATCAAGATTTTGGATCTCACATTTGTATATGTATTTTGTGTGTGTGTGTGTGTGTGTGTATGAGATACTATATTTGATAAGCAATTTTGTATACTTATCTCAAATGGATGTTTTAGCATTTTTAGTTTTCATGTGATGTTTTAGTTTCTGTTTCTTTCTCATATATGTATTGTTTGGATACTTATGTGTATATTCTTATGTATCTCTCTTATGTACGATGGTTTTAGCTCCCATTTGTATGATATAGACTTATGTTTTAGAAAGTATGTGACAATTGGATAGATTGAATGTGATGTTTAGATTAAACCCTTGTGATAACATGATAGTAAAGGATGAAATGAAAGATCAAGAAGATGAAAAACCATGATAAAGAAGAAATATGAAAAAGTAGTTAGCTAACATGTCTAAAAAAGATGAAGAGAGAGCTCTCCCCATATATAGGAATGCAAGACTAAGCTTAAAAATGAACCTATAATGCAAGATAACATGTAAAGTGGTTTACTTGTAAGGGAAACATAACATTTAGACTCTTATTTCATCATTGAGCATTTATTAGGGACATCATGAGATCATACAATCATCACTAGGATAACTATGAGGATATGAATATGATCTATGTAAGATAGAAATGTGGCAATCTAACCTATGCATCAAAGACAAATAGGTCAAGATGGCTACGCAATTAGATTCCCTAAGTCTAGTATAGCAAGATTACACCTATATCAAGGCATATGCACCAGGATAACCCCCCGAGTGCGGTTTTGTGAAAAAAAAGTCAAGGATGATATGTTTATAAGTCAAAATGTCAAATAGGACAAGCATGAATGTTTTCAACACTGTATACCTACAAGTAGAAATCAAGATAACATGCCCCATGCACCTAGTCTTCTAGTCCATGACATCCTTGAGAGACTATTAGGGAGGGAACATAGAGTGAAGAAATCATCATAGAAAACACAAAAAGTAGATAAAAATCAGCGTAGCTTAGTCATTTAAGTGATTAAGTGTGTGTGTGTGTGTAAGTCACTTGGCCCTTTCTTGAAGACTTGATTTAGATAGTGAGAAATATCATGACATTGGAGACCATAGGTAATCTATTTGAAAAGTGTTGAGAAACACTTGATGTTAAGTTGGGGGTAGTGTTGAGAAACATTGTTTTGTGATTTGCCAAAGAAACCATAATGCACAAGGAAAACCTCAATAGGCTAACTAGCTATGCCCCTAAGATGAGGACAAGAAAATAATCCCAAGCTAGGAAGTGTGTAGCAAAATGAGTAATTGAGACTGATAGACATAGGTGCAATGGTCTCAAGTAGCGTCTGTTTCCAAGTTTTCACTTTGCAAATTTTTTTAGGACTTTTTTCATTTTTTTTTGTATTTTTTGAAATTTTCAATTTTTTGGTGATACATCAAAGTGCCTATTGCTAAGTTTTCACTAAGATGATTATTTTTCCAAGACATTTTCTACTTTTTAGGATTTGTTTTAGGATCATAGATATGTACAAGATAGTTGAGTGGTAAGCCTCTAAGGATAAAACTTTTTAAAGTGTAGGACATTGATACGCTTTGCAAGTTCTTCACCTTCAATAGTAGATAGTTGATAAGAACCAAACCCAAATGCTACTAGATATGTGCAGGATCATGGTCAACCAAACTATGGCACTAAGTGGCAATGAAAAACCAACAAATCAAGGTTATGTCAACTTGACACATAATTTTAAAGTGGTTCTAGACTTTATATCAAAAAGTTATAAGAAAATAATCTGTAGGAAATTGAATCTAGTTTCTAAACTACTTGGCCTTAATTGAAGAAAAAAATATTTGATTGGTCAAAAGTTTAGATTTTAATGTAGTACTACAAAAATTTCAGGGAAAAAATAAAAAGTAGGTGTACGTCTAACCACTTTAATGAAAATCAAATGATAATATTTTTAAATATAATTATAGATATAAAAAGTAGACTCATACCCGAATGTGACACATATTATTGGGAATTTTTATTCCAAATAAATAATTAATTATGAATTTTCTACTATATAGTTTTTAGAATTAAAAAACTCCCATCTCTGACCACCTTAAGTAGTTCAAAAAAATTCAAAATTAAATTTTTCTTTTCTTTTTCTTATACTAGTCGAAGCATAAAATGTGACGCATCTTATGGATTTCACAAATCTTATATGATTTGAAAGTTATAGCTAATTTTCAATCAGTATGTCAATCAACAATTTGTAGTTAACTCCATTAGAAAATAAGTAATAATTACTTACTTAACTCATAATTTGACAAACATTATATTGATGGAAAGCTAAGAATGTTCTCAAGAAACCCTTTTTGTTTCATCAAATTTAGATGAAAAAAAGTCGTCAGCTACAACATTGAAGTCAAAAACACACAACAGTAGGCCAAAAGAACATTTTTGGGACATTTTTGGCATTGACCATGGAGGGTTGGCATCTAGAGAAAAACCAAGCCTAATTGGGTACCCATTCCCAAATTAGATATCCATTCCCAAATCGGATACCTGTTCTTAAATCGGATACCCATTCTGAAATTGGATACCCATTTAAAAAAATAAAAAAATTAATTTAATTTTTTTCAAATTCTTTTATAATAGTATGACCCCTTATTAAGATAATATTTTTTTAAAAGGCTTTAGGACCTTTAACCATACATATAATGGTTCTAAAGGATCAAAAGAGGTCATAGGGTACCCTTTGACACTCATTAACCCATTCAATCACAATATATGTGCTTATGGTTCCTAGGACCCCTAACCACATAAATGATGTGATCTAATGACTCAAAATGACCTTAGAATACCCTATGATCCTTTTTGACCCATTCCATGACATTAAGTGTGCATAGGGGTCATAAGATACCCTATTACCCCTTTTGACTCATTCATACACATAACATATATTCCTAGGACCACTAGGTATGAATTTTCTTATTTAATGAGTCAGAAAGGGTCATAGGGAAATTTATGATCTCATTCGACCCATTCAAACACATAATGTATGTCCCTAAGGGTCCTAGGACCCCTAGAAACATACGTGGTTCTAGAACTCGTAGGAATCTATGACCCCTTTAGACCCATATAAATGATTATAATATGTCCCTAGGTGTTGTCATACGACACCTAGAGACATATATTATCAAGAAATGTGTCAAATGGGGTCATAGGCAATCCTATGACCCGTTTTGACTCATGTAAATTATTATAATATGTCCTTAGGGGTTCTAGGACCCCAAGAGACATATGTTATAATGAAATATGTCGAAAGGGGTTATAGGTTATCTTATGAACCCTTTCGACCCATATAAACAATTATAATATGTCCCTAGGGGTCTTGGGACCCTTAGAGACATATGTTGTAATGAAATGTGTAGAAAGGGTTCATAAGTTATCCTATGACCCCTTTCCACCCATGTAAATGATTATAATATGTCCCTAGGGGTCCTTTGACCCCTAGAGACATATGTTACAATGAAATGTGTCGAAAGGGGTCATAGGTTATCCTATGACCCCTTTTGACCCATATAAATGATTATAATATGTCCTTAGGGGACTTGGGACCCCTAGAGAGATATGTTGTAATGAAATGTGTCAAGACCCATATAAATGATTATAATATGTCCCTAGGGGTCATGGGACACCTAGAGACATATGTTGTAATGAAATGTGTCAAAAGGGGTCATACATTTTCCTATGACACCTTTCAACCCATATAATGATTCTAATATATCCCTAGGGGTCTTGGGACCCCTAGAGACATATGTTGTCATGAAATGTGTCGAAAGGGGTCATAGGATAACCTATGACCCCTTTCAACCCATATAAATGATTATAATATGTCCCTAGGGGTCCTAGGACTACTAGAGATATATGTTGTCATGAAATGTGTTGAAAAGAGTCAGGTTATACTATGACCCCTTTCAAATCATAGAAATGATTATAATATGTCCTTATGGGTCCTATGACCCCTATAGACATATGTTGTAATGAAATATGTTGAAAGGGGTCATAGGTTATCCTATGACCCCTTTCGACCCATATAAATGATTATAATATGTCCCTAGGTGTCCTAGGACCCCTAGAAACATATGTTGTAATGAAATGTTTCAAAAGGGGTCATAGGTTATTCCATGACCCCTTTCGACCCATATAAATTATTGTAATATGTTCCTAGGAGTCTTAGGACTCCTAGGGACATACATTATTATGAAACATGTCAAAAAGGGTCATAAGGTTATCATATGACTCCTTTTGACCCATATAAACTGTAAGAATTTGGTATAGCAATGATACCAAATAAGAATTTGCCTTAGGAAAAAATTACCTACAATCAAGAAACTCAAGAATAAGCACAATAATATACCAACAAGAGTATGATTAGAAAAACAAAATCCATAATTGATTTATTTGTATATAATGTTCTGATGTGTTCAAAGTACACTAGGAGTGCCTGTATATAAAAGCCTCTGGAAAGCTTCTAGAATGCCTATGAGTTAGAAACATGATAAGTCATACAACCAAGCACATGTCCACTTGAAGTGGATTACTCTCTATTAAGCACAAAAGTAAGTGTGATGATGAGAGGATAAGCCTACAAAGGTGTAGCACACAAAATTATGTTGTAAACATCATGTGCTTAATTAAGAGTGCTAATAATTGTGTTGTCTATAAGACAACTTAGTTAATTATGCAAACTCTAGTGTTGTAGACACCATGTGCTCAATCAAAGTTGCTTACTCCAGTGTTGTCAACATTACAACTCATAAGACTATGCAAACTCCTAAGTATATCACCTAAGAAATAATAAAATAATCCATAATAATAAAATAATGCATTGACCTAAGTAAAGTTAAGTAAAGTGTAATAAATAAATATTCATTTACACCAACATAAACAATTATAATATGTCTCAAGGGGTCCTAGGACCCCTAAAGACATATTTTGTAATGAAAGGTGTCGAGAGGGGTCATAGGTTATCCTATGACCCCTTTCGACCCATATAAACAATTATAATATGTCCCTAGGGGCTCTAGGACACCTAGAGACATATTTTGCAATGAAATGTGTCGAAAAGGGTCATAGGATGAAAAAGGGGTCATAGGTCATTCTATGACCCCTTTTGACCCATATAAATAATTATAATATGTCCCTAATGGTCCTAAGACCGCTAGAGACATATCTTGTAATGAAATGTGTTGAAAGGGGTCATAAGTCATTGTATGGCCCCATTCGACCCATATAAATGAATATAATACATTCCTAGGGGTCTTAGGACCGCTTGAGATGTATGTTATAATGAAATGTGTCAAAAGGAACCTATGACCCCTTTTAACCCATATAAATAATTATAATATTTCCCTAGGGGTATTGGTACCCCTAGAGACATATGTTGCCATGAAATATTTTGAAAGGGGTCATAGGTTCAACTATAACCACTTTTGATAAATATAAATGATTATCATATGTCCCTATGGGTCTTAGAACCCCTAGAGACATATGTTCTAGTGAAATGATTCAAAAGGGGTTATAGGTTATCTTATGACCCATTTCGACCCATATAAAGAATTATAATATGTCCCTAGAGGTCCTAGGACCCTTAGAGACTTATTTGTAGTAAAATGTGTGAAAATGGGTCATAGGTCATCATATGACCCCTTTCAACTCATATAAACAATTATAGTATGTCCCTAGAAGTCCTAGGACCCCTAGACACATATGTTGTAATGAAATGTGTCGAAAGGGGTCATAGGTCATCTTATGGCCCCTTTTGACACATATAAATGAATATAATATGTCCTTAGGGGTCCTAGGACCCTTAGAGACATATATTGTAATGAAATGTGTGAAAAGGGGTCATAGGTTATCCTATTACCCCTTTTGACCCATATAAACATTTATAATATGTCCCTAGGGGTCGTGGGACCTCAAGAGACATATGTTGTAATGAAATTTTTTGAAAGTGCTTATAGGTCATCCTATGACCCTTTTTAACCTATATAAACAATTATAATATGTCCCTAGGGGTCCTAGGACCCCTAGAGACACATGTTGTAATGAAATGTGTCGAAAGGGATCATAGGTCATCCTATAGTCTATTTCAACCCATATACATATTTATAATATGTCCATAGGCATCGTAGAACCAATGTAGACATATGTTATCATGAAATGTGTCGAAAGTAGTCATAGGTTAACTTATGACCCTTTTTCACCCATATAAATGATTATCATATGTCCCTAGGGGTCATGAGACCATTACAGACATATTTTGTAATAAAATGTGATGAAATGGATCATAGGTTATCCTATGACCCCTTTTGACCCATATAAATAATTTTAATATGTCCATAGGGGACCTAGGACCTTTACAGACATGTAATAATAAAATGTGTCAAAAGGGGTCATAGGTCATCATGTGATCCCTTCTAACCCATATAAACAATTAAAATATGTCTCTAGGGGTCCTGAGACTCCTAGAGACATATGTTATAATGAAATATGTTGAAAGGAGTCATAGGTCATTCTGTGACCTATTTTGACAGATATAAATGATTATAATATGTCCCTAGTGGTGCTAGGACCCCTAAAGACATATGTTGTAATGAAATGTTTCAAAAGGGTTCATAAGTTATCCTATTACCCTTTTTGACCCATATAAACTATTATAGGAGCCTTAGAGACATATGTTGACCCATATAAACAATTATAATGTGACCCTAGGTGTTGTACAACCCCTAGAGACATATAATGTAATGAAATGTGTCTAAAGGGCTCATAGGTCATCCTGTGACCCCTTTCAACCCATATAAATAATTATAATATGTTCCTAAGGGTTCGATGACCCCTAAAGACACATGTAATGAAATGTCTCAAAATGAGTCATAGGTCATCCTATGGCCCCTTTTGACCCATATAAATTATTATAATATGTGCCTAGGGGTCCTAGGACCCCTAGATACATATGTTATGATGAAATATTTCAAAAGGGGTCATATGTTATCCTATGACCCATTTTGACCTATATAAACATTTATAATATGTCCCTAACATTTCTAGGACTGCTAAAGACATATGTTGTCGTGAAATGTGTCAACACAGGTCATAGGTCATTCTATGACCCCTTTTGACCCATATAAATACTTATAATATGTCCCTAGGGGTCCTAGGACCCCTAGACATATGTTGTAATGAAATATGTTGAAAGGGGTCATAGCTCATCATATGACCCCTTTCGACCCATATAAATTATTATAATATGTCCTTAGAGGTCTTAGGACCGCTAGAGACATGTTGTAATGAAATGTGTCTTAAGGGGTCATAGGTCATCATATGGCCTCTTTTGGCCCATATAAATGATTATAATATGTCCCTAGGGGTCTTATGACCCCTAGATAAATATGTTGTAATTAAATATTTTGAATGAGGTTATATGTTATCCTCTCACCCCCTTTTGACCGATATAAATGATTATAATATGTCCCTAGGGGTCTTGGGACCCCTAAAGACATATGTTGTAATGAAATGTTTCAAAAGGGGTCATAGGTTATCTTATGACCCCTTTCGAACAATATAAACAATTATAATATGTCCCTAGGGGTTCTAGCACCCCTAGAGACATATGTTGTAATGAAATATGTTGAAAGGAGTCATAGGTCATCCTATGACCCCTTTCGACCCATATTTACAATTATAATACGTCCTTAAGAAACCTAGGACCCTTAGAGACATATGTTCTAATGAAATGTTTTGAAAGGGGTCATATGTCATCCTATGGCCCCTTTCAACCCATATAAATGATTATAATATGTCCCTAGGGGTCCCAACACCTTTAAAGACATATGTTGTAATGAAATGTGTCAAATGGGGTCATAGGTTATCTTATGACCCCTTTCAACCCATATCAACATTTATAATATGTCCCTAGGGGTTTTAAGACCCCTAGAGACATATGTTGTCATGAAATGTGTCAAATGGGGTCATAGGTCATCTTATGACCCCTTTTAACCCATATAAATAATTATAATATGTCCCTAGGGGTCCTGGGACCTCTACAGACATATGTTGTCATGAAATATTTTGAAAGGGGTCATAGGTTAACCTATTACCCCTTATGACCCATATAAATGATTATCACAAGTCCTTAGGATTCTTGGGACCCCTAGAGACATCTGTTGTACTCAAATGTATCAAAAGGGGTCATAGGTTATCCTATGACCCGTTTCCACCCATATAAATATTTATAATATCTCTCTAGGGGTCGTAGAACCCCTGGAGACTTATGTTATAATGAAATGTCTGGAAAGGAGTCATAGGTCATCTTATGACCCCTTTCGACGCATATAAACAATTATAATATATCCCTAGAGATTTTAGGACCCCTGGAGACATATCCTGTAATAAAATGTGTCGCAACAGGTCATAAGTCATCCTATGGCCTCTTTCAATCCATATAAATAATTATAATATGTACCTAGGGGTCCTAAGACCCGTAGAGACATATATTATCATGAAATGTGTCGAAAAGGGTTATAGTTTATCCTATCACCCCTTTTGATCCATATAAATGATTATAATATATCTCTAGGGGTCCTAGACATATGTTGTAATGAAATGTTTCAAAAGTTGTCAACAGCTATCCTATGACCCCTTTCGACCTATATAAATAATTATAATATGTCCATAGGGGTCCTATGACCCTTAAAAAAATATGTTGTAATGAAATGTGTCAAAAGGTGTGATAGGTTATCATATGACCCATTTTGACCCATATAAACATTTAGAATATGTCCCTAAGGGTCATGGGACCCCTAGAGATATATGTTGTCATGAAATGTGTTGAAAGGGCTCATAGGTCATCCTATGGCCCCTTTCAACTCATATAAATGAATATAATATGTCCCTAGGGGTCCTAGGACCACAAGAGACATATGTTGTAATGAAATGTGTTAAAAGGGGTCATAGGTTATCTTATGACCCTTTTTGACCTGTATAAACATTTATAATATGTCTCTAGGGGTCTTGGGACCCCTAAAGATGTATGTTGTTATGAAATGTGTTGAAAAGACCTATGACCCCTTTTGACTCATATAAATGATTATCATATTTCTCTAGGGGTCCTAGGACCCTTAGAGACATATGTTGTAAAGAAATATTTTGAAATGTGTCAAAGGTTATACTATGACCCTTTTTGCCCGATATAAATAATTATAATATGTCCTTATGGGACATATTTTGTAATGAAATTTGTTGAAAGTGGTTATAGGTCATCCTATGACCCCTTTCGACCTATATAAACAATTATAATATGTCCCTAGGAGTCCGAGGACCCCTAAACACATTTTTTGTAATGAAATATGTTTAAAGGGATCATAGGTCATCCTATGGCTTCTGTCGACCCATATAAACAATTATAATATGCCCTTAGGTGTCATATAACCCATGTAGACATATGTTGTCATGAAATGTGTCAAAAGTGGTCATAGGTTAACCTATGATCACTTTTGATCCATATAAATGATTATCATATGTCTTTATGGGTCTTAGGACCACTAGATACATATTTTGTAATAAAATATGTTGAAATGGATCATACATTATCCTATGACCCCTTCAACCCATATAAACAATTATAATATGTCCCGAGGGGACCTAGGACCTCTAGAGACATGTATTGTAATGTGTCAAAAGGGGTCATAGGTCATCTTGTGACTCCTTCTGACCTATATAAACTATTATGATATGTCCCTATGGATTCTACCACCCCTAGAGAAATATCTTGTAATGAAATATGTTGAAAAGGTTCATAGGTCATCATGTGACCCCTTTCGTCCTATATAAACGATTATAATATGTTCCTAAAGGTCTTATGACCCCTAGAGACATATGTTGTAAAAAAATATGTTGAAATGTGTTATAAGTCATCCTATGGCCCCTTTTGACCCATATAACTGACTATAATATGCCCCCTAGGGGTCTTAGGACCCCTAGATACATATGTTGTGATAAAATGTTTCGAAAGGGTTCATATGTTATCCTATGACCCATTTTGACCTATATAAATATTTATAATATGTCCCTAGGGGTCCTACGACCCCTAGAGACATATCTTGTCATGAAATGTGTCAAAAGGGGTCATAGGTCATCCTATGCCCCCTTTCTACCCATATAAATAATTATAATATGTCCCTAGGGGTCCTAGGATCCCTAGACATATGTTGTAATGAAATATGTTGAAAGGGGTCATAGGTCATCGTATGGCTCCTTTTGATACATATAAATGATTATAATATGTCCCTAGGGGTCTTAGGACCCCTGGACACATATGTTGTAATGAAATGTGTCAAAAGGGGTCATAGGTCATCCTATGGCCTCTTTCGACCTACATAAATGATTATAATATGTCCCTAGGGGTCTTAGGGCCCCTAGATACATTGTTTGTAATTAAATGTGTCGAAAGGGGTTATATGTTATCCTATCACCCCTTTCAACCTATGTAAATGATTGTAATATGATTATAATATGTCCCTAGGGTTATTGGGACCCCTAGCGATGTATGTTGTAATGAAATATTTCAAACAGGGTTGTAGGTTATCTTATGACCCCTTTTGACCCATATAAAATATTATAATATGTCCCTAGGGGTTCTAGGACCCCTAGAGACATATGTTTTAATAAAATGTGTCAAAAGGGGTCATAGGTCGTCCTATGACCCCTTTCAACCCATATTTACAATTATAATGTCCTAAAGAGTCCTAGGACCCTTACAGACATATGTGTTAATGAAATGTGTCGAAAGGGGTCATATGTCATCCTATGGCCCCTTTTGACCCATATAAATGATTATAATAGTCTCTAGGCGTCCCAAGACCCCTAGAGACTTATGTTTTAATAAAATGTGTCAAAAGGGGTCATATGTTATCCTATGACCCCTTTTGAACCATGTAAAGATTTATAATATGTCCCTAGGGGTCTTAAGATCCCTAGCGACATATTTTGTCATGAAATGTGTCAAAAGGGACCTATGATCCCTTTTGACCCATATCACTAATTATAATATGTCCCTAGGGGTTCTATGACCCCTAGTGACATAAGTTGTAATAAAATGTGTTGAAAGGGTTCATAGATCATTGTATAACCCCTTTCACCCTATATAAATGATTATAATATGTCCAAAGGGGTCCTAAGACCCTTAGAGACATATGACCTATGGCCCCTTTCAACCCATTTCATTCCAACATATATCTCTAGGGGTCCTAGGACCCTTAGAGACATATGTTGCAATGGAATGTGTCAAAAGTGGTCATGGGTTATATTATGACCCCTTTTGACCCATACAGAGATATGTTGTCATGAAATGTGTCAAAAAGTGTCATAAGATATCCTATGAACCTTTTTGACTCGTATAAATATTTATAATATGTCCTTAGGTGGCCTAGGACCCTTAGAGACATATGTTGTAACAAAATATTTCAAAACCCTTTCGACCCATATAAACACTTATAATATATACCTAGGAGTTCTAGGACTCCTAGAGACATATGTTGTAATGAAATGTGTCGATAGGTGTCATAGGTCCTCCTATGATCCCTTTCAACCCATATAAACAATTATAATATGTCCCTAGGGGTCCTAAGACCCCGAGAGACATATGTTGTAATAAAATGTGTCAAAAGTTGTCATAGTTCATCCTATGGCCTCTTTCAACGCATGTAAATGAATATAATATGTCCCTAGAGGTCCTAGGACCCCTAGGGACATATATTGTAGTGAAATATGTTGAAAGGGGTCATAGGTTATCCTATGACCCCTTTTGACCCATATAAACAATTATAATATGTCCCTAGGGGTCCTGAGATCCCTTGAGACATATGCTTTTATGAAATGTACCAAAACGGGTGATAGTTTATCCTATGATATCTTTTGACCCATATAAACAATTATAATGTCCCTAGTGGACCTAGGACCCCTATAGACATATGTTTAAAAGAAATCTTTTGAATGGGCTCATAGGTTTTTCTATGATCCCTTTCAACCCATATAAATTATTATAATATGTCCCTAGGGGTCCTAAGACCCCTAGAAACATGTGTTGTAATGAAATGTGTCAAAAGGAGTCATAACTTATCCCATGACCCCTTTCGACCCATATAAATGATTATAGTATGTTCCTACGAGTTTTAGGACCTATAGGGACATATGGATTCATGAAACATGTCGAAAGAGGTCATACTGTTATCCTATGACTCCTTTCAAACCATATAAATGATTATAAAATGTCCTTAGGGGTCCTTAGACCCTGAGAGACATATGTTCTCATAAAATGTGCTGAAAGGGGTCACTTGTTATACTATGACCCCTTTCAAATCATAGAAATGATTATAATATGTCTCTATGGGTCCTATGATCCTTAAAGACATATGTTGTAATGAAATACGTCGAAATGGGCCATAGGTTATCTATGACCCCTTTCGATCTATATAAATGATTATAATAAATTCCTAAGAGTTGTAGGACTCCTATAAATATATGTTGTAAAAAAATGTATCGAAAGGGGTTGTAGGCTATCCTGTGATTCCTTTCAACCCATATAAACAATTATAAAATGTCTCTAGGGGTCCTGGCACCCCTAGAGATATATGTTGTTATGAATTATGTCAAAACCTATTACCCCTTTCGACCTATATAAATGATTATAATACGTCCCTAGGGGTCCTAAGAATATTAGAGAAATATGTTGTATTGAAACATGTTGAAAGGGGTCACAGATTACCTGGTGACCCCTTTCAACTGATATAAATGATTATAAAATGTCCTTAGCGGTCCCAGGACTTCTAAAGAAATATGTTGTTATGAAATGTGTCGAAAGGGCTCATAGGTTATCTTATGAACCCTTTTGACCCATATAAACGATTATAATATGTCCCTAGGGGTCCTAGGACCCCTAGAGACATATGTTGTAATGAAATGTGTTGAAAGGAGTCATAGGTTATCCTATGACCCCTTTTGACCCATATAAATTATTATAATATATCCCTAGGGTTCTTGGGATGCCTATAGACATATGTTGTAATACAATGTGTCAAAAGGGGTCATTGGTTTTTCTATGACCCCTTTTGACCTATATAAATGATTATAATATGTCCCTAGTGGTCATGGGATCCCTAGCAACATATGTTGTAATGAAATGTGTCAAAAGAGGTCATATGTTATCCCATGACCTCTTTTAACCCATATAAATGATATGATATGTTCCTAGGAGTCCTAGGACCCCTAGGGACATATGCTATCTTTAAACATGTTGAAAGTGGTCATAAGGTTATCCTATGACTCCTTTCGACTCATATAAATGATTATAATATGTCCCTAGAGGTCCTCAAACCCCTAGAGACATATGTTGTAATGAAATGTGTCAAAAGGGGTCATAGGTTATATTATGACCTCTTTCAACCGATATAAATGATTATAATATGTGACTAGGGCTCCTAGGACCTTAAAAGGCATATGTTGTTATGAACTATGGTGAAAGGAGTCATAGGGTACTCTATGACCCCTTTTAGCTCATTCGAATATATGATATTTCTTTTAGTGGTCTTGGGACCCTTAGGAACATATGTTATCATTTAATGAGTCAAAATTCCTTTCAACCCTTTTAAACACATGATTTATGTCGCTAGGGGTCCTAGGACCACTAAGAATATATATTGTCATTTAATGTATTGAAAGGGGTCATTGGGTACTCTATGACCCCCTTCGACTCATTTGAACACATGATATATTTTCTTAAGGTTTGTAGGACCCTTATGAACATATGTTATCATTTAATGGGTCAAAAGGGTTTATTGAGAATCATATAACCCCTTTCAGCCCATTCAAACACATGACATATTTTTCTACAAGACTTAGGACCCCTAGGGACATACATGATGTGTTATAATGGGTAAAAAGGGGTCATAGGGTATGCCATGACACATTTTGACCTATTACATGACAAAATACATTCATAGGGTTTATAGGACCACTAGGGACATACATGTTGTGTTACAATGGGTTGAATTGGGTTAAATGATATCCTATAACCCCTTTTGAACCTTTATATGACAAAATATGTTCTTGTCAGTCTTTAGACCTCTAGGGACAAGCATGTTGTGTTGAAATGGGTTGAAAGGTCCTATGACCCATTTTAATCAAATACATGACAACTTATGTTCCTAGGGATCCTAGGGCCCCTAGGGACATATATGTTGTGTTCTAATGGATAGAAAGGGGTAATAGGGTATCTTATGACCCCTAGGCACATACATCTTATATTTCAGTGGGTAAAAAAGGGTCATAGGGTATTTCATGACCTCTTTTGACACATTACACAAGAAAATATGTTGCTAGGGGTCCTAGGACCCTTATCATCATGTCTGTTGTGCTCCAATGGATCAAATCTTTACCCATTACATGATAACACATATTCCTAGGGGTCTTAATACCCTAGGGCCATACATGTTGTGTTCCAATGGGTCAAAAGGAGTCATTAGATACCCTATGACCCCTTTTGGTGCATTACATGACAACATATGTTCGTATGAGTCCTATGACCCCTATAAATGTATGTTGTCATGTAATGGTTTGAAAGGGTCATAGGATACTCTATGAACCCTTTCAACCCATTGGAACACAACATATACATCTATAAGGGTCCTAGGACCCCTAGGAACACATTTTATCATGTATTAGGTCAAAAGAGGTCATAGGATTTTTCATAACCCCTTTCTATGCATTTAAACACAATATATATGTCCCTAGAAAGATATGTTGTCATATAATGGGTCAAAATGGGTCATAGAGTATCCCATGACCCATTTGGACTCATTGGAACACATGTATGTCCCTAGTGAGACCCATAGGAACATATATCATCATATAGTTTATTAACTTAGGTTACTAATATATATAATATACATGATATATAATTAGGGTATCTCATGACCCATTTGGACTCATTTAATAAACTATATGATGATGTATGTAGGTAAGGGGACCCCTATGAACATACATCATCATATAGTTTATTAACTTAGGTTACTAATATATATAATATATAATAATAATATATATGATATACAATTATGATAAGTAATAACTATATAGAAAATAATTATATAATAAATAATAATAATTATTTAATACTATATAATAAATTTTAGTAACTATATCTAATAATTGGTCCCCCCCCCCAATTATGCTATAACTATATTATACGAGGACTTGATATTATAACTTAAAAATTGGTCCCCCCTTTTAGTTTGGTAGATACAAATCAGTATTTGTCTTAAAAATTGGTCCCCACTCCCTTTAAATTTTAATTTGGTGCCATAATTTGGGAACATAGATCGGGTACCCATTCTCAAATCAGATACCCATTCTAAAATCGGATACCCATTCTCAAATTGGATACCCGTTCTCAAATTGATACCCAATCAGGCAAGGTATTACATTTTTGGTTTGGTACTAGGATGGGTGGGAAAAAAGTCAAAGCATATTTAAAAACACTTTTAGGCATTTCAAAACTGCATGTTTTTCACATCGCCACTTTTTGGCACCCCATGATCCTTCACATACCCTGCTGTGAAAATTTATGGGCCTGACCAGTTAGGTTCAAACTTTCCCTTCTGCTCTCTACATTGTTGATTTTTCATATTTCTCTAAGCACGAGGTCACCAACTTGAAACTCACATGGATGAACCTTCTTGTTATACTAAGTAGACATGTGCTTTTAATAAGTGCTCATATGATCAAAAGTTGCCTTTTGACACTCATTAAGAGTGTCTAATTCTTGTATTCGCATAGCTCTATGGTCTTCATCAGTTATCAACCCATGTAAGGAGACTTGCAAGGAGGGGATCTCTACTTCTAATGGGAGAATGAACTAAAAACCATAGACTAAAGAAAAGGGAGTGGTCCCTATAGGAGTACAAATGGTAGTTCTATAAGCCTAAAGTGTTGGATTTATTGTACTGGTGTGTTTCTGGATTTATCTGTAGGCCTAAAGTGTTGGATTTATCTGTAGGTGCCAATCTCTCCTAGACTTATGAACTATGCAATGCAAGATTTTCAGCAATGTTTTGTTGGAGGCGTTTGCTGGCCATTACCTTGAGGGTAGTAAATAGAAGACCAATGTTGTTTAATTTGAAACTTCTTGCATAGCTGCTTGAGGTCCTTATTCCTGAATTGTCCTCCATTATCAATGACAATAGAGGAAGGAAGACCATACCAAAAAATGATGTGATTTAGTATAAATAGGGCAACATGTTTACCTATAGTAGTAGATAGTGGCAAAACTTCAACCCATTTGGTGAAATATTCTATTGCTATAATGATGAACTTGTGACCACTAGATGAACTTGGGTGATTTTTCCTACCAAGTCAAAGGCTCGTTGTTGAAATGGCCAATATGTCACAGAAGGAATTAGCTCACATCCAAGAGCATGAATTAAGTTACCATGAAGTTGACATTTTTTATAGGACTTGGCATAATGAACAACATTAGCTTGCGTAGTTGGCCAATAATAACCCACCGTAAGTAGCTTTCGAGCAAGTGCAGGGCCATTAGAATGTGCCCCACAAATTCTATCAGGGATTTTAGCAAGTTCCTTTTTAGAATCTTCTAGTTCTAAACACCTAAGTAACATTCTATCTAGACCCTTCCTATACAAGTCACCAGAGACCAAAATGTAACATGAGGCATTGTGGAGGAATTGGCATTTTTGGTTGTGTGTGAGGTTCTCATGAACAATTTGATCATGCAGGTAAGAAAAGATGGCTGCATAGTGGGAGGAATCATGACCTACAATGGCACAAATCACTTGGTTATTAGAGGAATCATAGGTAGGATGATGTAGTTCTTCCACTAGGAACTCAAATCAGGATTCATTTTCTTGTAGTTGGAGTATAGATGCTAGAGTGGCCATAGCATCAACAGACTTGTTTTCTACTCTAGGAATTTGCTGAAATTTCACAAAAGTGAACTAGTTTCTTAGAGCATCTATCAACCTTTTTTAAGGTATCATCTTTTCATCTTTCATTTGATAGTCATTGTTCACTTGGATAATAACAAGTTGAAAATCTCCGTAGATATGCAATTTAGCTATTCTCCATTCAAGAGCCATCTTGATCCCATTTGTTAAAGCCTCATATTTTACCATGTTGTTTGTACAAGGGAATAAGAGTTTGTAAGATTTGGAGATCATATATGCATGAGGGGAAACAAACAAGATCCCTGCTCTGGCTCCATTTTTATAAATGAGAACCATCAAAGAGAATTTTCCAATTTCTCTCAATGATGTACATAATTGATGCATCTAGAAATTCAACTTGTATGGGTGTTGTATCCTCTAATGGTAAATCAAATAATTGGTCAGCTATAGCTTGTCCTTTCATTGGTTTATGTTTGACATACTGAATGTAAAATTTTGAAAGAATCATCATCCATTTAGCTAGACAATCAGTAAGCATAGCTTTGCTCAACAAATATTTCAAAGGATCAATTTTAACAACTAGGTGAACTGTATATGCCAACATGTAATGTCAAAGTTTTTGAGAAGAAAAGACCACTGCGAGACATGCTTTCTCGATACTAGAGTAGTTCATCTCATAAGAAACCAAAGTTTGACTAATATAATATATAGCCTTTCTTTACTAGTCTCATCACTTTGGGCTAATAGTGCTCCTAGACACGAAGTTGTAGCTAAGATATACAAGATCAAACATTTTCCTAGAATAGGTGGCATCAAAACTGGAGGTTTTTCCAAGTATCCTTTGATTTGGTCTAGACTTTGCTGACACTTGTTTGTTCCAAATATGAGTAGAGGCTTTATGAAAATTCTTGTTAAAAGGTTGAGCTTTATTAGCCAATTGAGAAATAAACCTTCTTATGGATTGTAGACATCCTTGTAGACTTCTAAGTTGATTGATATTTCTTAGAGGAGGCATATCCATGAGATTCTGGAGTTTTTTAGGATCAACCTCAATAGCTTTTGCTGAGATAATATAGCCTAGAAATTTTCTAGAAGTGACACCAAAAGCACATTTTTTTGGTTTATCCTACGTTTAAATTGTTCCATACGGTCCAATATTAGACTAAGGTCTTCAAGATGTGTATCTCATTTTCTAGATTTTTCCAATGTGTCATCAACATAGTCTTCCATATTTTTATGCATCATATCATGGAATATGGTGCTCATTACTCTTTGATAGGTAGCACTAGCATTCTTGAGCCCATAAGGCATGACGTTCCAATATAAAGTACCCCATGCACATGTGAAGGCTATATTCTCTTGATCAGTTGGAGCTATCCTAATTTGATTATACCTAGAAAACCCATCCATAAGGGAGTACATTTCATAACCTATAGTCATGTCCACTATCATATCAATGTTTGGTAGTAGAAAGTCATCCTTGTGGCATGCTTTGTTAAGGTCTCTAAGATTAGTACAAACTCATATGGTTTTATCATGTTTGGATATAAGTACAATGTTGGAAATCCATTCTGCATAGTCAGTAGCTCTAATAAAATTTGCACTCAAGAGTTTTTCCAATTTGGCTTTCACCAACAAGACTATATGTGGATGCATTTTTCTCAACTTTTGTTTAATAGGCTTGATATCAAGAGAAATAGATAAATGATGCATGATAATATTTGTATGAAGCCCAAACATATCTGAGTATGTCCATGCAAAATTGATCTTTTTGTCTTGAAAAAATTAGACAAATTGTTCCTTTTCTTCAGCTAACAATGATTGAGCTACATGAATGATTATAGGAGATTCCTCTATTCCCAAGTTGATAGGCTATTTAGGCTCAATGAGAACTGATGATCTTTCTTGAAAATGGCTTGGTAGACTACCAAGTACCTCATTCACAGGTGCCTCAAAGAGGTTTTCACCATTAGATACATCTTTATTTTTACTATTTTTAGGCTCAGATACTGCCACAATGTGGTTTTCACCATTTGACTATTTTTTAACTTTTTTTGATTTTATTACTAAGGTACTTCATATTTGATTCTATGATATGAATTGTGGGTTCACTGGTGGAAGAAATGATGAGTTCAATGGAATTTAGGTAATAGGTGATCTCATAGTCATTTTAGAAAGGCTGTATTTCTAGTTTCTAATGTTGAATGGACCAATCTATGAGATCGGGATGAATCAATGAGAGTGAGGTAGAAGCTTCAAGGTTATTAATGAAAAAAGAATCATCTCTGGTGACATGTGAAGTTGAGCCTAGAGTGAATGTCACAAAGGTATCTAGATTAGGAATAGTCCTAGAGGGACCAACGTAGCCCACTAAGGCATTTTGCAAGCCAAACTCATCTAGCCCATTTGATTGGATTGCATAAGTGTGAATGACATCAACCCCAAGTTCATAGGAGGTGTCTGATAAACTTTCCCATTCATACTCTTGAGAGTCTGTACTCTAATCTCTAGCAATTAGATGAGCAATATTTTTTCTAATCCATCCTCTATTTAAATCTTTATGGTTAGATTTGTCTTGTTCTAGCTGTCTAGAGATGGAAGCCTCAACATCATCATTGGTAGTAAATATTACTTCTCCCCATCGGAAACAAGTTACGAGCATAAAGTCTTCATCTTTGTGAAGTGGTAGCAATAAAGGGAGAATAATCATCCTCTGATTCACTAGATATGGGTGCACTTTGAGCAAATGTTGGTATATTATCCTCTAACCTAAATCCTAGACCAATAGTATCTTGAGTATCATGACCTTGAGTATGACTTAAAGGTTCAACTAGAGCCTTTTTATTACTAGTTAAGGACCCATGGCCCTCATAGCCCATATTTACAAGCATCTTATATCCTTTTCCATATCATTTAGGAGAAATGGGAGTGGTGAATGTAACATCCTCATCTTCCTCTCCCCTATATATCCAATCTGTAATAGCTTGTTCTTCTTTTTTTTCTTCTAGGGGAACTAAGGACTACACAAAAGTACCAAAAAGAGTCATGGCAGACGTAAAAGGTTTCTTTTTGGAAGATGGCTTCCCATAAGAACAAGGGGAAATAGGTAGAGAAACAATAGAGTCTACAGTGTATTCACCTATGCCAAGGCTCGTCATCTTCAATTTCTATTCACACTCTATACAAGATGGTGTCTTCTCTTGAGAAGAGTGATTACATGGAACTAGTGTTTTAGCAGCAGATAGCATGTTGATAGACATTGAGTTGTCATCGGGGACAACTACTTTAGTACCATTAAAAGGGAACTTGATGCACGAATGTTACATAGAGGGTATTGCTTGCATGTCATGAATCCATGGTCATCCAAACAAAAAATTGTATATAAGTGGTATGTCTAGGACTTGAAAAATGACATTCTTCTCAAATGGACCAACTATAATTGGAAGCACAATTAGATCTTTGGAAGGTCTTTCAACTTCATCATAGGCTTTTATAGTGAACTTTTGTTTAGGGTTAATGGAAAATTCAGACATGCCCAACTATTTGATTACATTGAATGAAATGATGTTTAACCCTACACCATTGTCTATCAAGCCTCAGAGAACACAAGTGCGAAAGATTTGGACTTTGACATGGAGAGCAATGTTGTGGGGATGAATAAGAGCTTGGTCATCTTCTTTAGAAAAGGTGAGATAGTGAGGTAAAGAGATATGGTTCACCATAGCTTGGAATCGTTCCACATCAATATATGTGCGAACATTGGTAGAATTTAAATCTTTTTTGAGGATATCTTTGTGCAAAGGGGATAATTCCAACAACTCAAAAATGGAAATTTGAGCCAGGGTACATTGTAGTTGACTGACAAGGTCATAGTTGGAGATCCTAGAAGTAGTTGGGTGTTTATAAGATGAAGCATTCTTGGTATCATGGGAAACTTTTAGAACAACCTTAGACTGCCCCCTAGTAATGGTATTAAGTGGTTCACTTTGTGATGAAAAAGAATTGGTCACTTGCAGCACCACCTTAGGTTTAGATTCATTATGGTATTAAGAAACATTGCACATTTTTAAGACATCTTTGGGTCATTCATCTACATATTGGTTGTCATCATTAGAATTTACCATGCATAAATACTCAATGGGCTAAAGCATACCTATAAAATTGTTTGTGTTAGCATAATCATAACTAATCTTGGAATCATTATTGTTTTTAGTAGCTTTAGAGGTTTCACCTTTCTCGTATTCTAGTAAGGGTTGTTTAAAATCTTTGTAATTAGAATTTTTGGCAAGACCATCTATGACAACTTTGCCTTCCTCAATAAGATCTTGAATTATATCTTTGAGCTTGAAACATTTTTTAGTGTTGTGACCCTTACTTTGGTGATAACTATAGATATGATCTTCTCTCCACCATAGGGGCTTGACGGGTGGGTCATAGGGTCAGGAATTATCTAGCAAAGTAATTAGCTTGTTTGCAATTAAATTTTTTGGACCACTTCATAACCACACATCATTTCTTGGTGAACTTAGAGCTCTTGTCAAATGTTTGTGGCTACACATTTTCTTATTGCTTTATGACATAGATGGCAGTAGAAAGATTAAACATAGGTTCCTTGGTCTTAGGAGTGTCCACCAATCCATTATTGATAGCATACTTTTTTTTATTCCAAGGTTTACCTTTGTCTTTACCATTTCCATTGTTGTTCTTGTCTTTATTTATAACAATGTCACCCTTTTTGATAGCAACACCTTCGATGGGATACACACTCTCAACCATGGCATTGAAGAATGTGAATAAATATTTCATTAGATAAAAGTTTAACTCTACTATGAGCATATTGAGAAAAATATCAAAAATTTTAGCCTCAGGAACTTGCTGAGGATAGCGAGAATATAAGGATCTCCATTTTTGAAGATATGTTGCAAAGGGTTCTCATGGTTTTTGTTTGATGTTGCATCAGTATAGCATTGTTATAGGATGTTAAATGTTATAGGAGTATTGTTGGATAAAAAATTGTGCAAGTTTGTCAAATGTTTTAAGAGGAGGACTCAATTTGGTGAACCATTCCATAGCTTTCCCTCTCAAACTCCTAGGAAAAAATCACATAAGAAAGGTGTCTTCATGTGTAAAATCCATACTAAGAGCATAAAAATGCCTCACATGATCATGAAGATCACCATTTCTGTCATATTTTTCATACTTAAGAACCTCTATATCCTTGGGAAATGGTAGCATGTAGAGACTCCTATCAAATGGAAGAGTGCATATTGATTCAACAAATGAAATTTTGGGCAGTTCTTTTAAAGTTTGCAGATGTGCAAATTTTTTCCTCAATTATTGTATTTCTTCCCTTAAGATTTTAGTTTTAGTGGGTTCTTGTTTTGGAATTATGTGCTCTACATCAAAATCTTGAGTGAGTTTCCATCCTCTTGCTACCATGTATTAGAAGTATTTGTCTCTATTTTCCTCTAAGGCTCTAAGCATTAGTTTTTAAGCAAAGTTGTTGTGTTGGAATTTTATAACATCCTCGCTAGTTACCTCCTCATCACTTTCATGATGAGAAGGGCATGTGCCTATGGTGACTCTAGGAGTTCTTGGAGGTGTGTTTTTGCCATCATTGCCATCAAAAGTATTTTGAGAGAAAGTCCCCTTGTTCCCTTCATGGTGGGTATGGTTATTGTTTTCAGCTTGTTGGGGTTCTTTCTCCCTAGTGTACATAGCTTCTAAGATCCTTTGAGTTTTACATGCTTGTTCTTCTAAGTGACGTTGGACTTCATTAGGGTTCACCATGGTGACCAAAGAATTCTCACCCTTAGGTGTCTCATAGGGTGTGCTGAATGGGTTTTCAAAATTGTAAAGTGGATTATGCCTAATGTTAACTATTTATGTTTCAATAAGTTCAGGGTCTTCCACACAAGGTTGTCCATGAGGACATCTAGGTGGGGTTTCTAATTGTTTGAAGACAAAAGAGGTATGACTACCGCTCCCAACTTGAAATCTAGTTGTAACTGGCATGTAAGGACTTGTCATTGTTTAATAGGACAAAAAATATAAGTCTGATTTGAAGCTCTTACAATTAAGATTAGTCACTTGTCAAAGTATAATAGATGGCTTGTCAAACAATGCTCAAGAATTTACAACATTGATGACTTGAGTCAAGCAAGTGAGCAAGAAGCTCAATAGAAAATAGATAAAATATTATGGTAATTGGATCTTGACAAGTGATTTATCAATGATGTTTCAAGACTTACATCTTCTGAACTAAACCCATCTTTTCAACTTAGGACAATTTCCTAACACACGAATGTGCAACCAAGACCAAGGGAGATAGAAGTGATGAGACCCTAGATTAGAAAAATTAGAACATAGACATTGTTTTGATAGCAGATAATCTTAGGCAATAGATTTTTAGAGGTTAGGTGATATTAGGACAGAATAATATATCATATGACACAATTTAAAACACCCATGCAATACTTTTCTTGCAAATGATAGTTTTCCCAAGCGAGACGAAAGACTTTTGAATATTCAAATGATAGACTTTAGTAAAGGCGTGTGACACAATTTGTGAAAAATAAAGTCATGTGATATTTCTTCAGTGAACAGATGATAAGTGCCATTTTTTGTGCAAAAAGGACAAGTTTGACTCCAAAATTCTATGTTTTAGTTGATCAATCAAGTGGTTTTTAGATCAGATAGTGGGAAATTTTAGTTTGTGTCAATTATCAACAAGGTTTGCAAATAGTAGGGGTGTTAACATGTCTCAAATAGTTGAACATGGGTAAAAATAACCTTGCCAACACACACTTGTGATATCAGAAAAGGATTTTAACAATATTACTGAGATCTTTGATGTGTAAGAATGTTAACACTAGTCAACACATTCGAAAATAGTAGCCAAGAAATCTACTTTAAGATCATGGTTCATTACTCAACAACATGGCCCATGCTTGATGCTCCTTCACCTCACACCAAGTGGTTGCCCACAAGAGATATTGTCTTTGTCATGGAAGTGCCATCAAGGTAAACTTTAAGAAAGTTGCCTCCAAAAAAGGATATAAAATATTGGCAAATATTTCATTATTTTGAAAAAACAAAATTATTTCTATTAGAAAATTTTTCAAATTTTTATTCTAAATATTATTGATATTGGCGATTATTTTTGAACCATATTTTTTTGTTTAAAATATTGACGAATCTTAATAATAATAGGAAGTTGATTAATTAGTGCGGAATATTACAAATTAAAATTGAACATTTTTTACATATACTTTTAATCAATAGTAAAAACTAAATATTAATGATATATCCCTAAAGTAACTAATAATTATGATAATTATTGGTCAGTTCAATCTAATTTCTTCAATAATGTTTTATAATTAGGTGACTCAAATCTAATCATGTAACGAATATTGTGGGAAATATTTGAATTTAAATTTTTCAATAAAATAAATTATTGAGTGATTCTAAATATTCTAGAACTAAATTTTATAAAACTATGGCAATTTAAGTTGTATCAAATCTTAAATTATTAGCCAAATTACTAGCCAAAAAATTCTAAAATTAGCTAATTTGTGAATATTAGCCACTAAAATATAACTTGAGTGCCATAAGCACAACCAAGGGAACACATATGGTGAGTGTAAATCTTGGAGTGATCTGGGTAGTCAACTAGGATCGATCCTTGCACCAAGAAGTTGAGCAACAAAATAGGGTAGATACTAACCTAGGATGTTTAGAAAGGGCTTTCGTTCATAGTTTTCGACTTGCACCCAATTAAGGGATACTCCACTTTGTGATGGGTAACAGACCTTGAGGCCACAAGAGCACCTTAAGAATTCTTGCCTAGTGATCTCCCTAAGGTTAAAATCCCATGAGCGATCACACTAAGCAAAGACAAACACTACATCTACCAAGGTTTTGTATCTTTAATAGCCTTGAGTATATAGTGGGTTGGAAGAGCCGAATAAATATCTTTTCCCCACTTAGTTCATTCCTCTCAGGTTGTTTGAGAGCAGGCCCTCTAAAGGATCCTAACTACCACAAAATGTGTCCACTCTCAAGAGTCAATATTTCTAATTCACCTCAAGGATGAAGAGTATACTCTCCTACCTAGATTGTTTCCCCCAAACACACCAAGAAGATTCAATTACCCACTTGCTTTCAAAATCCAAAGGTGGTTCAAGATTTCTAATTCACTACAAGGGTGAAGAGCATAATCTCCTATCACCAAAGAACCTTAATTACAAGTTTAATGTGCCTCAAAAAAAGAACAACTAGTAAATACCGCACATGTAATCAAAAAACATGCAAGTTGGGTTTTTATGTGTCGTGCAGCCCTACAAATAATTGTTAGTAGCCCATATGCATTTGAAGCTTTGACATGCATTCTCTTAGGCAATTTTAGGCAATGTTTAATGCTTCAAAACAACAGCTTGCAACCACATCCACTAGCACCATGAGTTAGCCTAAAAACAAAAAACAAAAAAAAATGTATAATGAACCTCTATAGAACAACTAAAGGCCTAAAGAAAAACTAGTAACCAGCAAGCATAAACTAAGAACTAACAAAACAAAAACCCCTAATAGCAAGCAAATCCCTATTAGGCAATATTTTCTGCTAGAAGACTATCTTGTGACACTTATTAGTATAGC